>CM042244.1:5169240-5586740 GCA_023566225.1 Romanogobio albipinnatus
CCCTGTCCCATGTGCAGAAAAACACCCCCAAAGCATGATGCTACCACCCCCATGCTTCACAGTAGGGATGGTGTTCTTGGGATGATACTCATCATTCTTCTTCCTCCAAACACGTTTAGTGGAATTATGACCAAAAAGTTCTATTTTGGTCTCATCTGACCACATGACTTTCTCCCATGACTCCTCTGGATCATCCAAATGGTTATTGGCAAACTTAAGACGGGCCTTGACATGTGCTGGTTTAAGCAGGGGAACCTTCCGTGCCATGCATGATTTCAAACCATGACGTCTTAGTGTATTACCAACAGTAACCTTTGAAACGGTGGTCCCAGCTCTTTTCAGGTCATTGACCAGCTCCTCCCGTGTAGTTCTGGGCTGATTTCTCACCTTTCTTAGGATCATTGAGACCCCACGAGGTGAGATCTTGCATGGAGCCCCAGTCCGAGGGAGATTGACAGTCATGTTTAGCTTCTTCCATTTTCTAATGATTGCTCCAACAGTGTACCTTTTTTCACCAAGCTGCTTGGCAATTTCCCCGTAGCCCTTTCCAGCCTTGTGGAGGTGTACAATTTTGTCTCTAGTGTCTTTGGACAGCTCTTTGGTCTTGGCCATGTTAGTAGTTGGATTCTTACTGATTGTATGGGGTGGACAGGTGTCTTTATGCAGCTAACGACCTCAAACAGGTGCATCTAATTTAGGATAATAAATGGAGTGGAGGTGGACATTTTAAAGGCAGACTAACAGGTCTTTGAGGGTCAGAATTCTAGCTGATAGACAGGTGTTCAAATCCTTATTTGCAGCTGTATCATACAAATAAATAGTTCAAAAATCATATATTGTGATTTCTGGATTTTCTTTTTTTAGATTATGTCTCTCACAGTGGACATGCACTACGATGACAATTTCAGACCCCTCCATGATTTCCAAGTGGGAGAACTTGCAAAATAGCAGGGTGTTCAAATACTTATTTTCCTCACTGTATATATAAATAAATATATAAATACACACACACATATACACACACACACACACACACACCTGTGTCTTGCTTTCTCTCCTGATGAAATCAAGGCTATATATATAGTATATATATATATATACACACACATTCTACCAGTCAAGGTTTCTTTAATGGTTTTGAAAGAAGTCTCTTAGTCTCACCAAGGCTGCATTTATTTGATCAAAAAACAGCAAAAACTGTATTATTGTGAAATATTTTTACAATTTAAAATAACTTTTGTCTATTTTAATATATTTTAAAATGTAATTTATTTCTGTGATGCAAAGCTGTATTTTCATTATCATTACTCCAGTCTTTAGTCACATGATCCTTCAGAAATCATTCAAATATGAGGATTTGATGCTCAAGAAACATGATTATTATCAATGTTGAAAACAGTTGTACAATTTTTCTTCAGGATTATTTAATGAATACAAAGTTCAAAAGAACAGCTTTTATCTGAAATATAAAGCTTTTGCAACATTATAAATGTCTGTTCATCCTTGCTGAATAAATGTATTCATTTCTTTAAGTTCTTCCCAAAAAAAAACTTTTGAACGGTAGTACAATTTTACAAAAGCTTTCTATTTTAGATCAATTCTGTTCCTTTGAACTTTCTATTCATCGAAGAATCCTAAAACATTGATAATAATCATAAATGTTTCTTGAGCAGCAAATCATCATATTAAAGTGATTTCTGAAGGATCATGTGACACTGAAGACTGTCAGCTTTGCATCACAGGAATAAACTGCATTTTAAAATGTATTCAAATAGGACAAATTTATTTTAAATTGTATAAATATTTCACAATAATACTGTTTTTGCTGCATTTTTGATCAAATAAATACAGCCTTTGTGAGATTATTTATTTATTTATTTATTTATTTATTTATTTATTTTAAATGGTGACCGTAGATTTGTCCATAAGGTCAATAAAATGGCGCAATAAAGTAATTTCTTGTTCCTGCTAAAAAATAGAGATGTAAGTGTTGGTGCTGCCTTAATTTTAGGTTTAGACAACTTAAAGTGTGAACAACTTAATATTTAAGTCATCTCAACAAGTTAAATCTGGGAAGGATATTTAAATGTTACATTTTAAGTCGTGTTTGCTGATGGCAACAATAATTTTTACAGGAGTGGCTAAACAATTTAAGTCGTCATCTAAGTATTAAGTCTATAAACATTTAAAATTCAAGGCGTTTTCCAAAATATTCGCACAAGGCTTAACCTGCATTTAAAGTTGACAAATGTTCCTTTTGAAATTGAAAATTGAATTGAATTCCACTTATATTCAAATTGCCTGATTGAAACCAAATGTAATTTAAGTTTATTAATTAATTTTGAATTCTCAATTGAAAATGGTGCACATCCCAGAATTAAAATCAGAAGGGCGAGGTCCTGCAGAGACTCAAAACCTGTCATAGCAGCGACTGTCCAGCAGGAGGCAATAAAACACTTCAGTCTGTACACAGATACTGTAACCTTCCTATTATGAAGCAGATATGAAACAGAATTCCTGAAGCATTTTCAAGGTCAAATCAGCTCGACACACATCTTGATCCTAATGTTTACAGTGAAAACCCCAATATTAATATCATAACACAATATCATGTTGGGTCACATTAAGGTCATCATGAGTCTAATGGATGTGAATTCTCTGTCAGGATGACAGCTCTGTGTTTCAGGAGGAATGATGGGGAAGAGTGTGGGTGTTGTGTCTGCATCTCTGGCTTGTGGCAGACGGGCTCAGTGTCTCTCACATCCATGATCCCACAGAGGGCAGAAAAGAGGCGATTCGTCTTCGTTTTTAGGTTCATGTAAAGTTCAGCTGTGCTCCCAACACAAGTTACTCAGAGATTGTGTACAGCTGCAGATGTAAATAACATCATCTGCTCTACAGAAATATGGCCAATTACAGAAACATCACCAAAAATATTGTTTCAGATTCCTAACAAATCTGTCATGGCTAATATTTGATTAAATCTGGGTGTCCTGTGGTAATTCAGTGTGAGGGTGTAAATGAAGGGCACAGATGTCAGGAGTGACCGCTCTGTCTCTCTGACTCATGCCTGACGCAGCCAGCCCGGTCACAGCTGGCCAGCCATGCATGCTCGTGTCTCTCTCTCTCTCTCTCTCTCTCTCTCTCTCTCTCTCTCTCTCTCTCTCTCTCTCTCTCTCTCTCTCTCTCTCTCTCTCTCTCTCTCTCTCCCTCTCTCTCCTCTCTCTCTCTCTCTCTCTCTCTCTGAACAAATGACAGAAAAGTGAACCTTTTACTGTTGATGTGTATACTTTTAATCATTTCATTTTCAATATTATAATGTATCGTTTCCATATTATATACAAAAAATTTTTTTATGACAAGTAAGCACATTTCCCCAAATTATTATTATTATCATAATGCAAAAAACAATTATAATTATCATTACTGTAATCTGAAAAAAATATATTATTTAATTCATTTGTATACATTCTGATAATAAATTATTGTACTGACATTAATTTATGCTGATTTAAATATAAAAATGTATTACAGTAATGATAATCACCATTGAGTGTAATGGGAATTATTTAAAAAAAAACTTAAAAAGCAAACTATCCAATACATACAAAAATAAAACAGTACCAGTGTTTCCACAACTGAGACTGATAACATGTAGTGCTAAACCTTGATACAAGGGGCACCAAATAAAATCTTGCCTTGGGCAGCAAATTGGTCAGGGCCGGCCCTGGTTATTCACAATCAAGAAAGTTCATTATTTGCATGCGTTTTAAAGCTTTTCCGGCTCATTCCCGTCAAACACGTGATTACTGGACTAAGTAGTCGTCTTACTGCGCTAATACTGTCAGATACACACAAGGTTAACATAAACACAGTCGGTTATGTCTAAAGGGAAAGTAAAATGGCGTGTGTCTGTATATTAGATGCGTGCAAGTCTTAAATGAACAGCAGTGCAGTAGTAAACACGCAGTCCTTAAAGGGACAGTTCACCTCTAAAATGATGTCATTATTTACTCACTCTGATATTGTTCCTAACCTGCATTCATTTCTCGATGACAGAATTTTCATTTCTGAGTGAACTATCCCTTTAATGTTAATACAACCACAAAAGAAAAAGAGAAAATCACTCACTGCTCTTGACTGAAAACCTACAGTATAGCTTTAATAAGAATCAATGTATATTTTAAGTCTATGTAGTGTTTTATTTTTACATTTATTCAATTCAATTTCATACTTAAATGCTGCTGTACAGCTCTGAGCTGCCAGTGTAAATCTTTATATATATTTATTTTATATTATACAATACACTAGGAATGTATACAAGGTTTTTTTTTAAAATAAAGTTAAGTTTAAGTAAGGTTTTTACAAGTCTTTTAAGTAAAATAAAGAGTATTGCAATAAAAAAATAGTCTTTTTTCTTCTTAACCTCTTGCTGTTCCTGTCGCCTAAGAATAGAATAGCAAAAAACTGATGTGACAAGCCATCAGAACCGAACCGAACCGAAAACCGTGGTTAAAAACCGAGGTATGTATTGAACCGTGGACTAACTGCAAGGCCGGCCCGTGGCATAGGCGGAATAGGCAAATGCTAGGGGCGCCACTCATCTATAGGGGCGCCAAAATGTATTACTGATACTATTTTATTCATATTAATTTGAAATATTACCAAATAAAGCGCAAAAAAACTTAACTAAGTCCCCGCATCTTCCCGGTCCGCCTCATCAATCTCCCCCGCTGAGCTACTTGAAGTGCGTCAGAAATATAACGCGCGATCAGTTTAACTTATGGAATTTGTTGTGTCTCTTGGTCGCTCGCGCCAGGTGTAGACACGGTTAAAGTTGCCTGATTATTTATGACGGATGGCCGAATTGTAGTGTCAAAAAAGACAGAAGCCCTCTGATGCAGGGAAGATAAGGGATACACTGCAAAAAATTATATTCTTACTTAGTATGTTTGTCTTGTTTCTAGTCTAAATATCAAAAAAATTCTTAAATCAAGATGAGTTTACTAGATAAGTAAAATTATATTTTGTCTTAAAACAAGCTAAATTATCTACCAAAATAATTTTGTTTCTGATTGAAAGCTTGTTTCTTGTTTCTATCCCAAACAGAAATAAGATAATTCTTCTCACCCCATTTGGCAGATAATTTAGCTTGTTTTAAGCAAAAAACAAAACTTGTTTCCCCCAGAAAACAAGGAAAAATATAATGTAATTTTACTAGTAAATACATCTTGATTTAAGAATTTTTTGATATTTGGACTGGAAACAAGAAAAAAAAAAACTAAAGAAGAGCAGTGTAAGGACAGAAGTAGGCTAATGAATGAACAGTTTATCTAAATGCATAGTAGTAAAATACTAATGTTCGCTAATTAATTCCAGTTTTATATATGCAAGCAGCCGTTCTGGGTTCTCCAGAGGCCATAGACAGTGTGGTTTTATAAAAATAAAAAAAAATCATGTAATATCACTTTTTTAATAGCCTAATGTTTTTATTCTGCCGTTGTGCAGTTTTAAGGGGACATATGGCAATTTTAAAATGTATTTGCCCAAATTAGTAATGATATTTATATACAGGTTTATTTAAAATGGCAACATTTTATGTAAATTTCACATTAAATATCTACGGAGCCCCTAAAGGGACGTGGTGGTGGAAAAAAATTAGGATGGGAGGATTTTTTTTTTTCCAAATCGTTTGCGTTCCCTCGCAAAACTTTTGCGTTCCCCCGAGAAACTTTGCGTTCCCTCGCAAAGATATTTGCGTTCCCCCGAGAAACTTTGCGTTCCCACGCAAAAGTTTTGCGTTCCCTCGCAAAGATATTTGCGTTCCCTCGCAAAAGTTTTGCGTTCCCTCGCAAAGATATTTGCGTTCCCACGCAAAACTTTGCGTTCCCTCGCAAAGATATTTGCGTTCCCTCGCAAAGATATATGTCCCACGGGCCGTTTCAAACAGCTCAGTAGGCTACGTTAACAATATTGTATCCATTAATGGAGCGGTTAGAGTTATTTTGAACTTGGGCTTAAGTAGCCTATAAATAATACAGTCAGTGCTTCGGAGTTCAGTAGTTGGTACACAGATTTTAACTTCCCGGATCAATAACTCGTGAGCTAAAAACGTTCAAAACACAAATTACACCTTTAACGTAGACAACGAGCTGCAACATAATTTTCCTCAAAACGAGCCTTAATAGGCTATATGAGAGACAAGTAAAAAGGGACCGTCTGCAAAGTGCAAAACCCGAAAGGCGAAACTAAAAAATAGGCAATAACAATCAATGCTCTCCTACTACAATATACTAATACAGTAGGCTATACAGTGTAATGCCATCAAAATTAGTAAGCAATTATCATACAAAAGCTATGGAACTTGCAACTACTGTATTTTAGCATTTGTGTAAAGAATAGGCCTATGGCTATGTGCTATTACTTTTATTATTTTTATGTGCTATTGCCAAACTAAGCGTTGTAGTATAACCAGCAGGAGAGCGTGATGTGTGAACTGAATTTGGTGACAGTGGGCTACAGTAGGCCTACAGTGCATTTCAGTGAAGTTTGCTGAACATTTTTCCAAATAAAATAATCCTAACAATTATGCAAAAGCAAATTTTATCAAACTAAGTGTTTTTATCAAACTAAGTGAGCATTGATGTGTAAACTGAATTTGGAGACACAGTGTGTAACATTGAAGTTATGACTTGTAGTAGGCTATACGCTTTTCGGGTTTTGCACTTTGCAGACAGTCCCTTCGGACTTGTCTCTCAGCCGCCTGCTCATATAGACCCGATTAATTTATATTATAAGGCTCGTTTTGAGGAAAAATAGGTTGCAGCTTGTTGTCTACGTTAAAGAGACATTGTGTTTTAACAACGTTTAGCTCACCGAACTCATTGAGCACTCGCCTAGGCTATAGCCTAAGTCCAAGTTCAAAATAACTCTAACCGCTCCATTAATGGATACAATATTGTTAACGTAGCCTACTGAGCTGTTTGAAACGGCCTATCTTTGCGAGGGAACGCAAATATCTTTGCGAGGGAACGCAAAGTTTTGCGTGGGAACGCAAATATCTTTGCGAGGGAACGCAAAACTTTTGCGAGGGAACGCAAATATCTTTGCGAGGGAACGCAAAACTTTTGCGTGGGAACGCAAAGTTTCTCGGGGGAACGCAAATATCTTTGCGAGGGAACGCAAAGTTTCTTGGGGGAACGCAAAAGTTTTGCGAGGGAACGCAAACGATTTGGAAAAAAAAAATCCTCCCATCCTAATTTTTTTCCACCACCACGTCCCTTTAGGGGCTCCGTAAATATCTACATTTCTCAGTTTAATTCATGGTGAAAACATGAATGTGCATATTAGTGGAAGTTTGCTGCCATCTACTGGAAAACAAACACTTTTGCTAGTTCTCAATAGTTTGTGCATGAATGCCAGATGCACTCTTGCTATTTTTGTTTAGGCTGTAATGTGGCGTAGGTGCTATTTTTGTATAGTTTAACTATCATCAGCCTTTAAATGTTTTTTTAATAATAATAATGTCATGAACATAATGATGGGGTAGAATGGACTGGACATCATATAAAACAACAATAAAAAAAACATCAATGCATTACAAAAATAAAACAGTACCAGTGTTTCCACAACTGAGACTGATAACATGTAGTGCTAAACCTTGATACAAGGGGCACCAAATAAAATCTTGCCTAGGGCAGCAAATTGGTCAGGGCCGGCCCTGACTAACTGTATTGTTGCATCCCTTATATATATATATATATATATATGCAAATATTTCTTAAATATATAGTTTTACACAATACACACACACATATTATGTAAACACAAACGTTTATTTTGGATGTGATTAATCGATTGCCCAGCCAGCACAATTATAATAATTATATTTTCTATATGTATTTTACATGTAATTTATACATACATCTAGGGCTGTACGATTAATCGAAAAATAATCAAAACCGAAATTCAGAACCTCTAACCAACGTATTTTTCCCATGTCGGTTATTTCGGTTTTAGTCACGTGTGTCCGCCCCGTCAGTCACATAAAGTGCAGTTTGCAGGCACACAGAGAGATGCAGGAGCAGTTATCTTTGTTTATAGATGTCCAGAATCACTATAGTAACTGCATGTTTTACACAGTTTATACAGGTCAGTTAAATGCCGTTCTTCTTATAGCCTACACGCTGTGACACACACACACACAGACGGCGCGCGCAAGCCCCGAAGCCAGATCGCTTTCACTTTCGTCCTCATAATGTTTGTCAAGTAAATGCGTTTAAAGGCTTGAACATTTAAAGCGATTGTGCACTATTCAAAAACAACAATAAGGAAAACTTATCCGTTCAGTGCTCAGCTTTTTTCAGTGACACAGAGCCGAGCCGTGTCGCGTCTCTGACAACACGCGCGCCCTGAAGGCAGACTCTTTCTCCTGCGTCCTCACAAAGCTTTGGCATTTGTATGTGTTTTAAGGCCTGCCAGTTTGAACATTGGAGCGATTTTAGACCATCAGATGTGTGTTGAACTAATGGCTGATATATTGTGACAAACGAACACTCAGACAGAAGCTCACACATCACGTGAAGATCGCGCGCAGAGAGGAGCGCAGAAAGCCAGTGTCAATGCTGTCCTGTAACTAAAGTAAAGTCATTAAAGTAGCTTAGAAACTCAACCGTTATAGGCGTATATTTTAATACCTTTGAAGTAAGTGCAAACAACAGCTTCATAATGAATAGAGACGGTATGAGAAATTCACACACACTATCACTCTCTCTTTAATGCATTCACATAAATGTAATGTAGGCCTACTGTGTTAATTTATTCTGATGTACAACAAATAGAAATCTGCCCCATAGACAATAACTGCTGAAAGTGAACCGTATTTCCTTCGAGTATTTTACAATGAAAGGATGAAAGAAGAAATGCACTTTCATTAGAAAAAAAAAATCCACCTTTTATAGTAGAAAATATTTACAGTAAAAACCTTATCAGGAACTTACTTAAACCTTATGAGGGCAAAAAATGGAAAGCAAAAAAAAAGAAAAAGAGCAAAATAATCGTGCATTAATCATAATCGAGGTAAAATGTTCAATTAATCGAGGTTTTTATTTTTGGTCAAATCGTTACAGCCCTACATACATCACAAATGTATATTTATTATGTTGTATCTTGTATATTATGTATGTATTTTATTTATTATCATCATAAGTGATGGCAGTAAAGACTGTTAGTGTTATTTAATTTGATATTTATATTAATTAGTGGTGGTCATAGATTAATTTTTTTAATCTAGATTAATCTCACTGTAATCTTGGAATTAATCTAGATTAAAACGGCTCATTTGAATTCTTTCGAAGGCATTCAGAATATGTGTGCTCGTAAGTGATCGTTTGTCTTTTTGTAGTTTGAATAATAAATAACTTCTGTCCCTTTAAGACCTGACGCACACATATCCAAACACTGTTCCTGTGAGCTGCTTACGACTGTGTTTACGTTAAGACTCGCCAAGATGGGCATTGAGACATTTTTGAGCGTATTTGACCATTAATAAACTGGAAAAAGGAGCTAATTTTTGCACTTGTATGTCAGAGGCGGCTTTATTACGGTATGTGTGTGTGCGCTTCAGATGCGAGCGGGAATTAGTAGAATTAACGTTCTGTGCAACCCTGCGCGAAATTCAGACTGGTCACACCAATACTAACAAAAGTCCAGCAGAACACGCGTTCGCAATGTTCAGAGGATTAAACGGACTGAGTGAGAGGAGGCGGGTGCGTGTCACTCGCTGTCGGTCGGAGAGAAGAGGAGAGTGCAGCTGATATCCATACTGTAGAAAATGATTATTGTATCGTTTCAAATATTTCAGTATCGATACATAGCGAAATATGGATATTTTTGACAACACTAGTAGGCATACACACAGGTTCGAAGACTCGTTCTCTCGCCCCCTACAGTGCAATTCGGCTAGGTGTACATCCGCGCTAAAATATCAAGGTGAAAGTCATCATAGCTTGCGTAGTATAGACCCAGCTCCCAACCCAACTTTGAGAATAGATTAACGCCAATTTTTTTTTATCGCCCGATAAGAGTCTCACGTTAACGCCGATAACGGCCCACCACTAATATTAATGTAATATATAATTAAATTGTAAAATATAATTTAATTATGAATAAAATATTGAATTATTACATCATATTATCGTCACAATAAGTGCTTAAGTAAATTTAGGGACAGACTCTGGCCAAAGGCTTGTGTGTGTGTATGATTTCTGGCCGTGTCTGCCGAGGGCGTCCTGCGGCGTATCTGCCCGTGTCTTGCTATGGCAGGGTTAATGTTAACCCAGCGTGACGTGGCACCGGTGGAATCTGGGTCAAGAGGAGCGCTTTCTGTGCTCTCTGCACTGCCGCAGCACAGCCTCCCCTCCCCTCCCCTCCCCTCCCCTCCACCCACGTGACATCTCTCCGCGCGCTCTGTCGTCTGAGGGGAGGGAAAGGGTGGGGTCGTACTTCTCTCTGGTTGGGTGGTAGTAGTAGTAGTAGAGGCGAAAGCACGTGGAGGCACATGCTGCCGAATGCTGCAGTGGCCCTGCATTCACACCCATAATCTAAAACACTCTCAGACCGGCATGGCTACTCATTCTGCTAATAGGATTTTACTCCTTCTCACTGACATCATCTCATTCAAATTTGGAAGTATATCATTATATTTCGCCCCTCTTCAGATGCACTCATTACTGTTTATCTCTTAAGTTTGGTAGACATGATTTTAAAAAAAAAAGTGTTGCTCTTATTAAAGCCGGTCAAATTAATTTTGTATGTTAAAATATATTGAATATTCATGAACATTTGTTACTATATTATCATTTATATATTCATTATCACAATTTTATTTAGCAGTTTTCTTGTGGTAAAAAGGTTTTGCTTTAGTAGTTGAATGTATCTTATCTAGAACTTGATTGAATGACATGAGGAAGCTTGTGAGGTTTATCAAACTGTTCCACTTTTGTGTCCAAATTAGTTTTGAGTCACATGACACTTTTGCTAGTGCCGCACTCATGATTCATTTATTCAGGTTCTTTTAAGTCCTGTCGAGTACTCCCATGCTCCGCTCCTATTGGCTGGTGGCATATTTTGGGTTGAAAAAATTTTTAGGCTCCATGGAAACAGCAGAATGTTCAGTCTCCCTCCTTAGCCAATCGGATTACAGGGTGCATGTTGTAGTCAAATGAGCAACATCAGTTTAGATGGTACCATCCCTCTCCAATCTGAGGGCTGTAAAGCTGACGGGTTTGGCAGTTCAAGACCGATCAAGACAGCAGTGCTTATTTAGTCTCTTTGGTTGCTTAAATCCCGAATGCCACGAGGACACGAGCATGCCAAGATTTAAAGACAGCACGCCCCCGCTCCCACTGCAGCTGTGGGTCAGTGAGACACTGTGGCGACCCATTTACCTATTTTCAAAGCGGTTCGTTTAGAGGGGAAGCAAAGTCCTTCAAAGAAATAAACAAAGTTTCCTGTCGGTTTGAACACAGAAGCCTGTCCTTGGGCTTTGAATGTGTTTGGACTCTGAGGTCTGTCCGTTCCTCTTGAGGGTCCTCTGTAGGTTTTCCGTGATGATCTTGCGCTGAGCTCAGAGCGGATGAATAAGAGCTCTTTTCAGGGAACGCATGGTTCTTACAGCCCTCATCTCAAAGGGAGGGGGACTTCAGTGTGTCAGTTTCAGACTATAGAGACACTTTGACTGCTAGAGGGCGGCATGATCCTGCGGTAGGATCCACCCATGAGTGCTGCAGTCGAACTGCATTCTCAGCAGCATGTGTCCTCCTTTCACCTGCAGGAACTGGGGTGTGTGTTCAGGAGGGTAATGCAGCAGCATTTGGGTCTCCCCTGATTTCTGCACTGCCCCGAGCAGATGTTCCCTGTCACGCTCATGTGTGTGGCCAGATGTTGCTGTCGTGAGCACAGGTGCCACAGGTCTTGATGCGAATTCAGGCAACCTGAATGTGTTCTTGTATTCGAAGGCAAATAAAATGGTGTACACCTTGCTTGATTAACATTCAGAAAGTAGTTTGCATCACTTTTCCTTTTTATCTTGTCTTATAGGTGTCTGACAGGTCGGGATGGGGAATCTGATCAAGGTTCTCACGCGGGATATTGAAAACAATACAGGGAACTTTTTCCTGGACTTTGAAAGTAAGTAAATGTACCGTCACATACGTTCATTTTATCATCAATGTGTGTGCATCAGTGATCCCAGGATGTGTGATGTTAAAGGGATAGTTCATCCAAAAACTACATTTTTATATCTGTTTACCCTCAGGGCATCCAAGATGTAGGTTTGTTTCTTCAGTAGAACACAAATGAAGATTTTTAACTCCAACCGTTGCTGTGTGCCAGTCGTATAATGCATGTGAATGGGGATATTTTAGAGTATGAGAGCGATGAGAGTAAAAACACAGACATACGAATCCTTATTAAACCCTGCGGCTCGTGGCGACACATTGATGTCTTAAGACACGAAACTAACAGTATTTATGTTAATTTTTTAACCTCTTATCAGATGAATGTCATCTAGTTTTCCTAGCGCCATAACTTCCGGCGAATAAGGTCAAAATACTGGCGCGATCAAAGATATTCATTCGACCGATCCGCGCAGGCACTAATGAGGAATCTATGTATATATCTATGATCGCGCCGGTATTTTGACATTATTCGCTTGAAGTGATGGCGCGGGGACGGCTGATGCAGAGCCATAGAAAAAAATGATTTTCTTTTTAAATATAGAATATAGATATTTTTCGAAACGCATCGATTCGCTTCAGAAGGCCTTTATTAACACCTTGGAGCCATTGGAGCAGTTATTTGACGAGCAGATGCATTTTTTTCTGGACTTCAAAAACAGAGCAACTATTACTGCCATTATAATGCTTGGATTAGCCAAAACATTTTTAATATAACTCTGATTTTATTCGTCTAAAAGAAGAATGTTTTATACACCTCGGATGACTTGGGGGTCAGTAAATCATGGGCTATCCCTTTAAGTATAGGGATCGTAGATGATCCATATGGACCTGGGGTCCATTCTTCGTACCTCACTTAATACATCTGCGATGATTTGACAGATGCCAGATCTTCTTATCGTGATAACTGATCTCTGACTAATGAATGATCCATTCATTAGAATCCATTCATTCTTTCCAAATACAGCGCTTCATCTGGTTAAACTGTTTTCATATCGCAATATACAGTATATCGCAGAAAGACAAATACAGTTTTTTCAAAGTTACAACCTCTGTTACCTGAAGTCAAGAGCTAGGCGATAAATCATACACCGACAGTATATTCAATGATTTTACTGGTGTAAAATTAAACAAAACTGTGAATATTGTACTAACAGAAACTGCTATTATAATTAAAATTATTAATATATAATGTTATTTATATTATAGAATTAATATTTATTATAAATAACTAGTATTACTAATTACTATAACTATGATTGATAATAATTGATGATAAATAATGATTAATATTGCTAGTTACTATTAATTTGCTACTTACTATAACTATATAATTATTCATATTATAAATAATATATATTTTAAATAATTACTATAAATATAATTCATTAGTATGATAATAATGACGATCATGACGACTATGAATAATTATTATTACTGATATTATTATAAATGTATAATTGCAAATAATTACTAAGTACTATTAATTATTGCATGAACTATAGCTATTTATAAACAATAATAATCAATTATTATTAACTAGATCTAATAAGATTTTATTATTTACAACTAGATGTTTTATTGTAATTAACTCCTTGCATCTAATTAGCTACAGAGGCTGTTTGGTTAAAATGGCAGTTGCTCTTTCTAAAAGCATGTATTGAATGACAAAAAATATAAATATATAGACACAAATATTTAAGCTATAACGCCCCACCCTAGATCCAGCTAAAGAAAAGGAATGTAGTTCCAGCAGCGATTCTGAGCTGATCTCTCCTCTGCAGATGCCAAGCCCACAGAAGCCGAGAGGAGAGTATGGGAGGAGGTCAATGAGGTGCTAGCAGAGGCTTTGATTGTCCTACAGGACCTGCAGTCCTACAGCGGAGCAGGGGAAGCCATCAGACAGGCGAGTACATCTAGAATGCTCTTCAGATATCAGCTGTGTGTCGCTCTTCATGACACACTCCTTTAATTTCTGTTGTCAGTAATGCCGTCCCCAGCGGTGTTTAAGTGTGCGCATGTTGTCTCCTCAGGCCATACAGCATCCCAGTGATGAGCGTGTGCAGGAGGGAGCGTGGGCCGCTGTGGTCCCGCTGGTTGGCAAACTAAAGAAGTTTTATGAGTTCTCACTAAAACTGGGTTTGTCATTTTTCTCTTTTCTTTAAAGTGCACAGCACACAGAACTATAAATAACACATACAGCTGTTTTTAACTAGAGGCACAGGTGATAAATGAGAGGTCACTTTTAATGAGTGCCACAGTTCCTCATATATGGTCCACTCACACACTTACCATGTACTGTAGTGTTTGCATCTGCTTTGATTTTCAGTGAGATGATTATTTTTGAGGCTTGATTCATCAGTAAGATCAAACGTATACCAGTGCACATGTCAGCATCCGACAATAGTGAGATTATATAAGCCCAGGTATTACTAAACTGTCCTTACATCAGCTCGTATGCTCCTTCGCCTTTCTTAATTAGAGATAAAGATTTGAATTGAGCTGAAATCACCCTACTGTCATATAGCTATACATAGTAATACACACAAACACACACATCAACCCGAGCAAGAGCACGCCCATCAAAGAGCTTCATGACATTTTGTTTAGACCACGAAATCAACAATGTCACTAAAGGAGTGTGTTTGTGGTTGTGAGGGAAAGATAGCTTTGTTCAGCTTCCCAAATAACCCAGTGTTAAGGGAACAATAGCGATTTAAGTACAAAAACCGGACGAATCCCTTTAAATATATCATTGGATCGATGTCTTGAGGTGTGGTAACCGTAGTATAAGCGGAATAATTGACTCCGGGCCGTTCAATTATTAGAATAATATGCACACCCAAGGTGGTGATGCTGTCACGACGTGAAGCGGAGTGGCCGTTACACCTCGGGTGTGCATTATTATTCGAATAATTGAGAAATCGTCTGTCATGTTGTTTTTTAGTCCTGTAATTTCCGTTATTACAGTTAACTATGCGAAGTGATATGGAACTGTAATGCGGTCAAGAGAGCTGCCTGGAACTACGTTCGCTGTGCGTCTCCCAAAAAATAATTGCACACCTCAGAACATTCATCAGCCAATCAGATTCAAGCATTCAGCGGCCTCATAGTATAACCAGGGATTATGCCATGATTGTGTGTGTGTTCATGACTCTTTAGCTCCGCCCACTGCACACCTTCACGAGTTTGGCTGTTTTCGAAAAGAACCGGTACAGCGTATCTGTCTTTTATAAATATGATAAAACTAAACACTCTTCAGAGATATGAAGGATGCAATACTACTCTGTAGATACTCAAGATTAACATGAGAAACTGTGTGTACCCTTTAAGCAGTGTCACATGAGCAAGACTGCTGTTGTACTGAATATAAGCAGTCTGTGGACTCGTACCCACATTAACTGTTGTATATGTTTTTGAGTTCTGAAATATTGTGATATTCTTGAGAGAGTTCTGTTCCGACTCAATGCATGTTCCGAGGGAACAAGCCATAAACAGAGCAGCTGTGTGTCATAATTGGATTATTATGCTCTTTGGTCGTGGCCAGTTTCCTTCACCACATCTAGAAACACAGCTCTCATCATCTCTGACAGTACACACCCCACATCTACTGTACCTTTACTGACACGTTCATTATCCTAGAAAGAAATGTTCTTCAGAAAAGTTTGAGGTTGGTAAGATTTTATCTTATGCTTACCAATACTTTATTTGACTAGAAACAGTCAGAAACATTACAGTAAAAACTGCAATATTGTGAAATAATATTGCAATTCAAAATAACTACTTTTATATTAAGTATTTAAAGGGATGATGAAAAAGGAGAGCAAAAAATTAATGATAACACCCCCCCCAATAACCAAAACAAACAAGTTTAACCCCCCAATATTTATAGCAATAGAATCAGGCTATTAATAATTATAAACATCGCACGTTCAGAGCTTTTATAAGCACCAAGTTCCCACACAAACTGAAGGGACAAACTATCTGCACAATATGACTGAAGCCCGCTTTATTGAGTTGTACGCAAGTGGAGCGCGAATCACCGTATACTCTGCACACGTTCACCAGCTCGCTCTAAAAGTATGATCAGATTTGCCGTTCATATCGCGACGCTGATGATAAAATGTGCTATCCATTTGAATTCTATTGATTTAAGTCAAACATGATCTACAAAAGCCACATAAACTAAAAGAGCTGATGAAAAGAGGAGAGAATATTCTCCTGCATCAACATAAACTAGAACGCTACTCATGACCACACACACTAGAATCATCACGTTGTATTTTTGACTAACTTTACTAAATTTACAATATATAATCTAAGGGAATAGATTTTTCACTAAAGATGTATATTACAAGTGTGGCGTGTTGTAGCGATAGCTTCTAAATGTGTATGTTGTAGGGCTGGGCAAAACAATCGATTTTTCGATTAATCGTTTTTTATAACGTGGTCGATTTTTTTTTTTTTTTTTTTTTTTCCCATATTTATTTCCGCAAACAAACAAACAAATTTTTTTTTGTTCAGCAGAAGAAAACCGTTATTATACATGATGAATACATGCATAAATGATGACATATTTTTTTTATTTTTGGGTGAACTATCACCAATAAGCCAGTATTAGCTGTCCTACATTGTTCATAGGCTTGCAGCATCCATGTTACAGCTAATTTTGTAAGATTTTATGATTATTTTATCTTAAAAATGAAATAACATGATCCTGTTTGATCAAGCAATGCGACTGTTCTGGCTTTTTTCAGCATGCATACATTTTTCATCTTTCATCAAAATTTTATTGTTTTTATTTAGCATTATTGTATGAATTTGAAAATTAAAGCTGGGTTCTGTTTTAATGTACCCAAGTGTACCTAAAATAAAAGAGTTTAATATACAGGTTTGTGGCTTAATTTCTTTTTATTAATTACCCACTTTTAAACTTATGTTCACTGTTCTTTTTTATAAATATAGTATATGTATTAAATCTATATTCATTGAGTAGAATCGAAATCGAAAATCGAATCGAAATCGAATCGATTTGAGAGCTTGTGAATCTAAATCGAATCGATCTGGAACATCTGAATCGATACCCAGCCCTAGTATGTTGCTATTATTCATTACAAATGCTATAGATAAAAAGGAAATAAAAAGTTTAACATTGGCCTGGTAATGAAAAGTCATGAATGGTCTTAACCAGGGCTGTACAGTGCGACATTTATGTCAGTATCAAATATATTTACCCCAGTAGCACGCGTGCGATACAGTTTAGCATGTGAGACAGAGCTTGTTTGAGTGAAGGGAGAATTTGTTTTGTGCTCGTGTGAGGTTAATCTAGGGCTGCACGATTGACTGAAATTAAACCAAAATCGAGATTTGTCTTTGTAAAATTATGAAAATCGCTTCAATTTTTAAATAAATAAATATATGTGCAGATGAAGCGCCGCACTGTTCAGGGCGGATCGATCGGTTTCATTGGCATTTTAGTTCGAAAAGCGGCACGGTTTGCATGAAAAACTGCTAATAAAAGCTGTCAATCGTGGGCTCGGTGCGCACCAAACCTGAGACTCTGAAGGAGGTGGCACTCGAACTGTCCCGCGATTCACGTGAAACCGACTCGGGTGCGCATTTGTTCAGGAAGAAACGTAACCTGCATATGTGTTTTAGCATATTACAATGTATTTAGTCAAATAAAACACATGTAAGGGATGATGGTGTTGATGATTTACCTTGGATACTAGTGGATTTGAGCATATGCGTGCAATCAGGGCAACAAATGAACTTCATGCGACGCACATACAGTAAACCCAAGAGTCGTTTACCCAGCTGCGCATAATAGCACCAAATTAATAAAAACACAGGCAGTGTGTTTTCTATCATCCGCCGTGCACATTTTTGATGACGTAAGATGAACAAGTGCACCAGGGTTCGATGTGAAGTTGAGTGTGAAACCAGACCAGCGCTGAACAATGGCGTTTGGACATGACCACAGCAAACGTGCCCAGTGTTAAAGCCCCTTAATGTGTATTAGAAAAAGCAACAACCTCTTTCCAAACTTGTAATGAGAAGCGTTTACAACCCTGTTGTCCAACAAAAGAGAACATTAATCGAGAGTTTGAAATAACCTACTTTTGTTATCTGACAGGCTTCACATCACAGAATGAGGCAGAAATGTTATTATTTTATAATATTCTGTAGTACAGTGATAGATTTGCGGTGTAGAGACGTGTACAGTACTTTTTTTTCTTTCTCAGTGAGTACATACGATAAAATAAGACCGAAATTAAGACATTACAGTCACATTTTTTTATCATAATTTAATATTTTATTATAAAACCTTAGACCTTTCTAATGATTTATGTTTTCTTTAAAATATAATAATAATTGTTATTATTATTTTTATTCTTAAATATTTGTTTTGTATAGCACTTTTTGCATTTTTCAGACATGGTAACAGACGTTTTATACATGTGCTACAATTTTGTGGGCTGTGCTACAAAACTTTCAACCTCTGTAGCACCAGTGCTATGTGCAAAAAAAGTTAACGTACAGCCCTGGTCTTAACACCGTACTGTAACAAACGCTATAGTTAAACAATTACAGGAACTGTTGCTTTTTCATAAGGCCAAGTACACGTGAGAATCAAGAGGACCTTCTTGAATTATTGACTAAGCGATTGATTTTCCTCAAAAATGTGTTCTGCTAATAATGACAGATATTAGCTAAACCTGGCTTTCAGATATTTACACAATTTTCAAAATAAGAAAATTTTAAGTGCAGTGAGTTTGACCTATGATATCAGTTTGACTGAATTTTCTAAATTAAAGTGCTAAGTTTTTAGGTGCTTAAATAAAATTAAATGCATCATATCCGATGTAAACAAGGAATTGTTAACTAGGCTATTACTTTTTTGCAGCTGTTATCAATGCATGTGTGGATGATACCACAAAAGAACATGTTGCAAAAACAAACAAACAAATAAATGAATAAATAGATCTCATGAGGAAGCATGCCCCGGGACCCCGCCGAAATCCCCCCCACCAAAACTACGCCCTTGGTTGTGCTGCTTAATATTTTTTTGTGGAAACCATACTTCATTTATTTTTCAGGATTCTTTGATGAATAGAAAATTCAAATTAACAGAATTTATTTCAAATAGAAATCTTTTGACTGTGATTCTCTTTACTGATTCCCAGGGGACACACACACTGATAAAACATACCTTGAAAGCACTGCTAATCTGACAAATGAATACACACAATCACACATCATCTGAACATTTTTGGTATTACATATCATTGATGTATTATTCAGAAATATTGTTTTATTAATCTTGTATGTCTCAAAGGATCTGCTATGCTCTGTGAATAGGTTTGAGTGATTCGGATGGAGGGTCTGATGTTTAGAAATAGGTCATGACCTAATTAAACATGACATGGCCCTTAATCACACATCAACACCAGCCAATGGCAGTGCTCTCTGGAGGAGAGGCTCTGGTGGAACATCAAAGGGCAGACTGTGGTCTTGTTTAAAATTGGGAGACCATAACCCAGTAGGCATACCTCTATTCAGCATAAGAATGATCAGTTCTGTTTCTTCTGTGTCTCTTGTAGAAGACTCTCTTCAGGGTCTGCTGGAGTTCCTCACGAGCTCGCGCTGCAGCCCAACGCAGCATCTGGAGCAGGAGCAGGCGCTGGCACGGCAGTTCGCTGAGATTTTGCATTTCACGCTGCGCTTCGATGAGCTGAAGGTAACCAGGCAACCTCTGGCCACACCCACGCTGCACTTTTCTTCCAGTCATATCCTCCTTGGAATCATCTGCTTCGGAAAAAACACTGCGAGATCACAATAATTAGGTATAATAAGAGGATGTGGAGCAAAGGTGTAAGGAGCAAACACCCTATTAAGTGGAACTCCAGCATCCTGCATTTCATCTCAGCCCCCTAAAGTCTGCAATTAACACAGCTGACCATTAAAAACCTGTAAATTATATTTATACTTATTCATTTATTAGACTTACAAATGAGGAACATCACAAGCAGTGATTTTGCAGTCTCTCTTCAAACTGCAGCATTTAAAACGGATCAAACGGAAATAGCAGTTTTCTTCCATATTGTGCCGTACATCCAAGTGCAACATATTACTGAAAAAGAAAGAAATGTAGGGTGCAGCGTTGGCTCTTTATATCGGTTGTTGATTGGATGGGGGCAGATCTAAATGTGAGATTATAGTCGACTGTAAAACCCTGTTTACACCCGGGTATGTTTTTTTCAATCTGATCACAAGTGAACGACACTAAATACAGGAGTAAACAGGGTCTAAAACATGTTGAGCTAGTCCACTTTCGACCACTTCCAGAGGTAGTCAAACACATTCAACCCGATTGCTTTCGTGGTGTAGACGCTCTCATGGGGTCACCTGCTGACCTAATACGTAAACATTAACCCCTAGAGGACTGCACAGTTTTGAGGCCCTTTAGAAGTTTTGACATGCTCTGACATTTGTGCTTTTTTTTTTTTGAAGCCCTTTTTTTGCAGTTGCTTATAAACATGTTAATGGCAAAAGTGTCATTACACTGTATTCAGCACAAACTGGGCTACCATAGTATGTACATGCTTGTATTTTAGAGAGAATAATGTTTATGCGTATTTTTCGAAAGAGGAAAAAAAAACAAAGTTAAGGCCACACAAGATATGTGTCCACAAGACTTTTGACTAATGGGTGTTGTTGCCTAGAGTTTTTGCTTCATACTGATGTTAAAATAATTGTGCCTGCTCATGAATAATGCTGATTTATATATATATATATATATATATCTCAAGGATATATTTGTGTAAATAGTTTAGCAACACTGCGTGAACATTTTAAAGTTTGAGTTCCAGAGAAGTTTGTGATTGTTACACATGTTCGACCACAGCAAAGTTACGTAATTGGTAAGTCTGTGCTTTTTCTCTTACTGCTGTGCCAGTGTTTGTATGTATTTGTTTACCATTGCAAGCAAACATTAAATACCATATATTGCAAAAATGGTGTTTGCTGTGAGAAACGGACCTCAGGTTTGGGTCGGGTTCGGGCTTAACATGTAAATGTATTGGTCGGGTTAAATGATCTCGGGTACGGGCCGGGTTTGGGCTTCAGTTTAAAGCCTGTGCAGACCTCTAGGAGAGACTGAATGAATGAATGCATGCTTTCGAGGCTAAATTATTGCAGAATCGGACATTTTCCGTTTTCTCCGTAAGATCGAGTTATGACATTTCGATTTAACATTACAAGGTCAAACATTTTTTTACAAATATGAAACCTGCACAGATGACCATTCACAAAATCTATAACATGCATTACGGGTGAATTTTCATTTCATGCCAACAGTAAAGCAGCTTTATTTTGTAAATTTGTATAATTTTATTTTGCTTTTTATCCACATATAACAACAGCAACGAATACAAAACGTAAAGAAAAAGAACATATAAATAAAAATAGGAAAATGGAGATGCAATGTAAAATGGTTAAATCAACTTTATCAAATCAAGCCATGTGGTACTATATTTATATAATTCAAAAAGGGTTTCCAGATCTTATAAAATAATTCACCCCTGCCCCTCATTGAATATGTGATGTATGTAAAGGTACACAGCTGCAGACCTCCGACAACCACAATCTAATCGGCACATATCAGTGTCTCCTTTCCATTTCAACGCAATACATTTTTTTAATCTATTATTAACAACATTTGGGTAAGCTTAATAGCTTGACTGTTTCGGAGATTAGAGTTGGCAAAATTACCCAATAAACACAAAAATCAATTCCATGAATCTGTGATATACTATCACATACTTGCACCCAAAAAAACTTCACTTTAGGGCACAACCAGGTAGAATGCAAAAATGTTCCTTCTTCTGCACCACATCTGAAGCAGAGAGGTGAAATACTGTTGTTCAAGTTATGCAATCTAGATGGAGTGTAGTAAAGCTGGTGCCAAAAATTAAACTTAATTAAATGAATCTATACCTAGAATTCAAGGTTGAGGTGACCCCATCTTTACGAGCAGCTTTATTTTTAAACCTCAAACATCTCCTCAGTTTTCTACTATCACACATAATGCGATGTGTATGCTAGAATTTATTTGTAAGCCACTGAATTTCATATCCAATTAGTTAACTTAATTTGCACGCAAGTGATTCAGCTAATTAGTTGAACTATTGGACCAGAAAGTCCAGTAACAACCAATTACTCATATTAATGTGAATCTTCGTTTATTGCACTGATGAAGTCTGTCACCAGACCCAGCGGTGGATGCAATGGCCATATGCTCAGTTGATTTTGAAATTGCTCACTTGAATTCACAGTAAAATGAAAAATGCATGAATGCTGCGTTTACACGTTCACATTCCCATATTCAGCAGAAATGCAATTTTCATCTGCATTTAAATGCTCATCTGCTCTCTCGCCAGATGACCAACCCTGCCATCCAGAATGACTTCAGCTACTACAGAAGGACCCTAAGCCGCATGCGTATCATCAACCAAACAGTGAGTAAACCTGCGGCGTATGGAAATATGCCTCATTATCAGACGGCTCATGTTTTAGTGATGCCCTGTTCCCCCGTGTCCCAGGGGTTAATGGGAGCTATTCTGTTCTCTAATGTTCTGGATCATTAGGTGGCTGAGCGGCACAAGATCCTGACTCAGGAAAACATCGCATTCATCTCGTTCTCTCCATCTTTTCCTGCTTTTTATTTTGTTCGTCTTCTCCCGTACGGCCACTTTTATCTTTTAGCTGACACAAGGCTGAAGTGTGTTGACGTCGAGATGGTAACGTGCGCTAACGACTTCAGTCTCATTAGCGTGTGCTGTATCATCAGGGAGCGGCTCAGCAGGGGTTGACACAGAGGATCGTTGACCCTGCCTCGCCAATTAAAAGCACTCTCTGTGAGGAATAATTACGACAGCCGCTTTCATCTCATGAAACATGAGCTCGGCTGTGGAAGAGCACGTATTAGGAATTCTGGGCATGTCTGCAGTCTGTGGATTTAAGCAGGATTTACATTCAGTTTTTAGCATAGAGTAATGAATGAAATGTTTCAAGTCAGCTAAAATGCTTTTTCAGCACACCAGAATGCCCGATTTTCACATCCATTTCCATGATTAACTACTTAAGTAAAGCTGACCAAGGAAAAGCGCATCCATAACCTCCAAAAAGCCCATTGGCTTGACTGACCCCTTTAGTTTAAATCTTCAAAAGTATGGATTTCTCACATTTTAGATACTGAAAAAAACCTCACGTGTGTTCTTTCTGCAGGCGGAAGAGCATAATGAGGTTGACAACGAACTGGCCAATCGCATGTCTCTGTTCTACGCCAATGCCACGCCCATGCTGAAGACGTTAAGCGATGCCACAACTAAATTTGTATCAAAGGTAGGTGTGTTGTAGTTTGATTATAACATGCCTTACACAGCTCAAACCACTCAAATGTATGACAAACAAGTCCAGATGCTCATGAATAAATTCCACTTAGTCTCAGAAAATGCATAATATACTTCTGTGACGCATCTATACAAGGATGTTTCTCATTCACGCTCACTTGCAAATCATCATAACCCATTTTGCTCTCTCTATCTGGTCAGCATGCAGAACTACCCGTAGAGAACACAACAGATTGCCTGAGTACGATGGCAAGCGTGTGTAAAGTCATGTTAGAGACACCGTAAGTGTGCTAATCATTGTGCTTGTGTTTCTTCTGTAGCAGGCTGTAACTTTGTCATTTATCCTGTGTGTGTGTGTGTGTATTGATCAGGGAGTACCGCACTCGTTTTGCCAGTGAAGACACAGTGTTATTCTGTCTGCGTGTGATGGTGGGGGTGATCATCCTATACGACTATGTCCATCCAGCTGGAGCTTTCGTAAAGTCCTCCAAAATCGATGTATGATTTTAGTCAAATTTCACTTCATTATGCTGATTAATAAGTCCAATTGGAAATATGAGTGTATCTTTATCAACGTGTGTTAAATTGACAAGCCCAAGTAACCTAATGTTAAAAATGAATGCATTTTATATCAGTACTTTCTGATTAAATGCAAAATATTAATCTAAATGGTAACGCTTTACAAAAAAGTCTTTGTTAACATTAGTTAATGTTTTAACTTACTATGAGCAAAACATTTGTTACAGTATTTATTAATCTTTGGTATCATTAGTCTTTCACTGTTTGTTCATGTTAGTTCACAGTGCATTAACTGATGTTAATACAACTTTTGATTTTAATAATGTATTAGTAAATGTTGAAATTAACAATACTTCTACAGCATTTATTAATCTTAATTATTTATTACTAATTTATATTAGTTAAAGGATTAGTTCACTTTAAAATGAACATTTCCTGAGAATGTACTCACCCCCATCTCATCCAAGATGTTCATGTCTTTCTTTCTTCAGTGGAAAAGAAATGAAGTTTTTTGAGGAAAACATTCCAGGATTTTTCTCCACATAATGGACTTCAATGGGAACCAACGGTTGAAGGTCCAAATCAATGCAGTTTCAAAGGAAGGGCTTCAGAGGCTCTGCACGATCCCAGACGAGGAATAGAGTCTGATCTAGACCAACCATCGGAGAGCGCAGTATATAAAGTATATACTTTTTAACCTAAATTGCTCATCTTGCGCTGCCACACACCACGGATTGCACATTCACGTCGGAAAGGTCACGCTAGACGTAGGCAGAAGTACCGCCCCAAGCGAACGTGTGAAGACCAATACAAACACCCTTTACCAAAAAAAAACTCCATCTCCAAAATCGTCCGACATCGTTGTTTAACCTTTTTTTGCTAAAGGACGTTTGTATTGGTCTTCGCACAAGCGCTTTGTAAACACGGGGGCGGTACTTCTGCATACGTCTATCGTGACCTTTCAGACGTGATTGAGTAATCTGTGGCACATCGCAGAGCAAGATGAGTCATTTAGGTTAAAAAGTATATACATTCTTTTATATATATATATATATATAGAGAGAGTGATGGTTTGTCTAGATCAGACCCTATTCCTCGTCTGGGATCGTGCAGAGCCTCTGAAGCCCTTCCTTTGAAACTGAATTGATTTGGACCTTCAACCGTTGGTTCCCATTGAAGTCCATTATGTGGAGAAAAATCCTGGAATGTTTTCCTCAAAAAACTTAATTTCTTTTCCACTGAAGAAAGAAAGACATGAACATCTTGGATGAGATGGGGGTGAGTAAATTATCTTGTTAACTAACTAATGAAACCTTATTGTAAATTGTTACCAACTAAATTAAACTAAAATAATGTGCTAATTAGACAACCCTAATTAAAAGCAAACTATATACTGATTACAAAACACAAGTATATGATGTTATCGTCTGTTTTTTTCTGATACAGATGAAAGGATGCATTAAGGTTCTGCGATATCAGCCGCCCAACAGTGTGGAGGGGCTTCTCAATGCCCTCAGGTCTGTGAGCTTCACAACGTATAACATTACATACACCTATCAGGCATAACATTATGACAGGTGAAGTGAACAACACTGATTATCTCTTTATCACGGCACCTGTTAGTGGGTGGTATATATTAGAACATTTTGTCCTCAAAGTTGATGTGTTAGAAGCAGGAGAAATGGGCAAGCGTAAGGATTTGAGCGAGTTTTACAAGGGCCAAATTGTGACGGCTAGACAACTGGGTCAGAGCATCTCCAAAACTGCAGCTCTTGTGGGGTGTTCCCGGTGGTCAGTCTCTTATCAAAAGTGCTCCAAGGAAGAAACAGTGGAACCGGCCACAGGGTCATGGACGGCCAAGCCTCATTGATGCACGTGTGGAGCGAAGGCTGGCCCGTGTGGTCCGATCAAACAGACGAGCTACTGGAGCTCAAATTGCTCAAGAAGTTTATGCTGGTTCTGATAGAAAGGTGTCAGAATACACAGTGCATCTCAGTTTGGGCTGAATAGCATATATTAGGAAGGTGGTTATAATGTTATGCCGGATCAGTGTGAATGGACATCCATATAAGACTTTGTTTCTGCTGAAAGCCGTGTAATGATTTTCAGTGCATTTAAATGTTCTCTCTTGACTTTTACAGGTACACAACAAAACATTTGAACGATGAGACTACCTCCAAGCAAATCAAAAACATGTTACAAGCTTGACTGTGTCTGCCTAAAGTATTACCTCTCAAATACACTGGATGAGACGCTTCAGCAGTTTCAGTAATACGACGAGAATAGCCATGTGTCTTGTGGCAGCTACTGTTATCAGTCTAATTTTACTGTTGTAGTTTTGTTTTATTTGTTTGTTTTTTTACATTTTACTTTTACAGTTAGAGTTTAAGTCATGTGTGGCCTTTAGATTTCAAACATGCTTCTTTGTTGTGTGGCCGTTCAACAAATCCCTTCCCATATTTCCTCCGGTTGACATTTTGCTTTTTTTAATGACATAATTTACTGTGATTTTTATTAACACAACTCTTTTGAACTGAATAAAGCTATTTTAACCACATGAACTGTGAATGGCTGACTGCTCTTACAGGGTGGGCACACTGTACTCTCACCTCTTCACAACGTTCAAAATAATTATAAACCCACATCCTTCTGAGTTCAGGATTATTCATCTCCCAGGACTGTGTCCGCTCCAGCATTATATAATAATGTCCTGTTTTTTCACTCTCTCTCTTTGGAGATAATGTGTTTCCCCCTGTTATGAGTTAGCATCTCTTCAACTTTCTCCTAAAACATAAAACCAGAATGTTCAGAAATTCCAGGCCGTCCACTTGACGGTCAGCTGACTCAGATCAGAACGAGATTCCCACATCATCCAGCCCAGGAAGTGGGAGTTTGTTTTACAGAAGTATGAGTAATACATTCCCTGCTCCAACACTCCAGAGTTTTTGATCTCACCCCCTCTGGGAACGCGCTCCATCTGCACGGGATACCCCTCCCAGTTTGTATGACCATCGTATCTGTGACCTTTGCTGTGTTTTTCTCTCACTCATCGACTCGCACACACGGGTTCCTCCTGTTTGTCTGGCTGCTCAGCGTGTGTGTCATCAACAGGCTCATGATTTCCCCACTGCGGAGTGTGTGATTCTTGCCCCCGCTGTCCTCTTTCCTAGTCGGAAGCACACTGTTTTTTTTAATGGCTTTCCTGATGAGCTTGGACACTTTTCCCAGGAGGCGAGTGCAGGGCCAAATTCTTGTCTATTCACTCCTGCCTCTGTGTGTTCTGTGAGAAGGGCAACGTCTGATAACTTCCTGCCAATAGCGCGGTGTGTGCGACCCATAATTCCAGAGCACTACCTCACCGTATGGGCACTGTAATGTAGAGTAAACACCATATGTTCATAAAATTTCCCACT
This sequence comes from Romanogobio albipinnatus, assembly GCA_023566225.1. Classification (NCBI taxonomy): domain Eukaryota; kingdom Metazoa; phylum Chordata; class Actinopteri; order Cypriniformes; family Gobionidae; genus Romanogobio; species Romanogobio albipinnatus. The sequence continues at coordinate 5,196,823 of CM042244.1, forward strand.
GCAGCCTAAATTCGGTCTTCACAACAAGTAGTAAAGAAAAGCACAAAGACAAGAGTAGTTTAAGAGGTCACATGATATGAAAGTTTTTATAAATGCACATCCATAGGCTTTATCTAACTTCTGAACCTTGTACTTAAAGGGCTGGGAAGATGAATGTGTATTTAAACTGGGTCATTTATGTAGTAGAAATTATTTTTGCATTTGGTGCCTTCTAGACCGAGAAAAGACATGTATTTTTGCCTCGTGGATGAAAGACAACAACAACTGAATTTTTAATTATTGGATAAAAAAAGCTCCACAAGTAGTGACCTAGAATACTGTCTAACACTTGATGGCTGCTCTGTCAAGTCCTCGTCATCCGTGAGGAACCTGGGTGTGCTCTTTGATACCAATCTCTCATTTGAAAACCCCATTTCTAGCATCGGTAAAACTGCATTCTACCATCTTAAAAATATCTAAATTACGGCACATGCTCTCAATGCAAAATGCTGAACAGTTAATTCACGCGTTCATGACCTCAAGGCTAGATTATTGTAATGCTCTACTGGGTGGTTGCCCTGCTCGCTTAATAAACAATCTCCAGCTGGTCCAAAACGCAGGAGCTCGAGTTCATACGAGAACCAGCAAGTATGACCATATTAGCCCGGTTCTGTCAACACTTGCTGCCTATTAAACGTCGCATACTTTTTTAAAATCTTGCTTATTACTTACAAAGCACTAAATGGTTTAGCTCCCCAGTACTTGAGCGAGCTCTTAAAGCAGCACTAGGTAACTTTTCAACCTTCATAATATATTTTCAAGACTCTTGTGATGATAAATCGCCTTACAATAGGTTGAATGACACGTCTGTATCGTTTTTAATCGTACTTTTAAACTTCGGGGTTCGGGTAGTAACCCGGGAAAAAAAAGAACTACAAAATTCGACTGCTTTACGGCATATACGTCACTTCCACCATCACCCCCACTTCCTTAAATTCGGACGTGCAAACTATCCTTTTTATAGTTTGCCGGATGTTATAGTCATGGCCGAGGCAGCACAGAAAAAGAAGAAAGCAAAGGTTTTGTCGGAGGAATGCAAAAAGAGGAAACGAGAAAATGATCGTATTAAAGGCAGGACGAGGATCAACATTGGGCCAGCGTTTGCTCGTTGGCGTGAGCTGAAGGAGGTCAATATATTATATTGATGATATATGGTTATTACCTACCACTCAAACATTGAATTGAAGTATCATATAGATTCTGTAAAACGGTAACCAATAGACTAGACTACTATAATGACGCTGGGTTGTAAACGTGAGCATCGCGATCATTTGGCGTTTGAAAAAAAAAAAAAAAAAAACCCATGAAATTATATTCATGACATGCTGAAACATATGCCACTGTACCTGGGATGAAGACATTTCACGCAAGCAGAACACCTGCATCTGAACTCCTCCTGCAGTGTTCAGGGCTATCATAGTTGTCATGTCAACAAATGCACGTGCGATGCATCCCCTGAAGTAGGATGACAGAGTTTACGACAGTCGTAGAGGACAATACTGTTTCCCAACTGTAGGGGGAGCCCGAGAGCAAAACCTACCTAGTGCTGCTTTAACACATTATACTCCATCACGTCTACTGCGCTCTAAAAATTCTGGCCAGCTGATAATACAGAGAATATCCAAATCAACTGCAGGCGGTCGATCCTTTTCCTATTTAGCACCTAAACTCTGGAACAGTCTTCCTAGCATTGTTCGGGAAGCAGACACACTCTGTCCATTTAAATCTAGACTAAACTCACATCTCTTTACTATGGCATACACATAAAACACTTTTTTCAGTTAAATGATTGTTAGGCTGCATTTACTAGGTCAGCCGGAACTGGGAACACTTCCCATAACACATTGGGTGCTTCTCAATATCCCTCCTCGTTTTCTCGCTCCTCCGTCCTCCATCCTGTGACCTGGAAACCGATCGAGCTCAGCCATCTTGTAGGACATCTCAGTTCTCTAATTGGATCGAAGGAGGTGAGGATGGAGGAGTGAGGCTTCCGGAGGAGTCATGAGCGAGGATACACAGGTGTATCCTTTGTGGAAGTGTATCTTTATCGACTAAACGTGACATACATATAAATTCTCCGCCCCCTTCACATCTTGCCACGGTTTATTCATTATTATTATTATTATTATTATTATTACTATTATTATGTTTACATGTACAAGACACAAATGTATGTCAAATAACAACAACTGACAGTTGCAGAATTATATCAAAGCACAAGGAAATTAAAGAAAATAAAAAGCAGTTAATAACTGGGAATAAATAGTTGTTATTAATAACTGGTAATATTAAATAAAATATGGACAAATGTGGTATTTGTTGGTGGTTGAAACTATCTCTAATGTTCAAGAATCCTGACGTGCAAACTAAATCCAGCGGTGTAGTAGAGTCATCATTAATTGACGACGCTATGAAGTGACGCTAAAGGGAGCGAGGATATATCATTTCACTTCATTCAATTATTCCGTCCTCGCGTCTTTTCCTTGCGAGGAAAGGAAGCTAGGAAAGGAAACGAGGATGCACAAATAAGGATTGAGAAGCACCCCTGATGTACTTGTTACATCATCAGAAGAATGGCATCTACGCTAATGATAGTGTCTCTGTTTTATCCCGAGGTTTACTGTAGTCAGCCGGATCCGGGCCGTGTCCAGATCAGATGCTGGACCTGCGCCCAGACAAGACCAACGCATGACCCTGAAGTGTCTGCAGAGACCGTGTTAATTAGACTCCCCCTGAAACTGCCTCATCGACACGGCATCCTCAATGAACCGTCTCCGGCGTGATGACTCTGATCGTTCGAATATTCCTATTTAATAATTGATTATTCAATACGTCATCCTCCATAAACCCGTCTCCGGCGTGATGACTCCCATCGTTCGAATATTCCTATTTAATGCCACTGTCGCCTTTGGCTTGGCTTGCTCAGTTGGGGACACTACATTTTCAACTAAATATCCAAATAAATCTAATTAATAAACTAAATTAACCATATAAACTAAATTACTGATCTGCCCACATTGTCACTGTATGATTATGGAAATGATCTGATGACATCACCGTTTTCTCTGGAGCGGCTGTACGGCCGAATAAAATTCTGCTGCATTATTTTCCTGTTTAAGACTGTGAAGCTGCTTTGAAACAATCTGCGTTGTAAAAAGCGCTATATAAATAAAGTTGACTTGATACTGCAGGAATGTTTGACCTCCGACGAGATTTATTCTGAATCTTATTACATGTAGAAGTGAAATATCCTAATGTTGGAACTGAAATGGAAAAATGATGCTGGAAACTAATGCCACTGTAATGTTTGGACTGAGTGAGTCAGTAGGATTTGAGAACACTAGCTCTGCTGGATTTGGTTTATACACTCCTACATCCTGTTATCGGAAGCAGGCTTTTTGGACTTATCTCTGCTGTGACCCTGCGGCACATTCTGACATGTTCTATTATTTCCCTGTGGTGTGTGTGTGTGTGTGTGTACTGATTGTCATTTGGGGAACAGATGACATGAATATGTGCAGCCTTGAATCTGCAGATGGCAGCAGTAACTTGTGAAACAGTGTGAATCCATATGGTGACCCAACGTACAGATGATGACTGAGGAAGAGCCCCATAAGAATACTCTTAACACCAAACCATTCCTATCTTAAGCCTACAGATCTGATCTTAAACTCAATGTCACACTAACACTGAGTTACTGTTGGACTGTTGAGCGCAGCAGATGCTGTCAATGTTAACGGAAGGACCCTCAGCGTGAAAAAAAACGCTTACAAGGAGCGCTTCCTGATGGGACGTCCGCTCTTAAGTCTCTGAGGTCCACTCAAAGACATTTGCAGCAGAAAGAAAAACGGGCCACACAAGAAAAGAGAAACAAAAACAGAAGCGGTAGGGAAAATGTGAAGGGATGCTTTGGTTGTGATCAGGTACACTGTAAAAAAAAAAAATCTGTACAAAAACGGATAATGTACTGGCAGAAAATTACCAGGACATTATCCAGTCATTTTACGGACATTTTCGTTAACCCTAAACCACAACGTAATGAATCAAAATTCAAAATACAGATGAAACACCTGTAAAAACTAAAAAATGCTGGGTTAAAAACAACCTAAGTTGGGTTGAGAATGGACAAACCCAGCAATTGGGTTGTTTTAACCCAGAAATTGGGTTTCTTTAACCCAGTGAAAGGGTTGTTTGAACTAGTGGTTGGGTTAAATGTTTGCTTAAAACAACCCAATTGCTGGGTTTGTCCATTTTCAACCCAGCTTGGGTTGTTTTTAACCCAGCATTTTTTAGTGTACGGAAAATTCTGTCAAATTAATACTGTACATTGTGCAGATTTTTACAGATTTTTTTAGAGTGTAGATGAGTTTTTCTGGAATTTTCTCACTGATTTGGAGGTAAAAAAAATTGCAAAATAGATTTTAAATTGTCAAATAAAAGTGGGGATGAAAGAACTAGTGTCACGTGTCTGTGTTCTGATTCGTTCATGTGCTCTTTTGTTCAGTTTCCCGCCACTCCTTTGTTACCATGGTTACCTTTATTATTAGTTCATTCTGTTCAGCTGTGTTTGCTCGTGTAGCTGACCCCGTCCGAATGATGGCCAGACTTTACTGATATTTCATGGAGTTTACTGAAACCATAGATATCCATAATAAAGGCTAGATGTCTCGTCCGCGCTGCTGGCCAATGGAGGTCGACGTCCGCACCTGGCGGCCATCTTGTCACAGGCAGCTCGCTCACTCGTAACATTGTTTTCATGGGTGCTTGCACTTTTTAAATAACCATAACTTGCTAAATTTTCTACCGTTTTTTAAACTGTTTGGTTTGTTATAAACGTCAGAGATGTAGTTATGACACTGCATACTTATGAAAAATTATTCATAATTTGTTCAAGCATCCATAATTAAAGCCACGTTAATAACGTTTGTAAGAAACCAAACCATTTGTAAATCCGACAAGATTTCAGTGAGATAAGAGCATTTGTGTTCATGCAGATCAATCAGGTACTACAGCGCCCTGCCTGTGACAAGATGGCCGCCGGTGATGACGTTAGAGACTCCGCCGTAAGACATCTAGCCTTTATTATGGATATCTATCTATGGCTGAAACAGTTTGATGTTTCATGGAGTTTATTGAAACCGTTGAACAAATAAAGAGCTGAACAAATAAAGTACACAAACACCTCGTACACAAACTAACTCTCCATAGCATTATCATGAACATACAGTAAAATACACAAAAATACAAATGACAGCAAACAAGCACATACACACATTATGCCTTTTCGGGGGGTGCTTAAAAAACCGCAAACTTTATATCTGCCTAACCACTCCGATCAACCGCGAGCTCTCACTATTTTCATCCGTATCGCTCCGTAGACTACAGCACCCGTCAAAATAAAAGTCCCTACACTACTTATTAAGACAGATAATGCAGACCGTAAACTTATTTAAACACAGACAGAAATGTCAAAAATGTACACAAAAACAAATGATAAGATAAATCACAATGAAGTCTGTTACACCTTGTTTGTGTTCCTATATAAGTTCTTCCTTTTCAGTCACTCCTCCTTGTCCGTTCACTGTCTTAGTAAGTGTGTGTTGCTGCCCGATTGTCTGTTTGCTTCTATTACCATTAAACCTGAGTTTTGGATTTATTATCTTTGTCTGCCTTCTTGCAACCACCGTGACAACTAGAGCCTTAAAGGGCTAGTTCACCCAAAAATGAAAATAATGTCATTTATTCCTCACCCTCATGCCGTTCCACACCCGTAAGACGTTGAAGACCGAACCGCTGATTCGTTACGCTCCGAAGCTTCATGAAGCAGTGTTTTGAAATCGGTTATCACTATAAAAGTCGTTATTTAGTTTTTTTTAGCTCACCAAAAATATTTCCGTTGCTTTATAATATTAATATTGAACCACTGTACTCACATGGACTGATTTAAATATGTTTTTAGTACATTAATGGATCTTGAGAGAGGCCTTACGAGTGTAGAACGGCATGAGGGTGAATAATAAGTGACATTATTTTCATTTTTGGGTGAACTAACCCTTTAATCTTGTTAAACTTTAAACAAAGGTTCTGGGGGATTCAGATAATCTGATCCCAATTAGGGGAGAGCGGGGCACAACCTAACGCTTTTTGACTGTCCCAGTTTGTTTAAATTCACTTGGGGTTCAGAGTATTTATTTTTTCCCGCATTATTTTCACACGTCTAGTACAATTATGTGGGTTTGTTTCATTAATACAGTGCATACTTTTTTCTTGATTTACCCCAAAAGAATGGAAGTGAAATGTGACAACATGCCAATGGGGTACATTATAACATGACCAAATGATAGCTTAAAATGTTATCTGATATAATCAAAAAATATCCAAGACAAACTAAAATATTTTGTCAATAAAATACAAAAAAATAATGGCATTTTTTAATCATTAAAAATATACTCATTTTTGAGTTTGACAACAAACACATCGCTACTCTCAGTCATTATTCACCCTTTTCTCATGGTTTCTCTAAAGAATTCATAATATAATGGCATATTTCTAATAGGGGCTCATTGTAACGCAGTGTTACACCTGCGCAACTGGGATTTAACCCCGGCTCGTGTCTTCTGCTGTTAGATCAGCGTTAAAGAACGATCTCAACTGTTAAATAACAAGATTACAATAATATCAGGCTTGTCTTATTTTAAATAAACACAAAAAATAGAGATGAAAAATAAACTTAAGTAAGAAATGTACTTTTGCTATGGTTAAATAAATGTTCAGTGATATCTTCCAAAGATTTTTTTAATTTTGGCGCTATTTTTCCTCTAAATAATGCTGATATGGCAACTAGTAAATACACTAAGTTTCGTCATCCTGGCATGTGTGGAAAGTGTTAAACCATGCGTGTTACAACTAACCCCTGCATTAGGTTGTGCCCCGCGCACAAGAATACATTAAAAATATTACTCTGAAATTCGGAAACCACCTGAAAGCATAATCAAGACATCTGGTGTGTTAAAAAATGAGGTCAAAATGTTCTTTTTTGGGGTGAACTGTCTCTTTAAGGAAGCTGTTCAGAGATCCCGCTGGTGTCTAAGGTGTACCGAACTGCACCATGGGTGGGATGGGGCTGCAGGACGGTGGCAGTGGTCCAGCTGTCGTTGTGTAATCGTATTACTGTAATTAGCTAGTGTACTCCCTAATCCACTTCAGTCAAAACACTGGCCTGTGTCTGACTCACCCGTATGCCTCCGTCATCAATTACCAACAGACAGGAGCATTCTCATCTGCAGCAGCTCCAGCTCATGAAGGCTGTGCTTGTGGATTAATCTAAGGGTAAATTCAAGGGTTAGGCCCATGTACCGCGCTATTTTCGTCTGCCAATTTAAATGACTCGTTGGCTGTACAGCACACAACAGCTCATTATGTGACTCTTTATGGATATTGTAGAAGCTGTGGATATATTTTGGATAGTTTGACTGGGTTAGACATAGATCACTGTATGGTAGACAAATTAAAAGGAGGAAATTGTGGCACACAAATAAATCAAATCCTTGGCATTTTTATGCAATCTGTGGGTATTTGACTGAATGTCTATAGGCGTCAAAGTTCCCTGAGGTTAGAGTTTATGGGCGAGGCCTGCAGGTGGAGCAACAGCACTAGCTTAAGCAACATCTATAGGTAAAGACACTATATGAATGTATGGCTTGGCTTTTGTGATAACGGATCAAAGTCAATCATGACTGAGCCTACAGCACTAAAGGAACAACTCTGCCCTTGTGAGGTTAAATCACTGGCCACTCATCTTATATCAATCTCTGTCATGATCAATAATGATCAATCATCACCAATGATTTCACATTAACTGATCTAGTCTGAAATTGTCTTTCATTTGTCTGCAAAGAAGGTGGTGGGATAAAACTGATGCAGAGTTTATCATTGCACAGCACTTTCTATTTGTGTGGATGAGAGCCATTTATCTTTCTCTCATCTGTCCATCTAATCTAACCTGATTTGCATCTTCTTATGTTTTGTCAATACAAATGCCAAAAGTAATTAATGTTCACTTTTATGTTGTGTATATTAAAAATAAAAGTAATTATATATATATATATATATATATATATATATATATATATATATATATATATATATATATATATATATATATATATATATATATATATAATAAAGTTAGTTTTTTAATGAAATTAATACTTTTATTTAGCAAGGATGCGTTAAACCAGGGATCCTCAAACTCGGTCCTGGAGGGCCACTGTCCTGCAGAGTTTAACTCCAACCCTGATTAAAACACACCTGAGCAAGCCAATCAAGCTCTTCAGGATCACTAGAAAGATCACAGGTTGGTGAGTTTGATCAGGGTTGGAGCCAAACTCTGCAGGACAGTGGCCCTCCAGGACTGAGTTTGAGGAACCCTGCGTTAAACTGATCAAAAGTGACTGTAAATACAAATACAGGTCTGGTTTCACAGACAGGGTTTAGATTAAGCCAGGATTAAGCATTTTTAAACGTGACTTAGAAAAAAATCATTATTGATGAACATCTTGAGACAAAACAATGGCATTGACATATTTTAAGATAAACTCAGTGCAAGTTGAATTCAGTTAAAACAGCTCAAACATTAGATTAGATTAGATTAGATTCAACTTTATTGTCATTACACAAGTACAGGTACAAGGCAACGAAATGCAGTTTAAGTCTAACCAGAAGTGCAATAGCAGCAAGTGCAGGATATACAACGGTTGCATAAGTGCAGGACATGGATATGTACTGAATATATATATATGTATATATATATATATATATATAGATAGATGGTTGTTACTATAAACAGATTTACGGGGGAATATGTACAATGAATATAATATGATATAGAGATGGCTATTACTTTAAACAGAATTTTACAGATAGAGGTATACAATAATATGTTAGGCTAATATGAGGAATATAGCAGTGGATTAAGGTAGTGCAATAAATTATGGACAGAGCTATCCGAAAAAAGTGTAAAAGTGCAGTGGAAAGTGGTTGCATATTACAGTTAGAAGTACGGTGCAAAATGCAAATGTAAACAGTTGGTACTATAAATACAGTCGGCAGTGCAAATGAGCATAATCCAGTTAAGATATGGTAGTGCAAGATGCATAAGTAAACAGTTGTTACAAACATGCATTTTAGTCTGAGACTATCTTAAAGGGTTAGTTCACCCAAAAATTAAAATAATGTCATTTATTACTCACCCTCATGCCGTTCCACACCGTTAAGACCTCCGTCCGTTCATCTTCTGACACAAATGAAGATTTGTGTTGAAATCTGAAGGCTCAGTGAGGCCTCCATAGGGAGCAAAGCAATTTACACTCTCAAGATTCATTAATGTGCTAAAAACATATTTAAATCAGTCCATGTGAGTACAGTGGTTCAATATTAATATTATAAAGCGACGATAATATTTTTGGTGCGCCAAAAAAAACGGAATAACGACTTATATAGTGATTACGATTTCAAAACACTGCTTCATGAAGCTTCGGAGTGTATCGCATCAGCGAGTCGATTCAGTGGTTCGGAGCGCCAAAGTCATGTAATCTCCAATTTTGGCGGTTTGACACGCGATCTGAATCACTGATTCGACTCTCTGATTCGATACACTCCGAAGCTTCATACAGCAGTGTTTTGAAATCGGTTATCACTATATAAGTCGTTATTTAGTTTTTTTGGCGCACCAAAAATATTATTGTCGCTTTATAATATTAAACCACTGTACTCACATGGTCTGATTTAAATATGTTTTTAGTACTTTAATGGATCTAGAGAGAGTACATTTCATTGATGACTATGGAGGCCTCACTGAGCCTCCAGATTTCAACTCAAATATCTTCATTTGTGTTCTGAAGATGAACGGAGGTCTTACGGGTGTGGAACGGCATGAGGGTGAGGAATAAATTACATTATTTTCATTTTTTGGGTGAACTAGCCTTATTTGTGAAACCGGCCATTATAATGTTACAATGTTACCACAAAAATATTAAGCAGCACAACCGTTTTTAACATCGATGATAATACAAAATATTTTTGAGCAGCAAATCAGCATATTAAAATTCTGAAGGATCATGTGACAATATATTTTAAAATATATTTAAATAGAAAACAAGGCAAGGCAAGTTTATGTATAGGCTACAGCACATTTAATTTCAAGTGCTTTACACAGAAAAGGGAATTCAAATAATCACAAAATAAGAGTAGAAAGATGATACATAGATAAACAGGTAAATAGGCAAATTTAAACAAAAATAAAAAAAATTCACAGCTGCTTGTTTTACAGAGATTTTTTTCGATAATGCTGTTTTTCTGTATTTATTTATGCAATTTCTTGTAAAAGCTGTTGAGATATTTTGTTATAAAAGACTCAACTGTGTGTGTGCGTGTGTGTGGTGAATCGAATATCTTTACTTAGCAGTTAGCAGGAACCAGCACTTCTCTTTATGCATTCAGGGACAGTCTGCTATGAATGATTTAACTTTGAATAACTAGGCAAACAATAGTTCCCCTCTGAGCAACGCTCTGCCATGTGGGCAGCCCTTGTGTCAACAAACAGCCTCATTACCTCTAATATGATTTCCTCTGGCATTTCTCTCTTTCTTTCCTTTATTTGCCCACACAAAGATGGGGGGCAAAGTGCAAAAGACATTTGGAGACTAGTGATTCCAGTTCAATCCTGGAAGTTGTCATTGTTGTCAGCGACTGGCCTGGCTCCATGACCCTGCTCTCTGGATCAACTCCTGCCTCTAAAGACCACAGAGGTGCGAACAGCTCTTTCTCACTTTCTGTGCTCTACCTTCACACAGGCTCCAGCCTCAATCCAACACACTAAAATTACTGCTGAGATGTGCGACTAGTTGAAAAATCATTTACTCACCCTCATGTTGCTCCAAACCTGAAGCTCTTGTTCATCCACAGTTATCCCTGGTCCTACACACAAAATGATGTGTTAAAAACAGCAATTGGGTTGTTTTAACCCAGCGGTTGGGTTAAATGTTTGCTTAAAACTGAAGAAAAAAATGCTTGTGCGCGTGTGAGTCTGAGTGAGAGTGCGCATGTGAGTGTGCATGTGCGCGTTAGTGTGAGTCTGAGTGAGTGTTCGCGTGTGAGTGTGCATGTGTGTGTGAGAGTGAGAGTGTGAGTGAGTGAGAGTGTGGGTGTGAGTGAAAGTGTGGGTGAGAGTGTGAGTGAGAGTGTGGGTGAGATTGTGAGTGAGTGTGAGTGAGAGTGCGCATGAGTGTGTGAGTGAGAGTGAGAGTGTGAGTGAGTGAGTGTGAGTGAGAGTGTGGGTGAGAGTGTGAGTGAGAGTGTGGGTGAGAGTGTGAATGTGTGTGTGAGTGAGTGAGAGTGTGGGTGAGAGTGTGGGTGAGAGTGAGTGAGAGTGTGGGTGAGAGTGTGAGTGAGAGTGTGGGTGAGAGTGTGCATGTGAGTGTGAGTGAGAGTGTGAGTGAGAGTGTGGGTGAGAGTGCATGTGTGTGAGTGAGAGTGAGAGTGTGAGTGAGTGTGAGTGAGAGTGTGAGTGAGAGTGCGCATGTGAGTGTGCATGTGTGTGAGTGAGTGTGAGTGAGTGAAAGTGGGTGTGAGTGTGGGTGAGAGTGTGAGTGAGAGTGCGCGTGTGAGTGCATGTGTGTGTGTGAGTGAGTGAGAGTGTGGGTGAGAGTGTGGGTGAAAGTGAGTGAGAGTGTGGGTGAGAGTGTGAGTGTGAGTGAGAGTGTGGGTGAGAGTGTGGGTGTGAGTGTGCGTGTGAGTGAGTGAGAGTGTGGGTGTGAGTGAGTGTGTGGGTGAGAGTGTGGGTGTGAGTGAGAGTGTGGGTGTGAGTGTGTGCATGTGTGCGTGAGTGTGGGTGAGAGCGAGTGTGAATGAGAGTGAGAGTGTGAGTGAGAGTGTGGGTGTGAGTGTGCATGTGTGCGTGAGTGTGAGTGAGTGTGTGAGTGAGTGTGTGAGTGAGAGTGTGAGTGAGAGTGTGGGTGTGAGTGTGGGTGTGAGTGAGAGTGTGAGTGAGAGTGTGGGTGAGAGTGTGAGTGAGAGTGTGGGTGTGAGTGTCCGCGTGTGAGTGTGCATGTGCGCGTGAGTGTGAGTCTGAGTGTGTGTGTGAGTGCGGGTGAGTTAGTGTGTGTGTGAGTGTGCATGTGAGTGTGTGTGCGTGTGTGTGAGTATGCGTGAGTGTGAGTGAGTGTGTGCGTGTGAGTGTGTGCATGTGAGTGTGCATGTGTGCATGAGTGAGAGTCTGAGTGAGAGTGTGCATGTGTGCATGAGTGTGAGAGCGTGGGTGAGAGTGTGCATGTGTGCGTGAGTGTGAGTGAGAGCGTGGGTGTGAGTGTGGGTGTGAGTGTGCATGTGTGCGTGAGAGTATGAGTGAGAGTGTGAGTGAGAGTGAGAGTGTGAGTGTGCACATGTGAGTGAGAGTGTGGGTGAGAGTGTGAGTGAGAGTGTGGGTGTGAGTGTGCATGTGTGCGTGAGTGTGAGTGAGAGTGTGAGTGAGAGTGTGAGTGTGCGCATGTGAGCGAGAGTGTGAGTGAGAGTGTGTGTGTGTGTGTGTGAGTGAGTGAGTGAGTGTGTTTGTGAGCGAGTGAGTGTGTGTGATTGTGTGTGAGTGTGAGTGTGCGCGTGTGAGTCTGAGTGAGAGTGTGCATGTGAGTGTGTGCGTGTGTGCATGTGAGTCTGAGTGAGAGTGTGCGCATGTGAGTGTGCGCGTGTGAGTCTGAGTGTGCGTGTGAGTGTGCGCATGTGAGTGTGCGCGTGTGAGTCTGAGTGTGCGCATGTGAGTGTGCGCATGTGAGTCTGAGTGTGCGTGCGCGTGTGCATGTGTGCGTGAGAGAGTGTGGGTGAGAGTCTGAGTAAGAGTGTGGGTGTGTGTGCGCGTGTGAGTGTCCGTGTGTGAGTGAGAGTGTGGGTGTGAATATGCGCGTATGAGTGTCCGCATGTGAGTGTGCATGTGCGCGTGAGTGTGGGTGAGATAGTGTGTGAGTGAGTGTGTGTGTGTGCGTGTGCACGTGTGATTGTGTGTGAGTGTGCATGTGAATGTGCGCGTGTGAGTGTGCGTGTGAGTCTGAGTGAGAGTGTGTGCGTGTGAGTGTGCGCGAGAGTGTGTGCGTGTGAGTGTGCGCGTGAGTGTGAGTCTAAGTGAGAGTGTGAATGAGAGTGTGGGTGAGAGTGTGAGTTTGAGTGAGAGTTTGAGTGTGCGCGAGAGTGTGTGCGTGTGAGTGTGCGCGTGAGTGTGAGTCTAAGTGAGAGTGTGAATGAGAGTGTGGGTGAGAGTGTGAGTTTGAGTGAGAGTTTGAGTGTGAGTGAGAGTGTGAGTGAGTGAGAGTGTGAGTGAGCGTGTGAGTGAGTGAGAGTGAGTGAGAGTGAGAGAGAGTGTGAGTGAGTGAGAGTGAGTGAGAGTGTGAGTGAGAGTGTGTGAGTGAGTGAATGAGAGTGTGAGTGAGAGTGAGAGTGTGAGTGAGTGAGAGTGTAAGTGAGTGAGTGAGAGTGTGAGTGAGAGTGTGAGTGAGTGAGAGTGTAAGTGAGTGAGAGTGAGAGAGTGTGAGTGAGAGTGTGAGTGAGAGTGTGAGTGAGTGTGAGTGAGTGAGAGTGTGAGTGAGTGCGAGTGTGAGTGAGTGTGAGTCAGTGAGAGTGTGAGTGAGTGCGAGTGTGAGAATGTGTGAGTGTGAGTGAGTGAGAGTGTGAGTGAGTGAGAGTGTGAGTGAGTGAGAGTGTGAGTGAGAGAGAATGTGATTGAGAGTGTGTGAGTGAGAGTGTGAGTGAGTGAGAGTGTGAGTGTGAGAGTGTGTGAGTGAGAGTGTGAGTGAGAGTGTGAGTGAGAGTGTGAGTGAGAGTGTGTGAGTGAGAGTGAGAGTGTGTGAGTGAGAGTGTGAGTGAGAGTGTGAGTGCGAGTGCGAGTGAGAGTGTGAGTGAGCGTGTGAGTGATAGTGTGAGTGAGTGAGAGTGTGAGTGAGAGTGTGAGTGAGAGTGTGTGAGTGAGAGTGTGAGTGAGAATGAGAGTGTGAGTGCGAGTGAGAGTGTGAGTGAGCGTGTGAGTGAGTGAGAGAGTGAGTGAGTGAGAGTGTGAGTGAGAGTGTGAGTGAGAGTGAGAGTGTGTGAGAGTGTGAGTGAGAGTGAGAGTGAGAGTGTGAGTGAGAGTGTGAGTGTGAGTGAGAGTGTGTGTGTGAGTGAGTGAGTGAATGAATGAGAGTGTGAGTGAGCGTGTGAGTGAGTGAGAGTGTGAGTGAGTGAGAGTGTGTGAGTGAGAGTGAGAGTGTGTGAGTGAGTGTGTGAGTGAGTGAGTGAGTGAGAATGTGAGTGAGCGTGTGAGTGAGAGTGTGAGTGAGTGAGAGAGAGTGTGAGCGAGTGAGAGTGTGAGTGAGTGAGAGTGTGAGTGAGTGAGAGTGAGTGAGAGTGTGTGAGTGAGAGTGTGTGCATGCGAGTGTGTGTGCGAGTGTGAGTGTGCGTGTGAGAATGCGTGAGTGAGTGTGTGCGTGTGAGCCTGAGTGAGAGTGTGCGTGTGAGTGTGCGCGTGAGCCTGAGTGAAAGTGTGCGTGTGAGTGTGCGTGAGTCTGAGTGAGAGTGAGAGTGTGCGCATGTGAGTGTGCATGTGTGAGTGAGAGTGTGAGCATGTGAGTGTGAGTGAGAGTGTGAGTGTGAGCATGTGAGTGTGCATGTGTGAGTGAGAGTGTGAGCATGTGAGTGTGCATGTGTGAGTGAGAGTGTGCGTGTGAGTGTGCGCGTGAGCCTGAGTGAGAGTGTGCGTGTGAGTGTGCGTGAGTCTGAGTGAGAGTGAGAGTGTGCGCATGTGAGTGTGCATGTGTGAGTGAGAGTGTGAGCATGTGAGTGTGCATGTGTGAGTGAGAGTGTGAGCATGTGAGTGTGCATGTGTGTGAGTGAGTGAAAGTGGGTGTGAGTGTGGGTGAGAGTGTGAGTGAGAGTGCGCGTGTGAGTGCATGTGTGTGTGAGTGAGTGAGAGTGTGGGTGAGAGTGTGGGTGAGAGTGAGTGAGAGTGTGGGTGAGAGTGTGAGTGAGAGTGTGGGTGAGAGTGTGAGTGTGAGTGAGAGTGTGGGTGAGAGTGTGGGTGTGAGTGTGCGTGTGAGTGAGTGAGAGTGTGGGTGTGAGTGAGTGTGTGGGTGAGAGTGTGGGTGTGAGTGAGAGTGTGGGTGTGAGTGTGTGCATGTGTGCGTGAGTGTGGGTGAGAGCGAGTGTGAATGAGAGTGAGAGTGTGAGTGAGAGTGTGGGTGTGAGTGTGCATGTGTGCGTGAGTGTGAGTGAGTGTGTGAGTGAGTGTGTGAGTGAGAGTGTGAGTGAGAGTGTGGGTGTGAGTGTGGGTGTGAGTGAGAGTGTGAGTGAGAGTGTGGGTGAGAGTGTGAGTGTGAGTGTCCGCGTGTGAGTGTGCATGTGCGCGTGAGTGTGAGTCTGAGTGTGTGTGTGAGTGCGGGTGAGTTAGTGTGTGTGTGAGTGTGCATGTGAGTGTGTGTGCGTGTGTGTGAGTATGCGTGAGTGTGAGTGAGTGTGTGCGTGTGAGTGTGTGCATGTGAGTGTGCATGTGTGCATGAGTGAGAGTCTGAGTGAGAGTGTGCATGTGTGCATGAGTGTGAGAGCGTGGGTGAGAGTGTGCATGTGTGCGTGAGTGTGAGTGAGAGCGTGGGTGTGAGTGTGGGTGTGAGTGTGGGTGTGAGTGTGCATGTGTGCGTGAGAGTATGAGTGAGAGTGTGAGTGAGAGTGAGAGTGTGAGTGAGAGTGTGAGTGTGCACATGTGAGTGAGAGTGTGGGTGAGAGTGTGAGTGAGAGTGTGGGTGTGAGTGTGCATGTGTGCGTGAGTGTGAGTGAGAGTGTGAGTGAGAGTGTGAGTGTGCGCATGTGAGCGAGAGTGTGAGTGAGAGTGTGTGTGTGTGTGAGTGAGTGAGTGTGTTTGTGAGCGAGTGAGTGTGTGTGATTGTGTGTGAGTGTGAGTGTGCGCGTGTGAGTCTGAGTGAGAGTGTGCATGTGAGTGTGTGCGTGTGTGCATGTGAGTCTGAGTGAGAGTGTGCGCATGTGAGTGTGCGCGTGTGAGTCTGAGTGTGCGTGTGAGTGTGCGCATGTGAGTGTGCGCGTGTGAGTCTGAGTGTGCGCATGTGAGTGTGCGCATGTGAGTGTGCGTGTGTGAGTCTGAGTGTGCGTGCGCGTGTGCATGTGTGCGTGAGAGAGTGTGGGTGAGAGTCTGATTAAGAGTGTGGGTGTGTGTGCGCGTGTGAGTGTCCGTGTGTGAGTGAGAGTGTGGGTGTGAATATGCGCGTATGAGTGTCCGCATGTGAGTGTGCATGTGCGCGTGAGTGTGGGTGAGATAGTGTGTGAGTGAGTGTGTGTGTGTGCGTGTGCACGTGTGATTGTGTGTGAGTGTGCATGTGAATGTGCGCGTGTGAGTGTGCGTGTGAGTCTGAGTGAGAGTGTGTGCGTGTGAGTGTGCGCGAGAGTGTGCGTGTGAGTCTGAGTGAGAGTGTGTGCGTGTGAGTGTGCGCGAGAGTGTGTGCGTGTGAGTGTGCGCGTGAGTGTGAGTCTAAGTGAGAGTGTGAATGAGAGTGTGGGTGAGAGTGTGAGTTTGAGTGAGAGTTTGAGTGTGCGCGAGAGTGTGTGCGTGTGAGTGTGCGCGTGAGTGTGAGTCTAAGTGAGAGTGTGAATGAGAGTGTGGGTGAGAGTGTGAGTTTGAGTGAGAGTTTGAGTGTGAGTGAGAGTGTGAGTGAGTGAGAGTGTGAGTGAGCGTGTGAGTGAGTGAGAGTGAGTGAGAGTGAGAGAGAGTGTGAGTGAGTGAGAGTGAGTGAGAGTGTGAGTGAGAGTGTGTGAGTGAGTGAATGAGAGTGTGAGTGAGAGTGAGAGTGTGAGTGAGTGAGAGTGTAAGTGAGTGAGTGAGAGTGTGAGTGAGAGTGTGAGTGAGTGAGAGTGTAAGTGAGTGAGAGTGAGAGAGTGTGAGTGAGAGTGTGAGTGAGAGTGTGAGTGAGTGAGAGTGTGAGTGAGTGCGAGTGTGAGTGAGTGTGAGTGAGTGAGAGTGTGAGTGAGCGCGAGTGTGAGAATGTGTGAGTGTGAGTGAGTTAGAGTGTGAGTGAGTGAGAGTGTGAGTGAGTGAGAGTGTGAGTGTGAGAGAATGTGATTGAGAGTGTGTGAGTGAGAGTGTGAGTGAGTGAGAGTGTGAGTGAGAGTGTGAGAGTGTGTGAGTGAGAGTGTGAGTGAGAGTGAGAGTGTGAGTGAGAGTGTGAGTGCGAGTGTGAGTGAGAGTGTGAGTGAGCGTGTGAGTGATAGTGTGAGTGAGTGAGAGTGTGAGTGAGAGTGTGAGTGTGAGTGAGAGTGTGTGAGTGAGAGTGTGAGTGAGAATGAGAGTGTGAGTGCGAGTGAGAGTGTGAGTGAGCGTGTGAGTGAGTGAGAGAGTGAGTGAGTGAGAGTGTGAGTGAGAGTGTGAGTGAGCGTATGAGTGAGAGTGTGTGAGAGTGTGAGTGAGAGTGAGAGTGTGAGTGAGAGTGTGAGTGAGAGTGTGAGTGAGAGTGTGTGTGTGAGTGAGTGAGTGAATGAATGAGAGTGTGAGTGAGCGTGTGAGTGAGTGAGTGAGTGAGAGTGTGAGTGAGTGAGAGTGTGTGAGTGAGAGTGAGAGTGTGTGAGTGAGTGTGTGAGTGAGTGAGTGAGAGTGTGAGTGAGCGTGTGAGTGAGAGTGTGAGTGAGTGAGAGAGAGTGTGAGCGAGTGAGAGTGTGAGTGAGTGAGAGTGTGAGTGAGTGAGAGTGAGTGAGAGTGTGTGAGTGAGAGTGTGTGCATGCGAGTGTGTGTGCGAGTGTGAGTGTGCGTGTGAGAATGCGTGAGTGAGTGTGTGCGTGTGAGCCTGAGTGAGAGTGTGCGTGTGAGTGTGCGCGTGAGCCTGAGTGAAAGTGTGCGTGTGAGTGTACGTGAGTCTGAGTGAGAGTGAGAGTGTGCGCATGTGAGTGTGCATGTGTGAGTGAGAGTGTGAGCATGTGAGTGTGAGTGAGAGTGTGAGTGTGAGCATGTGAGTGTGCATGTGTGAGTGAGAGTGTGAGCATGTGAGTGTGCATGTGTGAGTGAGAGTGTGCGTGTGAGTGTGCGCGTGAGCCTGAGTGAGAGTGTGCGTGTGAGTGTGCGTGAGTCTGAGTGAGAGTGAGAGTGTGCGCATGTGAGTGTGCATGTGTGAGTGAGAGTGTGAGCATGTGAGTGTGCATGTGTGAGTGAGAGTGTGAGCATGTGAGTGTGCATGTGTGAGTGTGAGTGTGAGCATGTGAGTGTGCATGTGTGAGTGAGAGTGTGAGCATGTGAGTGTGCATGTGTGAGTGAGAGTGTGAGCATGTGAGTGTGCATGTGTGAGTGAGAGTGTGAGCATGTGAGTGTGCATGTGTGAGTGAGAGTGTGCGTGTGAGTGTGCGCGTGAGCCTGAGTGAGAGTGTGCGTGTGAGTGTGCGTGAGTCTGAGTGAGAGTGAGAGTGTGCGCATGTGAGTGTGCATGTGCGAGTGAGAGTGTGAGTGTACTGTATTCCTGTCACATAAGGGTTCAGTCACTAACTATGTTTCCATGATCCACCTATTTTTATGTGAATTTTGAGATCTTGCATAAAAACGCTGGATGGAAACATCAAGATGCGCATAAATTATAATAACGTGCACAAAAAACTTGTGCGTTCAATTGAGGCAGATAATTTTTATTATACAGCCACGTGGCTTTGCCTCAACACAGGATGTGATTGATAATTGGACTCATCATAGGGGTTGGTTGTAACATTTTTAATAAACTGTTACAATCACAGATATGTATACGTAGATTCCCCATTCGACCTCTCCAGGCACGTCGACGCGCCGCCATTTTAGAACGGTCAACACACGTCAACACTTCAGATGCTGTCAATCATCACTCGCTTAAAAAACAACAGCCTCTGTAAAGCCCAGCGCAATTTAAATTCCTGAAGAAATTGCATAACCTTTCACTGGTGACAATGTGTTGGTTTGTGTTTTCATATTTTAAATAAATGTATAATAATTTATCATTTTGACTCATAATTGATCATTTCCTTGTTCTTAAAAATGGTTTAAATTCAGGTATGTGACGTTTTTTTAGGATGATTTTTGAGAATTTAAGCTTTCAGATAATACCTATGATGATTACTTAAAACATGGGTTGAATAAATAGGCTATATTGATGTTTATTAAACACATTACTAGCTAATTTGTCACTATTTTTATCATTTATTTACTCTGATGGCTGATTGGTTGATGGTTTATGATTTCTTTCCAATGAACTTGTTTATAATGAGTTCACTGCCCTCATTAAAAGCTGAGCAATGTGTCTGTAGGGTTCTCTGATGGTCAATATTAATGATATTAAGAAAATGTAAAGATCTTTAACCATTATTTTTAGCATTTGCAGAATGATCTACCATTAATGATAAATGAAATCCTAACTCATCTGCTATTGATGTATAGATATTAATTTCATACATGCTTGTGTATAACTACGGTTGCAGACGCACAGGCAACATTCAAATATTCACAAAGTGCGTTCACGACCAGCTTGGACCGTTCGAAAATGGCGGACGGCTAGCGTAGAGCACGGCCCATCGAAACAGTCGCTAATGGGAAATCTACGTATACATATCTATGGTTACAACTATCCCCACCCCAAACAGAAAGAAGATGTTTACATTTATACATTTGGCAGACGCTTCTATCCACAGCGACTTACATTGCATTCAAGGTACACATTTTTACATTTTTGTCAGTTCTTGCCTTCCCTGGGAATCGAACCCATGACCTTGGCGTTGCTAGCGCCATGCTCTACTGTTTGAGCTACAGGAAAGCATTGAAGTATGACATGGATTGCATTACCACAGCTCTTTCCAAATTGTACAGTGTTACATCTAATCCCATGTTACAACCCTCCCCGGTCTCCCCTACTACAAGTAAATGATTTTGGTCAAAGGGGTTCGGCTGACAAAAATGAAAACTATCCCATTAAGTTGAACCACCAGTCAAACTGTTTATATTTTACACAACAAATGTGTGAAATAAAATGTGGGTTCCTCACACTTGCTGTTAATCTCATATCATATCAGACGGCCTAGATTCTTGATGTTATTTTCACCACACGACCGGTATATGACTCATTATTGCTGGCATGTTATAGAAATGATTAAACTCATAGTTTTCTTAACACTCAACCCAGCCCAGTTCCAATTAAACTCCAACACAAACTGCCTTTAAACATTAACTTGAGTCTTTGATTAATTAACTTTCCTGATGAATTTGAGATTGAGTGATTCAGGGCTTTTCTACAGGAGTAGTTTTTCCTCCTTCCTACGGCCCTCTTAAAAATAAAGGTTCTTCATTGGCATCTATATTTCCATTAGATGTTTAGGTTCTTTAGATCAGGGGTTCTCAAACTTTCCCATCCCAGAACCCACCTAGACAAGTATAATCTATCTCAAGACCCACCGAAATAATTTTAAAGCATGAATGAGGGGTGAGGGTGGGAGGCGTTAATTCTCTTTAGAGCAGTTTTTATTTTCCTTTTCATAGTATGAATGACATAGAACTTTAATTGCAATACAAACTTAGGGTACATTATTAAAATGTTGATCATATTTAAAATAGCGCCTAATGGCTATGTTGGAATAATGTGAAGAGTTTCTGCTGCCTCAACTGATTTACACAGACATACATTTAAAACAAATGAAAAAGCAGTCTACTGTAAGCCTAATCTTAACCAAAATTTTGATATGACAAAAAAATAGAATTTCTTCATTTACTAATGCCTCTATGAACGTGATTTTTTTAAACATTAATGAGAGACATTCAACATTACAGTATAACTGAAAGCTATATCAATTTCAACATTTATTAGGCTTTTAGAAAATAACTTTTAATTTAAGTAAACTTAAAAACATCCTCAAATGAATCCATTTTAATAAATGTCAAATGTCAATTTACCCAGTGGTGGAGGAAGTACAGAATCTCAGTACTTGAGTAAAAGTACAAATACCCAGAGATATATTTAGTAAAAGTAGAAGTACCACAATGACAACCCTACTTAAGTAAAAAGTACCTGATTTTAAATGTAGCCTACTTTAAGTATTAAAAGTACTTGCGTAACAATTTATTCTCTTAATGTCTATATTCTAATAAAACATTTTTTTTTTTAAACATTATGGGCTGTGGCATTTTAACTAAGTTAGTTTTGGGTTAATGTAATTGTGCTTACCATCTGTGGCCCAGTTTACATTCTGACTTACAAATTCTGGTTATCAGGGTGATCTGCAGAGTTAAATATCATTATTCAGAAGCAATATTCTCACTATAGTGAACAGCTTTGACATATTTAAATCTGCATATTTATGATATTTTTACCTTTTATAAAGGGCATTTTCCCCCTAATCTTATTAAATATAGGATATGTTTCAGCTTTCCTTTTATATTCTTAAATTTTATCAATACATTCCATTAGAATAAGACAATATAGGGCTGTTACCAATCAAATTAATTAATTTACACAAAATTAAAACGGCATTAAATTATGTTATGAGATTGTTTTAAATATTTTTTTGAATACAAATAAGAAATGTTGGAAAGAATGTTTTAACATGAAACTAAACTGCCAGTAGGTGCACACAGAGAAAAAGGCTGTCAAAATTGTACCTTTTGGGGTACAACAGCTTGTCGCTGGGGCAGAACCCTTAAAAGGACACATTTGTACCTGTTTTACTCCTAAAAGGTGCATATTAGTACCTTAGAGTACAAATACGTACCTTAAGGTCCTACTATGAACATTTTTGTGGTAAAAAAGGTACAAATGTGTCCTTTTAAGGGTATTGCTGCAGCGACAAGCTGTTGTACCTCAAAAGGTACAATTTTGACAGCCTTTTTCTCTGTGTGGCGGCACGTATTAATGAGTGAATCATTGAGTCGATTCGTTCAAGAATGAGGCAGTCGATTATGAACAGGTCATTGAATCTTTGATTCAACCGATTCATTCAAAACACTGAATCATTCAGTAACACACTGTTGCTGCTTTGTTTGGGACTATTTTCGCTGCTGAAATAGAACGAAAACAGTCAATATATTGCATCTAAAATGTAAGTGACTTTTTGTCAATTTATTGTTGCTGGAACTGTCAGTGTCATATGAAAGCTACCGTTTTCTCTGTTCCCTTTGTTCTCTGATTAACTTTAAAGACAGCATTAGTGGCTGCTGTTCCTTTAAGATCTGCTGCTGTCGCGGATCTGACACGCTGTCACGCGCATCTAATTTTCTCAGTTATTTAACTCATTTACGACTGCTCTTGTGAGGATACTCCACAAAACAGACACTTTGGCATAATTCTGTGTTATTGTTTGCTGAAGAGCGAAAGAGAACTTGATTCTGGTGTGCTGTGTGTGTCTCAGACAGGATTCCCACATTCACAGACGGCTCATATATATAAAAAAAAGAGTAAACATAGTAAGTGACCCGCCAAATTGGCTAGTGATTCGACAGAGTTACCCTCCACAATTGATTTTTACCATTTGGCGGGTTGACGGGTGTTCATTTCAAAACCCTGTTAATAATGAAGCTGCTCTGAAGGTGATGATGCATGGGGCAACTTTTTTGAGCAATGTTGCTGGGCAATGTTACAAAGCAATGTTGCTTGAACACTTTCCCATTGGGAATGGGCAACACATTTCTATCTGGATACTTTAGATCGGTCATGGGCCCTGTGTCTCACCTGGTTGCCCATTGACGGCAACATTGCCTAACATTGCTCAAAAAGTTGCCCTGTGTATCTTCACCATGAGATGCTGAAAACGATCACAACAAGTGAAATGAAACACAATGCTGATATATTTATAAATTAAATTGCAATTTGAAAATCGCACTGACCAAGTAATATAGCGATTTATATTTAACGTTGGTATATTGTGCAACCCTAAACTTTGTTGTGTGTGTGTGTGTCATTCACTCAAACGTAAATTTAACTGCAGCCAAGTGACTGTGTGACCCACCTCTTCCCACTCTGTGACCCACAAATGGGTCGCGACCCACGGTTTGAAAACCTCTGCTTTAGATGTTTCAATTGTTCTCCGTAGAACAATAGGGGAACCCGAAGATGGTTCTTCTGTGGCATTGCTGTGAAAATCCCCCTTTTTTCAGGAGTGAGGAGACACAACACTGTAAAAAAAAATTAAGGCTGTACAACAACAAAAAATCTTGGTACTAATTTCCCCTAGCTTTTTCTTGTTGACTCAACTTTTGTAAATAACAGTTATACGAACTGAAAATAAGTTGTCTGAGACACAAAAAATGTTTAGTTGAGTCAATTCAAAACATTTTGTCTATTGGAAACAGAAGTCCTTAAGAATTAACAGGTTTAGATGTTACATTTTTTATTGAAAATCATTTGGTTATCACCATTTTGGCGATGAGTGTTTCCTTTGGTTGGGCAGTTTGACTCTTTGTGTGAGTTTGTGGTCTTTGTAACAGTGTTTAGCAAAACACATAATTTTTTGCTAAGAAATAAGCAAGATGAACAAGTTTTCAGCCTCATAAACTCAAATAAATCACTAATCTTATTTCTAACCAAAAGCAAATATTTTTTATTAATATTTTACCAGCAGAACAGACATTCTGAATTTAAAATGCATAACAAGGAATCAACATCAAGAACAAACATCAAGAATCAGCATATGAATCTCAATAATGGGGACATGCTTCATGCCGCAATGCATGCTGGGAGCCAACATAGTATTAAAATCATGGCTCCCAGCATGCATTGTGGCATGAAACATGTCACCATGGTTGAGATTCACATGCTGATTCTTGATGTCTGTGCGTTTGTGTCTAAAAAAATCCCAAAATTCAGAATGACTGATCTGTTGCATAAAAGTTTTGTTGGTAAATATAATATATTATTCACAAATAATCACTTTTGATCAGAAATAAAGTAAATGACCCCCCTTTATAATGCTATTATCTAGATCACCTGATCATTTTTGGTTATGGCTTTCTTTGCAACAAATTATGTGTTTTGCTAAACACTGTTACAAAGACCACAAACTCACATAAAATGCCAAGAGTCAAACTGCCCAACTCAAGGAAACGCTCATCACCAAAATAGTGACCAAACATTTTCAATAAAAAAATCTACATCTGAACCTGTTCATTCTTATTAAGGACTTCTGTTTCCAAAAGACACAAAATGTTGAATTGGTTCAACTTCAAAATATTTGTTAGAGAATAGCTGCACCTCTCCAGAATGACTCAAGTTGACTCAACTAAACTTTTTTTTGTGTGTCACAGACAACTTATTTTCAGTTCGTACAAGTCAACAAGAAAAAGCTAGGGGAAATTAGTACTACGATTTTTTTGCTGAACCAACACAACAAAATTGGTCATTTCAACTTTTTTCAAGCTGTGTTTTTTTACAATGTGTTGATTTTTGCTGAACCAACACAACAATATCGGTCATTTCAACTTTTTTCAAGTTGTGTTTTGTACAGTGAATATACTCCCGAAGCACAAAACCCAGTAAATTAGCCAGCACTGAAACTAATAAAACGTCACAGATCTGATCATAGTTTAAGAAACTCGATTTCACAGAAGAAGAAGAAGAAGAAGTAGTGTAGTTAGTGTGTTTTGCCTTTGCACGGAAGTAGAGAGGTCCGCTTTCTGAGTATATAAGCCATAAATCAGATGTGTTTAGGTGGAAAGTTTTTGCGCAGCTTGTGTACCACAGTGAGTCCTCAGGGATCTCGCACTGCTACGGTCCGTGACTCCAGTGGGCTGCCGATTTAACACAAGGGTAAATAAACAACACTTGCCTGCTGATATATAAACAGACACTCGCTCCTTCTGGAGTCAGTTGTAGTCTGTGACAGTTGAAGTTGCTCTTGTGCAATAAGGAACTGCGCAGACGGCTTGGGCAACAAAGGCTGTATTATGTCGAGAGGGTCAGAGAGGGCTGCAGTCAAAGATAAAGGGGTAGTCAGATGCTCAGAGAGACCTGTGGCTCTGTTTCCTTCTCTTTCTGTCTTTATCCAGATGACTGGAAATGAAAATAGAGCCATGAGGGCACGCACACTGAATTTCAACTTCCCAGGATGTGTTAGAGGCCGAGCGGGGGTCATTCTTCACCTCTGTGTGAGGTGAGTTCAAACACAACAGAGGCTTTTATGGGCTTTCCATAACATCAAACTCTCAATCGGTCATTACACGACAAATAGCGCACAATGCTGGACCTGTGCCCACTGTCCCGGGAGATCTCAATAACCCTGGGAACATGTTGGGCTTACTCTTTCACAATAGAGCCTTCTCATTCTAGTGTAAACATCTGCACTTGAATTGAGTTCCACTTGGGCGATTCAGTTCATTCATAATGGGGCATTACAAAGACCTTCAATCACACTTTCCTCCATGATTATAGGTGGTTAAACTAAGGACAGGTCTTTCATCCTCATGTCAAGTCTCCTTCATGATCAATAATGATCAACCATCTTTACGCTGATACGTCGTTCCAGTCCTAATCATCTCTAATAATTTCACATTAACTAACCTCAACTAGGATTTTCTTTTGCAGTTATCTTTAAAAATTGATGGAAAACCTGTTAAAATACTGATGATAATTTTTTATTATTATTGCACAGCACTTTCTATATGTGCTTAGATTAGAAATATTAAGCCATTTCTATTTCTATGTGTCCATCTAACCTGTATGGCATCCATCTTCATATTTATTCTCAATACAATAATAATGAATGTTAAACATTATAGCATGTCACACTTCAGTAAACAAGATGTTAATGTTGAGTAGCTTACTGTACTTACTGCCAGCTACTTTGTCTATGTCTTTGTGATAGTATATATTGTCAATTTTTTTTAAATTGAGATGTATAGGTCATATAAAAGCTGAATAAATTAGCTTTCCATTAGATGTATGGTTTGTTATGATAGGACAATATTTGGCCGAGATTCAACTATTTGAAAATCTGGAATCTGAGGGTGCAAAAAAATCTAAATATTGAGAGAAAAATCACCTTTAAAGTTGACCAAATGAAGTCCTTAGCAATGCATATTACTACTAATAATATTTTTTTATATATATTTACAAAATATCTTCATGGAACGTGATCTTTACTTAATATCCTAATGATTTTTGGCATAAAAGAAAAATGGATAATTTGACCCATACAATGTATTGTTGGATATTGCCACGAATATACCCGTGAGACGCATGACAGGTTTTGTGCTCCAGGGTCACATAACGAGTGAATGTTTCAATGACTCGCTCATTAAGAAAGTCTTATGCTTCGTTCATAATGAATCTGTGTTTGTGAACGAATCAGTTGGATGAATGACAGATGATTTGTCTGTTTGTGCATCAATGTAAGAGACACATAGAGCACACATTGGGTTTCCATAGACATAATGATTTTTATACTGTACATAAGGATTTTAACTGTATCCTACCCCTAAACCTACCCATAACAGAAAATGTTCTTATTTTTACATTTTCAAAAAAAATCACTTTGATTTATAAGCTATTTTCCTCATGTGTACCAAAAAAGATTTTCAGTAATTGCCATCTTTATATATATATATACACTCTCTTATCGTTAAAGGGGCTATATGCGTTTTTCTGAAATTTAAACTCGCGACTGACACCTGTGGCCAAAAAACAGAACTGATCTTCATTTCTGCTCGCTCTCGCAGCGCGCGCTCGTACGTGTACACTTCACAAGTCATCTGCTGCAAGGAGGTCAACATTATATTTACAGAGGTAAGAACAGTCAAATACATATAATGTTTGAGATAAGTGTTCTCTTATCAAAACGTCAAACGTGTAGCTGACAAACTACACAAAAAATTAATACATTAAATAAATAAATAAACCCATTTCGCCATTGGCATACACGCTGATGAAGGGCGCACAGACCGAAACTTTCGTAGAATATTAAAAACAAATCTGAGCACTGTCCTTGACGACTGAGCACTGTCCTTGACGACTGAGCACTGTCCTTGACGACTGAGCACTGTCCTTGACGACTGAGCACTGTCCTTGACCACTTATTATACACAAGTAGCTTACTATCACCAAGTATGAAAGACACATATACATAATACTATTTAGCAATATTTATTGACTACATGTCTTATGTGAAATAAAATGCATCACACGTTACATCTTCATTTACCTCTTATTTTTTGTTAAGATATAGAAACAACAAACAATATAATGTAGCTTTACATGGGTATATAATAAATAATCCATCAGTTTTATATAGCGCTTTTCTAGACACCCAAAAAGACTTTACATTACTGATGCACTATTCATATTTATTTTTGTTTATATATATATATATATATATATATATATATATATATATATATATGCGAAGTCAAATGCGAAGCCGATGTTCACTCTAGTCCTTGCAATGCGCCGGTCTCTCTCAATCTTCGACCTTTTTTGGCCACTTGTCAGGGGTTTAACTTTTTTAGGAGTTACTGTTGGTGTCCGAGTTGTCCTGGGTCTCTTCTGTGTATTCGTTAAATCCATTGCACTGCTTGCGAGTGTAGGCTACTCGCTGACTAGCGGTGATGGCAGGCAGAGTGATCTGAAACGTTTAACATGAACGCGCTTGACGTCACATCCGCAGACAGCGCGGGAAAAGACGACCCGTCAGAAAATATGAAAAATAGGATACAGGCTTATAGGTGCACCCACTGTGAGCGGACAAGGTGTCAGTATGCTCATCAGGAGATGTTTGAGTCATAAATGGTAAAATAAAAAGGCTATAGTTACGTTTATTTTGGGGAAAAAGTTGCATATAGCCCCTTTAAGAAATGCTGAAATGTCTTTCTTTGTCAGGAACCAGCACTTCCTTTTCTGAATGTGAATGATTAAACTTTGAGTAACTATAGGCAAACAATAGCTTCCTTCTGAGCAACACATTGCCATGTGGGCAGCCCTTATATCAACAAGTACCCTAATTACGTTTAATGTGGTTTGGTCCCAATTTTTTTTCTTTCGTTTCCTAATTTGCACACGGGCAAACGGGGGCAAAGTGCATAAGACATTATACCCTTGAGCAGAGCACTAAAGCCCAGGGTGCATCAGGCCAGACTGTCCCAGTACGGACAGAAGATAAGCAGGTTTTGCTGATTCACTGGCCTATATAACCATGATATATAATGAAACAAATAAATAAATAAATAAAACAAAATAGGTCTTACGTAATGTTCTGTGTTCTCTGACACTCCCTCTCGCCCTGCATGAGCATTACTCTTAAGAACAGAAGAAGAGCTGTAACTCTACACCACATACATATCCCTTCATCCCTTGCCTCTCAATTACAGATTTGTTGAATAATTATAAGCTTTTAATGTGCTATCAACTTGCTTTAGAAGATATTTGATCTCAGCGAGGCTTTTGAAAGAGGAGCTGTCTTTCATAGTAACAAACCACATCGGCCCATTACAGACACTAGAGGGATTATGACCTCCTCGTGTTTTACTGAAATTAATGCAATGAAAGAGAAGAGCAATATGTGTGCGTCATATGAAAATCTATACTCTAATCTAACCCTATCGCACAGATTTAATCTCATGCCGGTGGCTCAGTTTTTGATTTCTTGAAAACCAATTCAAAACGTCAATATTGTTAAGTATTTCTGTGACAAGCTCTCTAGCCTCTGTGCCAAATACAGTTATTCCAAAATCATTTCGTAAGACATTTTCTCAGTTTGAGTGTAATGCAACACATCCAAAATATTTGGATGTTGCTCAGCATCAAACCTTATGATTGTTGAATTATCATTAGGATCAATAAACAGAAGAATTAGACAAACTATGTACAAAATATACATGCAATATTACAATCGATCGGATATTTAATAGGTCTGTATGCTTTCCACTTTTTTACGTGAAATTGAGCTTTTACCAGCGTAACTAATTAAACTATAAGTGAACTGTGACTTTTGTCAGTAAGTCAACAGACTTTTAACTACAGTCTGAGGAAAGCAGACTCTGTGTAAACTCTGTGTAATCCATTAGTTGTGAAATCACTGAGTCTACTGCATTGTCATACATGCCATATCTTCAAAGAGGAGCAATGAATTGAGCTTTAAAGTGCCGCACGTACAATAAAGAGATAAAGATTCCCAAGTTCACTGAATTTCACTGAAAGTACAACCTGTATATGTTTTAGATTATGTGTTTTAAGAGCAGCTGCTCCAGGTTTATTGAGGTACAAAAGGATAAATATTATAATATGTGGAGAAACTGGACTCTCACGGTTATATAAGACTCAATATTGGTGTTCATCTAAGACCAGTTTAATTATCAGAAATGGACCTGTTTTTAGTGCTATACTTACATTTTTCTAGATTATAATTTTGAATTTCTGATCAAATACATACACAAGTGAACTACATCTCCCATCATTAAAAGTCACACACCCGAAATGTTGGTCTCGTCCTATTCTAAGCTGCCTTTGGGAACCAAACGTCTTTTTGAGAGTGTTCTCGTTTGCTCCTCAGTGCATGAAAAGGGGAGGGAGGTCTTCATCTTATCCACGGGAGTTTCCCTTTGGTGGTGAAACGGTGGGATTCCTGGAATTGTCCTCATTTTGAAAGTTAACTGCCAGCGTGACAGGTGTGCCCATGGTATATGGGTAACGGCTCACTTTGAAACCCTGACAGGATGTGAAGGGGCTCTCAGTCTGGGAGAGTATTATGTGCTGTAACACTAAACATATATGTTTCAAGCATTACAACATGTTACAGAAAACGTGAGACATGTCTTGTAAATGTTTAAGGTATTAACTTACTATATACTGCGCACAGTATTTATAGAGAGGGGTTTCCAAAAGTCTAAGACCATTGAAAACCTGGAAACAAACAGAATGTTTAGAAGTTAGGTTAGGAAAAAGAGTTCGTTTTTTATAGGTCACTAATTAAATATTAGTGGTACTATTCTTAAAACATGATGGACAACATGATCATAATGTTTCACACAAACTAAAGCAAAAGGGAGACAAAACAAATATGAATAGATTCAGGTCTTGATCAGTTCACTTTGTATCCCCTCTAATTTCAAGAGGCATTATAAATCAACGCTAAAAAATGCTGGGTTAAAGTTAGGTTGAAAATGGACAAACCCAGCAATTGGGTTGTTTTACCCCAGCGGTTGGGTTAAATGTTTAATTAAAACAGCCCAATCGCTTTTAGCCCCCTGAAAAACACACTTTTTTTTCTAACATTTAAAACGTTGCTCGATTTACATCTGGGTAACTTTAGAATGCTGTTCCGTCATTAATGAATAACACAGGAATAAATGTGTAATGCAATTTTAACATTCGAGTTGCTATTACCTAACAAGAATCTCTGATTGACTAATTAGTGTCACGTTCGGCATGAGGAAAAGGGACGAGGACTCAAATTCAGGGAAAAATGGTAGTTTTAATTAATACAAAATAAAAATAAACACAAAACAAAACCCACAATGGGGAAAACCAAACACAACAAAGACAGAATGAACAGGGTCAGGAACAGGGAGCCAGAGAACAGGAAAACATACCCAAACACTAAAGACGACGATCAAGCACTAGACTGTGGAAACACCAAGAATATAAAGGGTGACAAATCAGGCAGGTAATGGGAAAACAGCAGGTGTGTCAAATTAACCAATAATCGGATAACAAGGGGTGGGGTCAAGACAGATGACAGGCGCACACAGGACACAGAAATAAACCAAAACACCATGTGCTGCACAGGACAAGACAGACATGTGACACTACCCCCTCTCCAAGGAGCGGCTTCCAGACGCTCCATCAGAAACCAAAGAGGGACAGACCAGGGCGGGACGGGAGGGACAGACCAGGGCGGGACGGGAGGGACAGACCAGGGCGGGACGGGAGGGACAGACCAAGGCGGGACTGGAGGGACAGACCAGGGCGGGACTGGAGGGACAGACCAGGGCGGGACTGGAGGGACAGACCAGGGCGGGACTGGAGGGACAGACCAGGGCGGGGCAGACCAGGGCGGGACGGGGGAAACAGACCAGGGCGGGACGGGGGAAACAGACCAGGGCGGGAAGGGGGCAACAAAAAGTTCATACGGCCAGGGCGGCCCACTGAGTTCAGGTGGCCAGGGCAGCCAGCAGGGTTTGGGAGGCCAGCGGAGTTCAGGCGGCCAGGGCAGCCCGCGGAGTTCAGGCGGCCAGCGGAGTTCAGGCAGCCAGGGCGGCCCGCGGAGTTCAGGCGGCCAGCGGAGTTCAGGCGGCCAGCGGAGTTCAGGCGGCCAGGGCAGCCCGTGGAGTTCAGGCGGCCCGCGGAGTTCAGGCAGCCACGGCACTGGAACAGACACCACCGGCTCAGGCACTGGAACAGACACCACCGGCTCAGAAACAGATACCACCGGCTCAGGCTCAGGAACAGGCACCACCGGCTCAGGGACTGGCACCACCGGTTCAGGAACAGACACCACCGGCCCAGGAACAGACACCACCGGTCCAAGTGTGTGCGTAGCCCACACACACCACATGGCTGTGGCCATAATGGCCAGTGTCGCGGTCACTGAGGGCTCAGGAACAGACGCCTCCGGCTCAGGAACAGACACCACCGGCTCAGGAACAGACACCACCGGCTCAGGCACTGGAACAGACACCACCGGCTCAGGCACTGGAACAGACACCACCGGCTCAGGCACTGGAACAGACACCACCGGCTCAGAAACAGGCACCACCGGTTCAGGAACAGACACCACCGGCCCAGGAGCAGACACCACCGGTCCAAGTGTGTGCGTAGCCCACACACACCACATGGCTGTGGCCATAATGGCCAGTGTCGCGGTCACTGAGGGCTCAGGAACAGACGCCTCCGGCTCTGGCTCAGGAACAGACACCACCGGCTCAGAAACAGACACAAGCATAGGCCCAGACTCAGGAACCGACACTGGCTCCGGCTCAGGAACCGACACTGGCTCCGGCTCAGGAACCGACACTGGCTCCGGCTCAGGAACAGACACTGGCTCCGGCTCAGGAACAGACGACACTGGCTCCGGCTCTGGAACAGACACCACCGGCTCAGGAACAGGAACAGACACCACCGGCTCAGGCTCTGGAACTGGCACCACCGGCTCAGGCACTGGAACTGGCACCACCGGCTCAGGCACTGGAACTGGCACCACCGGCTCGGGAAATGGCACCACCGGTTCAGGGACCACCGGAACACGGTCCACCCAACCTGGCATGGAGGGAACCTTTCTCCTCCTCCTCCGTTTACGTACCACCGGCCTCGGATCCACCGGAACTGGGGCTACCGGAACACGATCCACCGGAACACGAACCATGGTCATTGGAGGGCTGGGGTCAAGATGGTCTATGAACTCCCAAAAGTCAAGAACCCCCATCCTCCCCATCTCCTCCGGATCAAGGGGCATGTCAAGACAAAGATTAAAAACTTCCTTGCTCTCTGCATCACTTAGGTCCAAATGATCCACCCTGATGAGGAAGGACCGAGCAAACTCTCTCACGTTAACTCCCTGCTGGCGTATGTAATGAGAGTTAACATACCACATCACTTGCAGTCGGGTAAGAGGTTCCATGGGAGGAAACGGACAAAACAAAACCTTCTCCTGAGGAGTCCTCTGTGGGCTTGATCGTTCTGTCACGTTCGGCATGAGGAAAAGGGACGAGGACTCAAATTCAGGGAAAAATGGTAGTTTTAATTAATACAAAATAAAAATAAACACAAAACAAAACCCACAATGGGGAAAACCAAACACAACAAAGACAGAATGAACAGGGTCAGGAACAGGGAGCCAGAGAACAGGAAAACATACCCAAACACTAAAGACGACGATCAAGCACTAGACTGTGGAAACACCAAGAATATAAAGGGTGACAAATCAGGCAGGTAATGGGAAAACAGCAGGTGTGTCAAATTAACCAATAATCGGATAACAAGGGGTGGGGTCAAGACAGATGACAGGCGCACACAGGACACAGAAATAAACCAAAACACCATGTGCTGCACAGGACAAGACAGACATGTGACAATTAGTAAGTAATAGCGCTCAGTTCACTATTAGCTAATCAATAACTACGATTTTTTCATACCTCCCAGAGGCCTACTAAGAACTATTATATACAGGTTCATTGCTAATAAAAATTTCCTGATAATTTACTCTCCCCCATCTCATCCAAGATGTTCATGTCCATCTTTCTTCAGTTGAAAAGAAATGAAGGTTTTTGAGGATTTTTCTCCATATAGTGGACTTCAATGGGGTCCAACGGGTTGAAGGTCCAAATTCCAGTTTTAATGCAGCTTCAAAGGGCTCTACATGATTCCAGACGAGGAATAAGGGCCTTATCTAGCCAAACCATCGGTCAAAAACTCTTTCCCCGCCAAACACGGAATTTTCTGTTTCCGTGTTTTCACTGTTATACTGTAGGGAGCGCTATTACGCATCTTCTGAATGAGTACAGAATCTCCTGATCAAAACACAGGCGAAGACGACGCAAAAAAAATAAAGCGATCGTATGTAATCAGATGCATATGTAAAATAACGGGATATATTGCATGCTCAGATATTCATACAACAAAATATTCTATGGGCCATTACATGTTTGAGAAATGACCAAAAACCCTGGCGGTGGCTGGCAACTTTTTAAAAATGCTGGCGGGGAAAGAGTTAACAACAAATGCCCATCTTGCACTGCTCTGCGATGAACCACGTAATCACGTTGGAAAGGTCACGTGTGACGTAGGCGGAAGTACCGATCAAGTGTTTACAAAGCAAACGGCAAAGACAAAGTCAAACGACCTTCACAAAAGAAAAGGTAAAACAGCGATGTTGGACGATTTTGAAGTTAGAGGAGAAACCAACTTCCGGAGTTTTTCCGCCCTGCCGCGGTACTTCCATCTGCGTGACCTTTCTAACGCGATTACGTAATACGAGCAAGACGAGCATTTGTGGTTAAAGCAGCACTAGGTAACTTTTCAACCTTCATAATATATTTTCAAGACTCTTGTGATGATACATCGACTTACAATAGGTTGAATGACACGTCTGCCATAGCCTGACGGGGTCTGTATCGTTTTTAATCGTACTTTTAAACTTCGGGTTTCGGGTAGTAACCCGAGAAAAAAAAGAACTACAAAATTCGACTGCTTTACGGCATATACGTCACTTCCACCATCACCCCCACTTCCTTAAATTCGGACGTGCGAGCCCAACTATCCTTTTTATAGTTTGCCGGATGTTATAGTCATGGCCGAGGCAGCACAGAAAAAGAAGAAAGCTTTTGTCGGAGGAATGCAAAACGAGGAAACGAGAAAGTGATCGTATTAAAGGCAGGACGAGGATCAACATTGGGCCAGCGTTTGCTCGTTGGCGTGAGCTGAAGGAGGTCAATATATTATATTGACGATATATGGTTATTCCCTACCACTCAAACATTGAATCGAAGTATCATATAGATTCTGTAGAACGGTAACCAATAGACTAGACTACTATAATGACGCTGGCTTGTAAACGTGAGCATCGCGATCATTTGGCGTTAAAAAAAAAAAAAAAAACCCATGAAATTATATTGATATGACATGATGAAACATATGCCACTGCGGCAAGCAGAACACCTGCATGTGACCTCCTCCTGCAGTGTCAGCCAACCCAGCACTTCATCATAATCTCTCCATTCAGCTAGGATCTGCAACCATTACTCCGTCCAGGACAGCCAGGAATCTTGGAGTTGTGATTGATGATCAGCTAAAATTCACTGACCACATTACTGCAACAACCCGGTCCTGCAGATTTGCATTATACAACATTAGGAAGATTAGACCCTTCCTATCTGAGCAGACCACACAACTCCTGGTCCAAGCTCTTGTTCTCTCCAGACTGGACTACTGTAATGCTCTTCTAGCAGGCCTTCCCGCATGCACTATCAAACCCTTGCAGCTGATCCAGAACGCAGCGGCGAGGGTGATCTTTAACGAGCCGAAGAGAGCGCACGTCACGCCTCTCTTCATCAGTCTCCACTGGCTGCCAATAGCCGCTCGCATCAAATTCAAGACACTGGTACTCGCCTTCAAAGCAACCACTGGCTCTGCACCAATATACCTAAACTCACTTGTTCAGACTTACACACCCTCCAGGAGCTTACGTTCTGCCAGTGAACGACGCCTTTTGGTGCCATACCAGAGAGGCATGAAATCACTCTCACGGACCTTTTCCTGGACCGCCCCCACCTGGTGGAATGACCTATCTCAATTCGAGCAGCCGACTCTGTAGCCATTTTCAAAAAACAGCTAAAGACACGTTTGTTCCAGCAGCACCTAACCAATCAAGAATAGCACTTAACATTCTATTCATTTTCTGTCTGTCTAATTTATAACAAAAAAAAAAAAAATT
This sequence comes from Romanogobio albipinnatus, assembly GCA_023566225.1. Lineage (NCBI taxonomy): Eukaryota > Metazoa > Chordata > Actinopteri > Cypriniformes > Gobionidae > Romanogobio > Romanogobio albipinnatus. Next base: position 5,232,280 of record CM042244.1, read on the forward strand.
GTCCTGTGTGTTCTGTGTTAGATTAACTGAGACTTGTTACAGCACTTGCATACTGTAGCCCTTGACTGTTCTAGTTGCTTCTATTGCTCTCATTTGTAAGTCGCTTTGGATAAAAGCGTCTGCTAAATGACTAAATGTAAATGTGTTCAGGGCTATCATAGTTGTCATGTCAACAAATGCACCTGCGATGCATCCCCTGATGTAGGATGACAGAGTTTACGACAGGACAATACTGTTTCTCAACTGTAGGGGGACCCCGAGAGCAAAACCTACCTAGTGCTGCTTTAAAAAGTATGTAATTATATTTTTTTGAAAATGGCCGATGGTCTGGCTAGATAAGACCCTTATTCCTCGTCTGGAATCATGTAGAGCCCTTTGAATTTGGACCTTCAACTCATTGTACCCCATTGAAGTCCACTATATGGAGAAAAATCCTGGAATGTTTACCTTAAAAACCTTCATTTCCTTTCAACGGAAGAAAGACAGTCATGAACATCTTGGATGACATGGGGGAGAGTAAATTCTAAAGTGAAGATCATGGTAACCCACTAGCAATGACTCAAACATAACCATATCCTTCAGAAGGAATTACTAATTATTTGGAACAGACTGGGACGTTTTTAAGTTTTTGGATAGTAATTGCTTCTGAGTCATTACTAGTGGGTTATACCACAATCTTGACTTTAGAATACTGTTACAAATCATTAGTAATTCCTTTAGAAGGATGCAGTTACATTTGAGTCATTAGTGGGTTACCATGATCTCCAAGTTAGAATACTGTTCCAAATACATCATTCAATTGAGCAGTATTGCTTACTAGTTAGTTAATCATTTCCTTGTTAGTTAATTGTAGTTACTGTGTTAATATTGCGGTACTCATTTCTTCCTGCACTGTAAAAAAAAATCCCAGTAAAAATGTAAAGGTGCACTATGTAAATTTTTTTTTAGGAAAATATCCAAAAACCACTAGGCCAGTGTTATATATTTTGTTCAGTTGAGTACTTACAATATCCCAAATGTTTCCAACTATTGTAAATCGTGAGAAATTGCTATCTTAACCGAGGAACCGGGACGTGTGAGGGAGTCGCCTGTCGATTGCGTCGTATCTGCGTTACTCTCGGTTTCTGGTTTTATTTTGCAGAAACGCTTTTCTCTCACTGCAGTGTGAACAAGTGTCATAGCAGCCGCTGAGAGAACGCACAGAGTAACGTCATAACATCATCATTAACACACTCAGATGTGTCTAATATGATCAATAGAGCTGCGTTACCTCACACTCATGACCGGAAAACCGGAAGTGGTGCCGGTGACTGTGTCATAATAAAAGTCCCGCCACTCTTCTCATTAACAGTCCATCAACATGATTTCTGCCCGAGTCCTATCCCGATTCTTTCCCACCGGCTGTGAGGTGAAGACCACATGTCCCAAGATTCTGCGCTCAAACGTGGTGTCATCAAACTACGCCTTTGTTTTGAATAGGTGACCTCTAGTGGATGGAAAAGTTACATAGTGCACCTTTAACAGTAAAAAAAAACCGGCAGCTGTGGTTGCCAGAACTTTACCGTAAAAAATACGGTAGCAACATTTTACAGACGGTTTTACAGATTTAAGTAAAATTTACAGTAAAAAAAGTCATTAACTAAAGTGATATTAAATTACCAACCTATTGAAAAACGAATATCTGTTATTTACCTTTGATATACATATATTGACAACCACCAATCATAGTGGTGATGAGAATCACATGATGAATCAAAGCCAATCACAAGCAGCTTTAAGGAAGACAAATATGGAAGGTGTCACTCACACAAACACTATCATGGTAACACACATGACATTTTAAAAATACAATAAACATTCAGATGTAATTTAAAACCCTAATGTACATAACTGATTCGAAAAAACATAGTTACTTCAACGAAAATACATCAAATGTGAAGTGTCACACAGGGAATTCTGGGAATGTCAATTTACGGGTTTTCACTGTAAATCAGTAGTTTTCACCGTAGCATTTTTAGTCTTTCACCGTTAAAATCACGATCATTTTTACAGTGTGTGTAGTTATCCATACAAGATGGAACTATATTCTAGTCAAGTCAAGTCAAGTCAACTTTATTTATATAGCGCTTTTAACAATGTAGATTGTTTCAAAGCAGCTTTACAGTGTTAAACAGGAAAATAATGCAGCATAATTTTATTTAGCTGTATAGCCATTTGATGTCATCAGTTCATTTCAGTTTCCATACAGTGACAGTGTGGGCTTATGATCAATAATTAGATCAGTAATTTAGTTTATATGGTTAATTTAGTTTATTAATTAGATTTATTTCGATGTTTAGTTGAAAAATTTAGTGTCCCCAACTGAGCACGCCAAGCCAGAGGCAACAGTGGCAAGGAAACCAAAACCCCATCAGGTGACCTAATGGAGAAAAATAAACCTTGGGAGAAACCAGGCTCAGTCGGGGTGCCAGTTCTCCTCTGGCCAATTAACAAACAGCGTATTATTATTATTATAATTATTCTGGCAGCTTTACAGGTCAGAGGTCATAATAGATCGGAATATTCGAATGATCGGAGGCAACACGCTGGAGACGGGTTTATTGCGGATGACATATCGATTTAAGTATTATTTAATTGTAATATTCAAACAATCGGAGTCATCACACTGGAGACGGGTTTATTGAGGATGCCATGTCGATGAGGCAGTTGCAGGGGGAGACTAATTGACACGGTCTCTGCAGACACTTCAGGGTCATGCGTTGGTCTTGTCTTGTCCCCATGATGAAAACAGCTTATAAATCATACAGAATGAGAGTTTTTTTTTTTTCAATTTTATGTGAAAATGCAGAACGTTTTCTGCGATGGGTAGGTTTAGAGGTAGTGTTTGGGTTAGGGAATAGAATATTCCCTGTGTTGGTCTTGTCTTGTTCTAAAGTGTTTCCTGAATCAACTAAGTTGTTGGAAAGCTTAACTTTGATATGGAATATTTGCTATCCCATATGGATGTGAAATTAAGTGCAATCATGAACTAAAGTGATCCAAACATGGCAGAACTCCTTGTTACTTGGTTACCAATGGCTGATGAAAGCTAAAGGCAACGTTACTTTCCCTACAGTGCAGCATTGTAAGATTAGAAAGCAAAGCTGTTTGTGAGTTCAATGAAGAGAATCTGAAATCAAAACAAAGGATGAGTGTGTGGGTTATGTAACTGTGATTATGGGGCATTAGAGTAATCTGCTCCACACTGTTTACTGCAGACGGAGCAGCTGGTCACAATCGCCTGCACACTCATAAGAGGCATGGTGTTACACTGAAACAGATAGAAACACACACACAGCTCAATTATACTCTGCCATTGCGCTCACCAGCTCAGTGCCACAGCACTCTATATGTCACGGTGGCCACCTCTTCCTCATGGCATCTCACTACACACTCACCCTCCCTACTGCATTTAATGTGCAGTATCACATTAAAGTGTATTCACATGTCCTCTGAAAACCTGTGTGAGCAAGGCTCAAGATCAGGTCTGTCCCATGTTTAATGGCAGATGCTTAGGGTTTCCAGGTCAATATCCATACCCATACCTTATAGCTCACCCATGACCCTGTTTGCCCAAATAAATATTTGTTTACACACACACACACACACACACACACACACACACACACACACACACACACACACACACACACACACACACACACACACACACACACACACACACACACAATGTTAGGCTTTTATGTTTTACGGGGACATTCCATAGACATAGTGGTTTTTATACTGTACAAACTATATATTCTATTTCCTAACCCAAACACTACCTCTAAACCTACCCATCGCAGAAAACTTTCTGCATTTTCACATAAAATTGAAAAAAAAAAATTCTCATTCTGTATGATTTATAAGCTGTTTTCATCATGGGGACCAAAAAATGAGGACAATAATTTCTGATATTTTCATCTGTGGGGACATTTTGCCCCCATAACATAGGGTTTACTGAGACCACACACACAAGGACACCCTAGGTTGACTAACAACAGGATTTTATGGTCCCAAGTAAAAGAAACTGCCAACTTCAACTATGACAGCTGGACTTTATGTCTGAAAACTTCAGCTGTTCGGACCTCAAACCTCTTGGGACAAACCGTTCTAATAGAGATATTAAGAAGTGTGTATATCGGAGACTGCGTGCTTATTAGGACATCCTCGAGAAAGGAGCTTCAATTACGTGTTTGCTTAACTGATGCCAAGAATGCCAATGGGTCATGGGTTTGATGAAGTATACATTTATTATAAATAGGGATGCACCATATACAGTGAGGAAAATAAGTATTTGAACACCCTGCTATTTTGCAAGTTCTCCCACTTAGAAATCATGGAGGGGTCTGAAATTGTCATCGTAGGTGCATGTCCACTGTGAGAGACATAATCTAAAAAAAAAATCCAGAAATCACAATGTATGATTTTTTAACTATTTATTTGTATGATACAGCTGCAAATAAGTATTTGAACACGTGTGTATCAGCTAGAATTCTGACCCTCAAAGACCTGTTAGTCTGCCTTTAAAATGTCCACCTCCACTCCATTTATTATTCTAAATTAGATGCACCTGTTTGAGGTCGTTAGCTGCATAAAGACACCTGTCCACCCCATACAATCAGTAAGAATCCAACTACTAACATGGCCAAGACCAAAGAGCTGTCCAAAGACACTAGAGACAAAATTGTACACCTCCACAAGGCTGGAAAGGGCTACGGGGAATGAGATGGTGGTCCAGTGGGTTAAACCATGGAACTGATATGCAGAAGGTTGCTGGTTCGATCCCAGCGGTCACCACCAGTGTGTCCTTGAGCAAGGCACTTCACTCCATGTTGCTCCAGGGGATTGTCCCTGTAATAAGGGCACTGTAAGTCGCTTTGGATAAAAGCGTCTGCCAAATGCATAAATATAAATATATAAATATAAATATAAATGAATAAAGATTGATCTGTTGAAAGCAGTTATGTTGAGTTGGATGCCAAATGTTCTCCTCCTAGTCAAATTTGACATTGAAGGGGTGCATACAACATATCTGCCCACCGGCAACTATATATACCGCACATTCAAATACGATTTTCAAGAAAAAAAACTAAAACCTGGGGAAAATAAATGCAGAACATGTTCACATAGGGCACAAATGGGTTAAATGCTGGAAATGTAGTTTTGACATCACAGGGATAACTGACATTTTAAAATATATTAAAATAGAAAACAGTTATTTTAAATTATCATAATATTTCACAATATTACTGAGCATAAGAGCCTTCTTCCAAATACATCAAAAATGTATTCAGACACAGTTTAACTTAATTAAATCCAAAATATTGACAAAGAAATATCCAATATCTAACAATACCTGGGGGAAAAATGGTACTGATATATTGTGCATCTCTATAAATGTGTTTGAAACAATATTCATAAAGTAGTGAAGATATAACTATATGCCTGTTGGTTGCGGTTCCAGCTGCTTGGCAAAACTACCTGACCCAGTTTCAGGTTGCTGTTCACTGGCAGGATGGATTTATCCTCCCGGCTCCACTTCACATGTCCGGGAGCGCTGATAACAGCTGGAAAAAGAAATCCAGCTCTTCCAATAACATGGAACGTCAGCACGGTGGGTGTCTGGTGCCATTTGGATGGAAGAATGGCAGAACCACTGTTACAGGCCAGATAAAACAAGACTTCTGAGTGTGACAATGGGAGGAAAAAAAACATTAGACCCCTTTAACTCCTGCTATCATAACTGTAGCCTTCGTTATAAATTAAATGAATACCAATACGAAGACCAGTGAAGTGCCTAAACACTTCTTTGTCATGCAAAGACTGCTGACTGACAGCAAGAAATATTGGTGAGTCAGCAGAGACCGAGGTACAGTATCAGGTTATCCACAGTCAGACAGATCAAGTAAAGTCAACTGTCTGTGGAGGTAATGAGGAAAGAATGGGGTTTTAAGCCATTAAGCAGGGCTGACCTCGAGGCTAGAGTTCAAAGAGCTTTCTTTGAGCAGCTGTGGGAGTTAAAAGGAGTTGAGTATCAAATGTGAGCAAAGCAGTCAAAAAGTATGTCTCGGATATGAACCGCTGCTACTTCCTCGATGCAGTGAAATGTGATATACGGCAATAGGCTTCTTTGAAATGCGCTGAATAAAAGTTAAACTGTCAGTGTGGGTGGTGAGCTTTTGGAATAACAATCTCATTTGCATTTAATGTGGAAGGTGCAGTTTGTGCCGAATCATTTGATATAAAGCACATATTTTGAATATTCAGACTTCTGAATACATTTTCAGAAAAGTTCTGTGAATTAACGGCACAAATGTTTATGACACAGTGGCTAGAATAAGCATTTGGACACAGCGCTTCACTTTTTCCACATTTTATGTTACAGCCTTATTCAAAAATGCATTAAATTCATTATTTCTTCCTCAATTTGTTCCTACAAACAATACCCCATAATGACAACGTGAAAGAAGTTTGTTTGAAATCTTTGCAAAAGTATTTTTATGTACATCAGTATTCACAGCCTTTGCCATGACTCTCAGCCGTGAGCTCAGGTGCTCCTGTTTCCACTGATCATCCTTGAGATGTTTCTACAACTTGATTGGAGTCCACCTGTGGTAAATTCAGTTGATTGGACATGATTGGGAAAGGCACACACCTGTCTATATAAGGTCCACAGTTAACAGTGCATGTCAGAGCATAACCCAAGCCGTGAAGTCCAAGGAATCGTCTGTAGACCTTCGAGACAGGATTGTATCGAGGCACAGATCTGCGGAAGGGTACAGAAAAAATGTTGCAGCATTGGAGGTCACAATGAGCACAGTCCGTAAATCATCCATAAATGGAAGAAGTTTGGAACCACCAGGACTCTTCCTAGAGCCGGCCGCCCGGCCAAACTGAGCAATCGGGAGAGAAATGCCTTAGTCAGGGAGGTGAGCAAGAACCCGATGGTCACTCTGACAGAGCTCCAGCGTTTCTCTGTGGAGAGAGGAGAACCTTCCAGAAGAACAACCATCTGTAATGCACTCCACCAATCAGGCCTGTATGGTAGAGTGGCCAGACGGAAGCCACTCCTCAGTAAAAGGCACATGACAGCCCGCCTGGAGTTTGCCAAAAGGCACCTGAAGGACTCTCAGACCATGAGAAACAAAATTCTCTGGTCTGATGAAACAAAGATTGAACACTTTGGCCTGAATGGCGGAAGCCAGGCACCGCTCATCACCTGGCCAATCCCATCCCTACAGTAAAATGTGGTGGTGGCAGCATAATGCTGTGGGGATGTTTTCAGCGGAAGGAACTGGGAGACTAGTCAGGATCGAGGGAAAGATGAATGCAGCGATGTACAGAGACATCCTTGATGAAAACCTGCTCCAGAGTGCTCTGGACCTCAGACTGGGGCGAAGGTTCATCTTCCATCAGGACAACGACCCTAAGCACACAGCCAAGATAACAAAGGATTGGCTACGGGACGACTCTGTGAATGTCCTTGAGTGGCCCAGCCAGAGCCCAGATTTGAACCTGATTGAACATCTCTGGAGAGATCTGAAAATGGCTGTGCACCGACACTCCCCATCCAACCTGATGGAGCTTGAGAGGTCCTGCAAAGACCAATGGGAGAAACTGCCCAAGAATAGCTGTTATAGCATCTTACTCAAAAACACTTGAGGCTGTAATTGGTGCCAAAGGTGCTTCAACAAAGTATTGAGCAAAGGCTGTGAATACTTACACATGATTTTTGTATTTTTTTTTTTTACATTTGCAAAGATTTCAAACAAACTTCTTTCATGTTGACATTATGGGGTATTGTTTGTAGAATTGAGGAAAAATAAATTTAATCCATTTTGGAATAAGACTGTAACATAACACAATGTGGAAAAAGTGAAGCAGTGTGAATACTTTCCGGATGCACTGTATGAATGTCACTGCTTTAGATAAACTATAAAACCATTTAAAGAAAGACAGCACAAGAAAATGTTATATATGCTAAATATTTCAAAGTTTGTTAGTTTTAAAATCATAAAATAATAGATAAAAAAAAAATGGGGAAAGTGATGATAGAGCTTGAAAAGTTTGCAGATGCCATTTGGTTTGATATTTTGGCGCCACTGTAAAATGTCCTTGAACTACACTTTACAACTGCATTTTAGTACTAAATATTTGTACTATATCAGAGCATGGCAGATCTACCAGACCATATATGGCATTTCCTTCCTTCGTAAATGTTGTAGCAGTGCCAGGCGCATAGCAGGCTGTGAATGTGTGCCAAGAGAAAGCAGGAAATCACTCATATATCTTTAAGATAAGAAGGGGTCGGCATTTTTGGGTACACAAAGAACAAAGCGCAGCTGTCACGGCTGTTTCCTGCATGTGCTCTCCACCATTGCTGTCTAATATCGTTATCTTCTGTTGTCAAGTACTCATTATCAGACAGGTTTACTCAACTGGGCTGTGAAATCGCATGTATGTCACACTTGCGTGTGATTCTATTGAATCTGCACATTTGCATTCAGGTCATACATTTTCTTCAAAAGTGCCGAATGAGTTTTTCAAAATCAGTTTCTTTTTTGTGTGTGGAATTATTTACCTTTATTTTTATGAGCCAAAATAAAAAAGTATAGGCTATATAAGCATATCAGCACATGCCCACGCATGCCGCTCTTTGAACATTCATCCAAACTATGTTCTTTTAAGATAAGCAAGCAAGTAGCAATACAATACTTGTCAAAGATATTTACAACCATGCCGTGCAGTAAACAATGGGATAGAAAAATAAAAAAGCCCTTGAGGGACTAAGTTTGTCTGTACTTGAATTGCATGCAATCTAATATATTTTACATTGTGGATGTTGAAGATCAAAATGATCCGGGAGGCAAACAGTTGACCAATGGAGAACAACCCAAACCACTATATCGACAAAGAAGTCTTGTGACCACACTGGCTTCTTGTGAACTCATGGTTTTTTTGTAGCTCCAGCTACTGTGTGCCACATGTTTCTTTATCCTCTTGTGGTCAGCCCTCATGACGACCACCCGCCAGCCATCTAATCCATAATTGTTTGCAGGTTCTGCTCTGAAAGCTGTATTCATTATGACCCCCGTCAGAGTTGCCCAGCCCCGCCATCACTGGTTCTGGTGTGTGATCTACAGCTATCAGATGTGCAAACTGCAGTATGAAAAATAGTTTATTTTCAACCTAAATAATGACTTAGCAAAATCCTTTTTCTATCACACAGGAGTTAAATATAGACTCAAGGCTCCCTTGTTTTTCACAAAAGTAGAACAGGGAATACGAAAAACATGGCAGTTGGTCAACGTGTCCCTTTATAATGGTTATGACAGCAGTGTGTCTCCCATAATTGCTCCATATAAAAAGACGACCATCCCACATCGGGTGTAATGTACTCTGACATTGTTAGAGGCACAGCATGACCGCTGCCAGGGCACAATGGCTCAGAGCATTGTGAATTTCATTTCGTTTAGAGTGAATTAGCCCCCCCGTCCTGTGTGACCACATGGTGCTCTATAACCAAAGAGCACAGGTAATACCGAACCGCCGGTTTACTGGAAAACAGAGGTTATTGAATTAATGTGCTGCGATATATAGGGAAAAAGGCAACAGAGAATGAATATGACTCATCGCAATTACTATTTTGATCCCATTTTTTCTTTAAATTGGTAGTTTTAAGATGGACAGCTGGGTAAATAAAGGTTGTTTTTCTGTTGTTTCCTTTTATGTTTTGGGGAACGCTTTAGATTACACACTCTCAGAAAAAAAGGTAAAATTTTGTTCCTTGGGGAACCATTGGCAGGCAAGTTCAGTCCTAGTGAGTCGCCTGCAGAGTTTGGCTCCAACCCTGAAAGACATCTACATAAGCTCTTATTGAGAATCTTATTGAGGTTTAGATGTTGGTTTTATTGAAAATATTAGGTCACCATTATGGTGATCAGTGTTTCATTTAGTTGGGCAGTTTGACTCTTAGCTTTTTGCGAGTTTGTGGTTTTTGTTACAGTGTTAACAAAACACAGTCTGTTCAAATCAAAAGAAGCCGTAAACAAAAATTGTCATGAAGTAAAATGTTTGACTAAACTCATCACTGATTCAAAATATTAATAAATAATATTCACCAACAATACTTTCTTGCCACAGATCAGGCATTCTGAATTTTGATTTTTAAATACATTCTAGGGAGAAAAGACACACACAGATATCAAGAATCAGCATATGAATCTCAACAATGGTGACATACTTAATGCTGCAATGCATGCTGGGAGCCATGAGTTTTATACTGTGGTGGCTTAGTATGGCTGGAGCTAAACTCTGCAGGACATCAGCTCTCTAGGACTGAGCTTGCCTACCCCTGACTTAAGAGGTACAAAAATGTACCCATAAGGGTCCCACCCCAGTGACGGCCACTTGACGGATTTACAAATGGTTTAGTTTCTTACAAACGTTATTAACGTTGCTATAATTCTGGATGCTTGAACAAATTATGAATAATTATTCATAAGTATGCAGTGTCATAACTACATCTCTGATGTTTATAACAAACCAAACCGTTTGAAAATCGGTGGAAAATTGAGCAAGTTATGGTTATTTAAAAAGTACATGCACCATTAAAACACAATGTTACGAGTGAGCGAGCTGCCTGTGACAAGATGGCCGCCAGGTGCGGACGTCGACCTCCATTGGCCAGCAGCGCGGACGAGACATCTAGCCATTATTATGTATATCTATGGTTTTAATCGGTCAAAATTCTTACTTTCGGTTAACGGTTAAACGGTCAATATGAGCATTCCTACCCCTTAATTAAAAAATACTATAAATTATTTTTTAATTTTCCTTATAGTTACCCCTTTATTCCCCAAATTGTACATACTGTTCCCTTATACCTACACCTACGTACTTTATAGTTACACTATAATTACTGAAAGTTACACTGTAAATTCACTTTACTTACGCAATACTTTCCGGGCTGTAATCTGAAGCGTTGCCATGTTTTGCCTCAAAAGACATACTAGAAATATTTTGTCTCATGTGCTATGACTTCACAGACGCTACAACATTACAGCGGGAAAAAAATGGATTCTACAGACGTCTGGGTGATAAATAAGTCAGTGCTGTGAAATAAAAAATGAATAAGTTCATCTGGAGTTTACTGGAACTGTCTAGTTAGCAGGGATTAGGGCTGTAGGGTTTAAGCAAAAGGTATTTATAAATCTTGACCTTTTTTTTTTAACAATCTTAAAATGGTTTCGCAAAATCACATTCTACTGAATTTACTGAAACGTGCACAATATGGCATGTGTGTGGCATCTAGCAAATAGGAGCGCTGTGAATTGACTGTGACAGCGACACTTAACCATATTCTGGCACGACACAAAAACTTCACTCACTTTAATTAAAGAGGAGCAGATAAAGCTATCAGATACCCCACTCAGCACTCCTCACTCTGCGCAGACACCTAAAGCTGCTGCCATTATGGGTATTAAATAGCTGTGCTGCTCTTGATGGTTTCATTAAACTGTAAAACAATTGCACAGGGGTTCAGACAGCGGATCTGTTTGGTGGCTCAATGCTGAAAGGTATCTTTGTAGTCAGAGACATTTAAGCTCCTACAAAAGTGCAGTAAACGTTAGGCCACATCTGACTGAGAGTGCTCATTAGACTTCATTTTCTTTACTTTTTAAATACATATTCACTATCAAGCAGCATATAATATTGTTATAATGAATTGTAAAATATAAAATCACAATAGAAATGCAAGAAATTGTAGAACGGTACACTAAGTAACATTTTTTATTTTGTAAATACATCATCAATCCTTCTTCCAAAATGTGAGACTGACGGCAGAAGGTCTGGACTCTATCGCAGTTTTCATTGGTCAAGGACCACCCAAGATGACGTTTGACCAATCACAGTTTGTTTTGTTCTGCGTCATATTTAGGGGTGTGAAAATGTAAAGTTGATGTCCCTGCAATAGCAGACTGACATGCATCTCTAAGAACGTTGTGCAAGTTTACTGCAACAATGGAGCCGTAAACTTCGCATACTTTTGAAAATCCAGCGTTTAGTTGATCCCGGTAAGCGCTCATTCTCACAGTTGTAAACATGACGGCGTTCTTCTTCCACGAGGGATTTTGGCGTCACGGCATTTGTTTCTAGTCAGACCTTTTAAGAACGCAACACACTCGTCTTGCGGATATCCTGTAGAATTCAACCAATCAGAAGACGACTTCGAAACTCCTGAAGTGTTTCCAAATAAGTGTGCCATATGCATCAGATGCTCAGCCAATGGTCCGTGTTGGACCGTCTGAGGCTCAGACTAGCGCTGCGTCCCAATTCGCATACTATCCGTACTAAATAGTATTGGAAAAAATAATTAGTATGTCCCAAATCGTAGTATGTTGAAAAGAGTATTCCAAAGATTCCCGGATGGTCTACTATTTCCGGTCAGAATTCGAAGTGCGGATCGACGCGCACTCTAACGGCTGATATTGCCCACAACCCATTGTGAGTTGGATGAGGATTCGTTTAGAACTACAAACGCGGATAAAAAGTTTAAAAACTACAAACATGACGGTTGTGCGAGTCCAACGGTTAAGTAGAGAGGGTTAGATAAAGGGGTTTGAGTGAGCAATTGTCAGTATTTAACCTGATGAAAAGATATTTATTTAATATTATCTGCATTATATTTCACCTGCAGCAGCATTGAGAACTTTTGTAATAATACGTTTGGCCATTAACTTTTTAATGCATCATTTATATTTAAACCGCAAACACATGAGAGGAGTCTCTGCATTAAAGACACACAGATGGAAGATCAACGAGCGTCTACATTTCTCTCCAATACGAAACTGAATATGGAGGATTTGAACTGTGACGATAATTGACAGGGAAGTTTCAACAGGATGCACGTAAATAAGCAACAGAGTCCGTTATAGATGATGAAGTAGTATGTCCCAAAGCTTGCATACTCTTCTGCTACACACTCAGAAGTATGTACTTTTTATTCACAAAAAGAGTACATACTTTTAGGTTGTAGTATAAGTAGGTGAATTGGAACGTAGCATAGGTATGCATTGACATCACTTTCCCGCCGGGACACGCCCCCTCAGCCGAAATCTATTAGTACAGTCAATCGCTCAGCTCTTTCCTTTTATTTTTTTTATTTAACAGACAGACATACAGACCAAAATAGTGCAGTAACGAACAATCTAGTAATTCCATATTTCCAGAAGTGAAATAAAAATGTGTAAATGTGTAGGTGTGTGGGTGGGTGTGAGGGTGTGTATAAGCATTAATTATTTATTACCATCTTCATTACCATCACCACCACCACTCCTCATTACCATCATACTGCCATCATTGTATTAGTAAAAAAAAAAAAAAAAAATTTAATAAAAAATTAAATAGGTTTTTTTTCCCTCCTATTTTGTCACCACTTTCTATAGATAAATGAATTTTAGATAGTAAGTTAATAATAGAAGATAATATAATAAGAGAATATAAGATAACCCTCCCCCCACATCTCTTCAGTCCCTATTTTCTCCTATACTTTTTTTTCTTTCTTATGTATGTTTTGTGTAGTGTCTAAGGTGCATTAAAAGAAGGGGTACAGTGTGAGAGTGTCTCAACTTGGGACAGAGATGCTGTCCTAGGGAAACTACTTCTCGCCTGTCTTGCCTGCCTGAGTGTTTATGAGGTTTTTCAATCTGTGTGTGTATATATATATATACACACACACATACATACATATATATATATTTTTTTTTTTCTCTTTTTTCTTTTCTCTTCTATGTTGTGGTGCATTAAAAACACATGAAAAGATTAGGGGGGAATTGGGAATAATCAATTGTTTTAACTATAGCAGTAGTGATAGCAATGAAAACCAGGTTAGTATTTCCAAAACAGCAATAATAATAATAATAATAATGATGATGATGATGATGATGATGATGATGATGACGCTCAGCTCTTTCCTATTTTAGGTGTGTTTTTAGCAGCATTCACGCTGAACACCAATGCTGCCACTCAGTCATTTTGCTACTCAGTGGGTGTAACCGCAGTGACTCTCGCCTACTGTGACGTCAAGTGCATACTCACTATAGAGTGGAGCGGGTATGACATCACTTTGTAGGCCATATATGCAGAAGCGAGTTAGCATTTTAGCACTTCCAGTTCCCTTCTCACAAAGTCAATGTTTTTTTTTAATGGGTTTTTGGTTAAATGGCTGAAATAAGGTATGTGGTGAACACAAGCTCAAGACACTTTCACATTTTATTCCATGGGCGTCGGAAGCAAAAAAAAATGTGTGTGGGTCCTCTCTCAGAAAATTTTTACTGGAGTAGATGCCATTTAAATTAAGTACGAATATACCGACTTGTTTGCTAAACGTCTGGTTGGGCAAGACACAATTACGGAAATCATATCATTGAGAGTGGCGATAGTGTAGGAGTAAGACGCATGGCATCAAGTTTTGGCACAAATCAACCCGAGGTTCGGATCTACGATTGAAAATGGCGATTGCTAACAAGTGGCTAATGTGACTACAGAGGCTGTCGGGGAGATTAAACGTCATCACGCCGAACAGAGAAAGAGAAAGTTTGACATGGAGCATCTTTGGGAATCAACTTTTTTTTTTTTAAAGCACCAAACAGAGGAGAGTCAGCTGGCAAAAGACAATGTGACAGAGCTCGTAATAAAACAAGAACCAACATAGGCTTGTCTTTTCAGAGATGGCGAGAACTGAGGGATTTAAAATGTGTAAAAGAGAGATTGCGTTTTTATTACTCAAAAGGTGATTATGATTAAGGTATTTTATTGAACAGATAAATTGCCACATGTAGCTCTCTAATCATTTCATTATGGGTTGTTGTAACGCTGTGCTGGAATTTATTTTCAAGGAAGTAGCATGTCTATTAACGGGTATAGCTACATAACATCTTCAGATAGTCAGCTTTAGATCAATTCCATCTAAATTGGTTATATCTCTTAAGGCTAGTAGTGAATATTTTATGAGCAGTATGATAATCATAGATCCATAACCATTGATCCGCATAGTCATGCAGAGCCGAAGCTATTTGGGCTGTGTTTCCAACCAAAATAAAGCATGTTTTGTTTTTTAACCGCTAAAAGGGCCAAAAGTTACATAGTGTACCTTTATTATACTAATAAAATAATATATCACTGCTTCAATTGCGATATAGTGTCCCATTAAACCCAATTATTAAGGATAAAGGGAAAAAAAGAAAATAATATCCGTCTACTCAACAATGTGAGGCCCTCCACTCTATTTCTAGCTTAATTTAACTTAATTTACATAACTTAAAATTGTCTGCCAGAAAGTGAATGTGAACCATTTTAACTGAACAGGTAATGCACTCTACTAACTCTTCCCATCCAATAAGAACACACAGTTTGTCATTTCCCTGTAGTGGGTACTGAAGCCAGCCCTTGGCAGTGACTAATACGCTCCTTCTCACCTCCAGTTCACACTCAAGAACTGAGAAGACATTTAAAAAATTTGGTGTGGTCCAAAGGTTGTAGAACAAAGGCTGTTGTTGTTCATGGTGATGGTTTACTTTCCTCCAGTTCTCATGTTGACAAGTTTCACTATTTGCCACCAAAAGGTGTTGCAATATGTGACATGTAATCTGTAAGAAGTGTCATAGGCACTCGTGTAATTGATCACTTTTTTTATTTCCAAACGAAGAGTGCGGCAAACCCACAAGTGAGTAGGTGGTGAGATTCCAGCTGTCAGTGAAGGTGTGGCATCCTCTACCATTATCACACTGTTTCGAGTTGGTAAGTGGGCAAATTGCTTTAAATGACTGACCTCCATTTAGAACAATTAAAGTCAAGGATGTAATGGAGAGTGGTTCGCCTCCTCTGAACCAAAATGCTGTGAATTTTAAAGGGACAATTCACCTAAAAATGTGTGTTCCAAACCTGTATGCCTTCTTTCATCCGTTGAAAACAAGAGAAGATTTTTAAAGAATGCTTTTGTCCGTACAATGAAAGTCAGTATTCAAACAAATTTCCTTTTGGGAACAATAAAGTGTACTTTGACCTTGAAGTAAAAAATAAAATCAAGGCCATATGTAAGTGGCCTTCATCTGGACTAAAATAGTCTAAATAGCTATGTTTCCATTCAAAGGCGATTTGATTTCGCCCTGCAACTCAGTCTGGAAACCTGTACATTCATTTCTACTGCTTCTGTTACACTTTTGCGGGAACCAATCACAGACTGGCTTATCCACCTGGCGTGCTATTGGTGGGTTTAACACGATGACGGATAGAGAAGCCATGGGTCGTTGCTCGTTTATCATGACTCTTGTGGTCTGATTGGTTGAAGGACTATCCAATTGCGTACAGAGTCATTTAATTTATGCTCGTTTATCACGACTCTTGTGGTCTGATTGGTTGAAAGACTATCCAATTGCGTACAGAGTCATTTAATTTATGCTCGTTTATCACGACTCTTGTGGTCTGATTGGTTGAAGGACTATCTAATTGCGTACAGAGTCATTTAATTTATGCTCGTTTATCACAACTCTTGTGGTCTGATTGGTTGAAGGACTATCCAATTGCGTACAGAGTCATTTAATTTATGCTCGTTTATCACAACTCTTGTGGTCTGATTGGTTGAAGGACTATCTAATTGCGTACAGAGTCATTTAATTTATGCTCGTTTATCACGACTCTTGTGGTCTGATTGGTTGAAGGACTATCTAATTGTGTACAGAGTTATTTAATTTATGCTCGTTTATCACGACTCTTGTGGTCTGATTGGTTGAAGGACTAACCAATTGCGTACAGAGTTATTTAATTTATGCTCGTTTATCACAACTCTTGTGGTCTGATTGGTTGAAGGACTATCTAATTGCGTACAGAGTCATTTAATTTATTCTCGTTTATCACGACTCTTGTGGTCTGATTGGTTGAAGGACTATCTAATTGCGTACAGAGTCATTTAATTTATTCTCGTTTATCACGACTCTTGTGGTCTGATTGGTTGAAGGACTATCTAATTGTGTACAGAGTTATTTAATTTATGCTCGTTTATCACGACTCTTGTGGTCTGATTGGTTGAAGGACTAACCAATTGCGTACAGAGTTATTTAATTTATGCTCGTTTATCACAACTCTTGTGGTCTGATTGGTTGAAGGACTAACCAATTGCGTACAGAGTCATTTAATTTATTCTCGTTTATCACGACTCTTGTGGTCTGATTGGTTGAAGGACTATCCAATTGCGTACAGAGTCATTTAATTTATTCTCGTTTATCACGACTCTTGTGGTCTGATTGGTTGAAGGACTATCCAATTGCGTACAGAGTTATTTAATTTATGCTCATTTATCACGACTCTTGTGGTCTGATTGGTTGAAGGACTAACCAATTGCGTACAGAGTTATTTAATTTATGCTCATTTATCACAACTCTTGTGGTCTGATTGGTTGAAGGACTATCTAATTGCGTACAGTCATTTAATTTATGCTCGTTTATCACAACTCTTGTGGTCTGATTGGTTGAAGGACTATCCAATTGCGTACAGAGTCATTTAATTTATTCTCGTTTATCACGACTCTTGTGGTCTGATTGGTTGAAGGACTATCTAATTGTGTACAGAGTTATTTAATTTATGCTCGTTTATCACGACTCTTGTGGTCTGATTGGTTGAAGGACTAACCAATTGCGTACAGAGTTATTTAATTTATGCTCGTTTATCACGCCTCTTGTGGTCTGATTGGTTGAAGGACTAACCAATTGCGTACAGAGTTATTTAATTTATGCTCGTTTATCACGACTCTTGTGGTCTGATTGGTTGAAGGACTAACCAATTGCGTACAGAGTTATTTAATTTATGCTCATTTATCACAACTCTTGTGGTCTGATTGGTTGAAGGACTATCCAATTGCGTATAGAGTCATTTAATTTATGCTCGTTGATCACGCCTCTTGTGCAGTAGAAAATACAGAGCAGACTCCCCAGACCAATGTTCAATCTTAAATTGAGCTTGGTCTGGTGAAAGCCAGACTAGTTTCAATTCCACGTGTTCAAGAGAATGAAATCGTCACTTGCTGGGAAATTGGCGCAAAATATCGGTAATAAAAATGGTAGTTGCTGCAATTGAAGCCACTGTGGCTCTTTTTTCCTACATAATAAATGACTTGTGTGTCAGAGCACACAGAAGAAAACGCAGAGACACTTTTGGGAGGTCATTATACCAAATAATTTTGATGACAGACTTTGGCTCACCCATTTCAAAATGATCAAACCAATATTTGAGATGCTGTGCAATGAAATTGGTCCAGTTATCCAATCACATCCAATGTTGAGGTCATTTTTCATTGTGAATTGAGGGATTTATTCGGTAAATGTGTTTCCATCGTAGTTTATGCACACGTCTTTCTATCGGATTAAAAAATCTACCCACCTCAATTGAGCGCATGCATTATTTTATGCACGCATCTAGAATTTATGTGCATCCAATTTTTTTTTAATGTGATATCCCAAAATGTGCATAAAAATGGATGGAAACATATCCATGTCCATGTGCATCAACATCTAAACAGCAGCGACTCCCAAGCTTATTGGTATAAAGTATAAACCACAGGATTTCGAGTTGAAACGGGTCATTATGGGATTTTTTTTCTTTCAGATAGAGTTGATGGGATGAACTCGGGGAATGCCATACAAAACTTAAAGAGACAAAAATTAATCTCCTCACGTGTTAACTTTAATCTCTGAGAGTGTAATCCACCTTTGTGCAGACAAAAATCCCACAAGGTCAAACAACTTCAAGACAAGCACAAGAGAGCGATTGACTGATAATTATTGAATACATTAATGCATCATTTTATAGCAGTACCTCCCTCTAGACTAGAGAATTTCCAGAACTGGCCTCAATAGGGGGCACTTATTTCCTTGGCAGTGTCTATTAAGTGCACTTCCTGCTCTGTTTAGCATCTCTCCGTTCAATGTCCTGTCGTCTGCTCCTGTGGCCTGGGCTGAGCTCACTACACTGTGTGGTCCAAGGTTACAAATATGATTTACAGCAAACAGAGAGAGGAGCCTCCTTCTCAGAAAGTGGGGAACACATACTGCATCCATGTGAGAGCAGGAATGTGCTGCTGCCGTTAGTGTGCTCGCTGTTTATCTGAAGCAGCGGTGTGAGCGTGTGAGACTGTGGAAGGAGTGCAGGAAAATATGCATCATGAATACTAGCTCACAAGTGAGCTGTGTTACATGTTTAATTGCACTGAGGTTGTGTATACAGTGTAGATATTTGTTAGTATTACTGAATCTGGTACAGTGTTAGACGTGTCAAATATTTTAAGCACTTCACACAGGATAGTTAAAAGTATCTCTTTCTGTGACGCGTCAGGCCTGGGAGATTATTGGAAATGAATGTGTTTCCCAGTTCTTGGAAGCAGAAATATCCATGGAGACTTCTGGTCAGCGCACCTTGTTGATTTATGAGGAAGTCCTGAGGGGAGTTTCACTCTGTCAACAGCGCAGCTCATTATACATATTCACGCATCACAAACAAGACCTCCAATATTTCAGAAAGCCTCACACAAATACCGTCTCTCACTGAGGTAGAGCCCGGTTCATTCTGCAATGCTATGAACCTTTCAAATTTGAGACAAAACTTGAAATGCCAACACACTTTCATGACAAAGTCGAGATCATACGACTTTGATTGTATAACATTTTTACTTGTTTTTTTACTACAACAAACATGGTTATGTTAACGGTGAGGTTTCCTGCTTAGCTTTTGGTCATATGTTTTTTCTTCATGACTTCTCATGAGACCGGGTGTTTTTGGTGTCTAATGCAATGGCATGCAGACATTGTAAAGTGACTTAAAGGGTTAGTTCACCCAAAAATTAATTGGAACACAAATTAAGATATTTTTGATGAAATACTCCATTGACAGCTATTTAATTAAAGGTCCCGTTCTTCATGTTTTTTTGAAGCTTTGATTGTGTTTACAGTGTGCAATATAACATGTGTTCATGTTTCGCGTGTAAAAAAACAACAATTCCTTTTCTCCACGCGACACTTCCTCTTCTCCACGTGGGACAGCAACAAGACCACGCCCCCTTTTTTCGCGTATTCTTGTGGGCGGAGGTTAGTCTGTTCTACTGTCCTACTGACGTAATTAATGAAGGAAGTACCAGGATGTAGTCCAAGCCGGCCGTTCGCTGTAGGCTTTGAAAGGGAACTTCTGTTAAATAAAATATCTCGCTTGGCATTGAACTTTGAGCTTTATAATTTTACAGGTATTATTTATGCTCTAACAGCAACATTACACACTAACTAAAGTTTGAACAATGGGATCACGAAGAACGGGACCTTTAACACTTTCAAGGTCCAGAAAGGATGTAAAGACATCGTTAAAATAGTCCATTGACTCCAGTGGTTCAACCTTAATGTTATGAAGTGCCGAGAATACTTTTTGTGCACAAAAACAAACAAAAATAACTACTTTATTCAACAATTTCGTTCTAGCCTGCGTAGGAGACTGGCACAGGCTAGAATGAAATTGTTGAATAAAGTCGCTATTTTTGTTTGTCACATGGACTATTTTACCAATTTAATTTAATTAAACTGCTATGGTTTAATTTAATTAAACTGTCTATGGAGGGCCCTGAGAGCTCTTGGATTTCATCAAAAATATCTTCATTTGTGTTCCAAAGATGAACACCTTTCATTCATGTTTTGAAACGACATGAGGGTGAAGAATTAATGACAGAATTTTCATTTTTGGGTGAACTTACCCTTTAAGTGTCAAAAAGTGTACAAGTACTTTCTGGGGCCACTATGGCCCTGTCCCAAATGGTACACTTCATGTGCACTTTCGGTCTTGTGGACTTACAATGGCCGCTGCGTACGCGTGTCTGTTAAGTCCACTAGACCGCAGGGTGTCCCGTTTGTGATTTTAGGTCTCAGAAGGGTGCTCGCGAGCGCCCCCTTTGAGTTCGGGTCGATATGCGCCCTTGATGTGCACTTCTGCCGAGCCCGCACTGGTGTGGGTTACACAGCAGACTTCTTCCCGGCAGTCAAAGCGGCATCACGTCGTGAAAGTGCAGACTCAGAGGAAGACCGCGAGGGTTTAGGGTGCCATTTGGGACAGGGCCTATGCTTTCATACTATCCACAAGTTTCCTACGCCCCATGAAGCCTTGCGTCAAAAGTGGGAGCGTCTTCTGGTTCAAAGTAAACAAGCGGGACATTATGCATTTCCATCGTAGTTTATGCGCGGGTTTATCCGACTCAAACGAGCGCAAACGTTTTTTATGCGAATTCATGCGCATCTTGTCGTCTCCATTCGGCATTTTTTGATGCGATATCACAAAATGCGCATAAAAATAGGTGGATGGAAACATAGCGTATTGACATTCAACAGTTGACAGTCATTCAAGCAATACAAATTTGCTAACGATGTGGGAACACAACCTACATTTACATTTATGCATTTGGCAGACGCTTTTATCCAAAGCGACTTACAGTGCCCTTATTACAGGGACAATCCCCCTGGAGCAACATGGAGTAAAGTGCCTTGCTCAAGGACACACTGGTGGTGACCGCTGGGATCGAACCAGCAACCTTCTGCGTATCAGTTCCATGGTTTAACCCACTGGACCACCATCTCAACCTCAACGAATTTTCAAAAGGGTGAAACAACAGTACCTTTTATCCTCCGCGGTAGTTGGTTGGGAGGATGACGTGAAGAAGTGGCCTCGTGTCACGTACGGTAGCATTTTTAGCTACTTTCTATAGATTCAGTAGCCTGTGATGGTAAGGCGATGAGCAATTTGAAAAGGCGTATCAGTATCTGTCGGAAACATTGAGCCGAACCTGAGCCTACATGTATCCCATCACAAGGCATGGGTGCTAGCATCAGTGATAGGTGAAGTACAGACAGCGGGTTGTTCATGTATTAGGGCCAGGACGCTGTTGTAGTCATGCAGCAGCACTTTTGTGGAAGGTCAGTAAAGTAAGGACAATTAACCCCTTAAAAATCCTGTAAAATTTTCCTAAAACGCCTAAAAAAGCATACCCAAAGTAAATTGCATGCTGTTCTTGAACCATTTGGAGTATATGCATAGTTTTGGTCTCTTTTGAAAGGTGACAATCTAAGGTTTGTTCAATCAGAATCACTTTGAAGTCATACTGGTATTGAGTAATAGAACTTTAAACACACTGAAAAAAGAAAAAAGAAAATTCCGCCAACATTTTTTTACTAATATATTATAATATATAATATCAAACTATTTGCACACTTTACATCTCACTCTCTCCCCCCTCTCTGTGGCATCTCTGCAGGCGCTGTCCTGTGTCTTGTAACACTTCAGTGAGATGATAGTCTGTTATATAAAACAAAAACAAAGAAATAAATGTTACAAAACATTTACACGCACGCACGCATTTGGATTGCCTGGACCTTAAAGAGTGGAATTACACCGTTTTTGCTCAGATTTTATTGATCTTTGGATGACCATGAGACAACTTTGCTGAGTTAATTCAGCTTTGTTGGCGGTCAGAGAAGTTTGGTGGTCTGACAAAGACACTGATTGTGCCTGCTCTATTTATTGCATCTTGAAATGGTTGACATCATTCGATTCACAAGAATCTCAGCTTTCCAAAGATATGTGGCATGTTTAGCTTTTATTTTGGAGTTGTTGAGCGTCACTCACTAAATTCCTTAAAAATCCAGTGTGCCACCGGAGGCACATTAAGTATTTAAGGGCACGAAAGTTGTCTTGTTTATTGTATTGTGATATGATTAATTAACTAATAAATGTACTAAACTGAAATGTTTAGTGCGTGTCATTCATGTTGCTTCACAGTAACCTCCACTTAATCCTTGTGGCACCATCTGATAACAAAAAGAAGTATATTTTGAAACCTTGCCAATGATCCGAGAAACCTCTTCACTAACTAACACAAAAAATACCATTGGTATACTACTTCCGCCGCCTCACCGGAAGTTGTACCCACGTTCTTTTTTACAGTAGCGCCCTCCCGGAACAAAAGTGGATATAGCAGTAAGAAATTATAGAAAACGTAAAAACCTAACTTGTACGATTTCAAAATCCTCCTCCCGATTGTACATTATTAAACATCAAATATCGACTGTGATTGGACACACAACACAACGGTTTTCATGTCACATTGCAACAATGTTTCCTAACCTGAAAATGACATGGTTCTCATATACATTTTAATATAGTTTTACAGTAGTAACAACAACTCTATAGTCATTTAGTCATGCTAACATGGGTTATCAAAGTCATCACTGACTGATCAAAGCAACAATGCCTCAAACCAACCATTCAAGTGCTTCATTAACACCAGCCAATCATTATTAGTCCTTCTCTCAAAAGTGAAGAGGATCAGGAGACAGAAATGATCACTTGCATGCTTGGTTGCATCCGCGAAAGCCTGTTAGCGTTTGGTACATTTCAGCCAGAGCCTGACATACAAAAGTGAATATTTAAATTAAACATGTGAATAACACTAATGTGTTTAAGGTTATACATTTTTAAAAAACAAAGTGCAAATGCATGCAGAATTAGCTACTCAAAAAGTAGCTGAGCCATGCGACTGTCACATTAGATGGTGACCAGTGACCTCGTCTAAGCTCGTTCATGCACTCAATGGGTTCTTTTCCCATAATTACTGCTAATCACTTCACCTCTGACCCCCGTAATTGCTTCCTATCAATGCCAACTGTTGACATTCTTAAAATAGGGGATCAAAATGGTGGGGCAGTGAGGGCTGAAACAGCCAGGCTTCCATTGACCCAATACAACACAGCCAAATACCAATAATTACGCTATTACCCTTAGACAGACAACGGCTATTGATTCCAACCCTTTTAGAAGAGTATATGCCTCTAAAAAAAAGACTGCATTCACTGAAATCTATGGTCTTTGAGGGATAATATTAGATTATGATATAATGAGCATAATGTGGCAAAAGGGCAAGACCAGCCAGAATAAAAGCATATTTATGTGCGAGAGAGAGAGAGAGAGAGAGAGAGAGAGAGAGAGAGAGAGAGAGAGAGAGAGAGAGAGAGAGAGAGAGAGAGAGAGAGAGAGAGAGAGAGTAAAGAGACTAAAGGCCATGTTATAGACATTAAGGTGAGAAGAATATTACCCATTGTCAGTGAAGCCAGGTTTAAATGCATGGTTCATTTCTGTATTGTGCTGGGAAATCATTACCTCTTAAAGTCATGGAAAATAAGAAACACGGGTGTAGTACAAACAGCAACACTACCATCCAAATTAAAGATAAACGTCAAAGCGCAAGTGTTCAGATCATGGTTAAACATTTGGCAGTCACTCATGAGTGAATACATTAGGAGTAGGGCTGTAATCTCCCAGTCGATTAGTCGATTATTAGTCGATACGTTCTGGCTCGACCAAAATTCTGATTGGTCGATTTTTTGCCGCATTCATTTCACCAGTTTTGCCGCGCCGTGTTCATTTCATCAGGTGGAGAGCACTAATTGCTAATAGGGGTGTTTTCAGAGCACCCCTGTTTCACAGGTAACAGTCTGTCTTCAGAACACCCCCTTGTTTCCACTTCTTTTGGATTAGCCCAACCCACTGGAGAAGGGAAGTCTCTCACTGGTCCTTTGTTTTTCATTCCCCGCTGGCTCAAACGCACGCCCATAGCGGTAAACTTGAGGAATGCCCATCAACATACACATGAGGGGAAGCGTCACAACACCACGCTTCAGTCGTGCTGCAAAAGTGGATCTGTACTGTCGGTTTTGCCGCGTTCATTTCATCAGGTCAGGTGGAGAGCACTAATTGCTAATGGGGGTGGGGGTGTCAGAGCGCCCCTGTTTCACAGGTAACAGTCTGTCTTCAGAACACCCCCTTGTTTCCACTTCTTTTGGATTAGCCCAACCCACTGGTGAAGAGAGACAGATCGTGTTGGTAAGTACTCTGTGTATCCTTACATTATTTTTTTACAACACCGGCAAAGATCGTTTACACTCATCTTCTTCTTCTAACGTTACTCATTCCAGCTTGCGTGTGGACAGGGTTGCCAAGTTTTTACAACAAAACCCGCCCAATTGCTACTCAAAACTAGCCAAAAACAAGCCCAATAGCTTTCCGGGTGGGGGGGTTCTCCGGAAAAAAAGGCATTTGGGGGGTAAAATATGTGTTATTTTGGCACGGCTGCTAAAATTCGCATTCCTGGGTCTGTATATCACCTAATTGGGGTCGCGGACTTGGCAACACTGTGCAGTTGAGTTCTGTTGACATTTGACAACTAACGTTTTGTGTCGCTCCGTTGCTCTGATTGGTTGTAGGTCTATCCAATTGAGGTCTTTCCTGGTTCGGTTGAAACACGCCCCATAATCACAGCCCAACGGAGCAGTATCAGACTCAAATTCTGACTAGAATTGAGTATGACGACGTCAGGCTACCATTGTAGTAGTTTCGTGCTTGTTTGGTTCTTCAGCGGTTCTTCAGTGGTTCTTCAGCCGTTCTTCAGTGGTTCTTCAGCCGTTCTTCAGCGGTTCTTCAGCCGTTCTTCAGTGGTTCTTCAGCGGTTCTTCAGTGGTTCTTCAGCCGTTCTTCAGTGGTTCTTCAGCCGTTCTTGAGTGGTTCTTCAGTGGTTCTTCAGCCGTTCTTCAGCGGTTCTTCAGCCATTCCTCAGCCGTTCTTCAGTGGTTCTTCAGGTGGTTCTACCACGGCTGCTAAAATTCGCATTCCTGGGTCTGTATATCACCTAATTGGGGTCGCGGACTTGGCAACACTGTGCAGTTGAGTTCTGTTGACATTTGACAACTAACGTTTTGTGTCGCTCCGTTGCTCTGATTGGTTGTAGGTCTATCCAATTGAGGTCTTTCCTGGTTCGGTTGAAACACGCCCCATAATCACAGCCCAACGGAGCAGTATCAGACTCAAATTCTGACTAGAATTGAGTATGACGACGTCAGGCTACCATTGTAGTAGTTTCGTGCTTGTTTGGTTCTTCAGCGGTTCTTCAGTGGTTCTTCAGCCGTTCTTCAGTGGTTCTTCAGCCGTTCTTCAGCGGTTCTTCAGCCGTTCTTCAGTGGTTCTTCAGCGGTTCTTCAGTGGTTCTTCAGCCGTTCTTCAGTGGTTCTTCAGCCGTTCTTGAGTGGTTCTTCAGTGGTTCTTCAGCCGTTCTTCAGCGGTTCTTCAGCCGTTCTTCAGCGGTTCTTCAGTGGTTCTTCAGCCGTTCTTCAGCGGTTCTTCAGCCATTCTTCAGCCGTTCTTCAGCCGTTCTTCAGTGGTTCTTCAGCCATTCTTCAGCCGTTCTTCAGCCGTTCTTCAGTGGTTCTTCAGCCGTTCTTCAGTGGTTCTTCAGCCATTCTTCAGCCGTTCTTCAGCCGTTCTTCAGTGGTTCTTCAGCCGTTCTTCAGTGGTTCTTCAGCCGTTATTCAGTGGTTCTTCAGCCATTCTTCAGCCGTTCTTCAGTGGTTCTTCAGCCATTCTTCAGCCGTTCTTCAGCCGTTCTTCAGCCGTTCTTCAGCCGTTCTTCAGTGGTTCTTCAGCCGTTCTTCAGCCGTTCTTCAGTGGTTCTTCAGCCGTTCTTCAGTGGTTCTTCAGCCATTCCTCAGCCGTTCTTCAGTGGTTCTTCAGTGGTTCTTCAGCCGTTCTTCAGTGGTTCTTCAGCCATTCCTCAGCCGTTCTTCAGTGGTTCTTCAGTGGTTCTTCAGCGGTTCTTCAGCCGTTCTTCAGCGGTTCTTCAGCCGTTCTTCAGCGGTTCTTCAGCTGTTCTTCAGCGGTTCTTCAGCCGTTCTTCAGCTGTTCTTCAGCGGTTCTTCAGCCGTTCTTCAGCGGTTCTTCAGCCGTTCTTCAGCGGTTCTTCAGCCGTTCTTCAGTGGTTCTTCAGCGGTTCTTCAGCCGTTCTTCAGCGGTTCTTCAGTGGTTCTTCAGCGGTTCTTCAGCCGTTCTTCAGTGGTTCTTCAGCCGTTCTTCAGCGGTTCTTCAGTGGTTCTTCAGCCGTTCTTCAGCCGTTCTTCAGTGGTTCTTCAGCCGCTCTTTAGCCGTTCTTCAGTGGTTCTTCAGTGGTTCTTCAGCCGTTCTTCAGCGGTTCTTCAGCCGTTCTTCAGTGGTTCTTCAGCCGTTCTTCAGCGGTTCTTCAGCCGTTCTTCAGTGGTTCTTCAGCCGCTCTTTAGCCGTTCTTCAGTGGTTCTTCAGCCGTTCTTCAGCGGTTCTTCAGCCGTTCTTCAGCGGTTCTTCAGCCGTTCTTCAGCAGTTCTTCAGCCGTTCTTCAGTGGTTCTTCAGCGGTTCTTCAGCCGTTCTTCAGCGGTTCTTTAGCCGTTCTTCAACGGTTCTTCAGCCGTTCTTCTGTGGTTCTTCAGCCGTTCTTCAGTGGTTCTTCAGCGTTCTTCAGCCGTTCTTCAGTGGTTCTTCAGCCGCTCTTCAGTGGTTCTTCAGCGGTTCTTTGGGATGACTGAGGTGCTATATAGCACCGCTACCATATACAGAACCTCTTCAGATATGGTGCTATATAGCACCAAAAGTGGTTCCCCTATGATTACGAGCCAAGAACCACTTTTAGAGTATGTGTAACTAACGTAAATCAAGCAAGCTAGTACACTCTCAAAAAAAGAGTACAAAATTACCTTTTAAGGTACAAGTGGCCGTCACTGGGGTGGGACCCTTAAGGGTACATTTTTGTACCTCTAAGTCAGGGGTAGACAAGTTCGGTCCTAGAGAGCTGATGTCCTGCAGAGTTTAGCTCCAACCATACTAAGCCACCACAGTATAAAACTCATGGCTCCCAGCATGCATTGCAGCATTAAGTATGTCACCATTGTTGAGATTCATATGCTGATTCTTGATATCTGTGTGTGTCTAAACTTTTTTCTCCCTAGAATGTATTTAAAAATCAAAATTCAGAATGCCTTATCTGTGGCAAGAAAGTATTGTTGGTGAATATTATTTATTAATATTTTTGGTCAGTGATGAGTTTAGTCAAACATTTTACTTTATGACAATTTTTGTTTACGGATTCTTTTGATTTGAACAGATTGTGTTTTGTTGACACTGTAAAACAATAAAACAAACTCACATAAAAAGCCAAGAGTTAAACTGCCCAAATAAAGCAGACACATATTTTCAATAAAACCAACATCTAAACCTCTGTTAATTCTCAATAAGAGCTTATGTAGATGTCTTTCAGGGTTAGAGCCAAACTCTGCAGGACAGCGACTCACTAGGACCGAACTTGCCTGCCAATGGTTTAATTGTACCCTAAGGACCAATTGTGTACCTTTAAAGGTACAGTTATACGTTTTGTTCCCCAAGGAACAAAATTGTACCTCCACTGTACCTTATTTTCTGAGAGTGTATGCGTAGGCCACGAAGTGTTGGCGAAGTAACACATTAGCGGACTGGAGGGAATAATATGGAATTTTTTCCAGAAAACTTCTTGCACAGAATAAATACAAGAACTTGCAAAAACTTTCCAGGGCCTTGACTTTTTTTCTTTTTTTCCCCCCAGATTCACAAACTTTCAAGAATTTCAAGGATATATGGGAACTCTGGTTAAAAGATTTAAGCATACGATTTTCTTTCCTGATGAATACCATTGTTTCCCATTAAACAATCAACTGACTTTGTGAAATAGCCATTTGTTTTGTCAAGTAAAAATGGTTAATTATAAGAAAATAATAATTAGAAAATGTTTTCTTAAAAAGAGAAAAAAAAAAGTCTAATCCTCATATCACAAAAATGGTGTTCTTAGTAAGAAGGAAAGTCCTATTTGAAACAACAGGAAGGTGAGAAAATGATGACAGAATTTTCACTTTTCCTGTAATTGCAGGTCCTAATGTCAACACTGCTGCTTTCACAAGCTGTTTTTTCAGCTTCAGTTCCCACAGGAATCATGCCAGCAGCGGATATAGACTTTTAAAATATTAATCAGACGCTTATGGAATCATTAGACAAAGGTAATGTGCAACTCATTATTTATTAACAGTGGTCAGGGCAGAGTTAAACTATCCAATGGTTCTTCAGACCAGCTTGTTAATTGTAATTCCCACAGGAACTATTTCACGTGTGTACAGTGGAACTCAAGACAGCACAGACACATCTTTAAATTAAATACTGGTTTTGCAATATAATCCGTCTAATGTGATACTAAATGAAAAAGTGTTCTTTAATAGGCTACAACAATCACACATCAAACATATTCAGATATATCAAATAGAAAGAAATGGCACATCAAAGTCTTTTTCCCCCCAGTTGACCTTGATTCCCCTCCAAACTCCGGCCTCTTGGCAGGATCCAGAGGAATCCTGACGGCCCCTAATTAAACTGGGAACTTTATTTTTAGGAGTGTGGCCTCGATACAGCTGTTCCCTTTTATTGAGTAGCAGTAGTGGAGGCTGAGTTTGTCTTTAGGTACCCTCACTGTGGTGCGCACAGACAAAGTGAGCCCTGTCTCTGGTTGGCTATATGGCGTCTCTTTGGATGCCGGATTGCACAATGAAACCAGAAGCTCCAGGCACGAAGCCCGAGCCACTGAAGTGGTCAGAGAGGAGACTCCTAAAAATATCCCTCAGTCTCTTACTCTCTCTCTCTTCTCTTCCTCTGTCTCTATCTCCTTCTCCTCTTTTAATTCCACTTTTCACCATCCTAACTTCTTCTTATTCCTCATCCTTCCCTCTTTTACACATAACAAGATGCGTCACGAATTGCTCATTCTGCAGAAGTGAGCAGCCGAAGGGAATTAGTTGGCTTGGCGTGCTGCAAAGGACAGTGTGTCAGACGTCTCACCCAAACATGACAATTCTCTTATTATTTATTCACCCTCGTGTCATTTTAAACCCATAAGGCCTTTTTTCCCCCCCTGTGGCACACAAAAGGGGAATTTGGAAGATACTTAAAAAGTAGCAAATGTGTTTGGAACGATATAAGGGTGAGTAAATGACAGTTTAAATCTTTGGGTGAACTATCCCTTTAAGACTACTGAGAGAGTCTGTCTTGCCTTTTCCCCCTTTTCTGTTTAGTGTTAGTGGATATGAAACATACAGTTCACAGCTGTAAGATTTCAGTCTGACATCACGTGTCCCCGCTTGCACACTTCACTCCAGCACAAATCATTGGGTGACACTTTATATCGACAGTCCACTTTGAACTTGATTTTACTAACTATAAGTAAATTATAGTTGCATGCAACATGTCAAATACCAGTCACTACACTCTAGCTACTACACACTCTCAACAGGTAAATCATTTCTTTCTTAAAATACATTTTACCTTCAAATTATATCTGGTTTCCTACCCGTCTTTTTTCTCTTTTTGGTTTAACAAAACATGTAAGTGTGACTTGCTCTGCTCGGGTAAGGCTACGTATCTTCTCTTCTCCATAAGTAAGTAATAGAGATATTAAAGTTATGATCCATATTGTTAGATTTTTAAAATTACTTTATGCATAAACATGCATTTATCTCTTTTTTTCTTTTAAAGGGAACTGGATTTTTTTGTATACTGTTGTCTGAGGTCAACTTATGACGTCCGCGTGGTTTTTACATTCAGAAACATTATAATGAATAAGAAATAGGCTATGTTCTACCCTGGTTTTGAGCCTAGCTCTTGAGATGCTCGGATTTTATTGGCGTGCCGCATTGAAGACTTGAAAGTAAACGTCAACTGCTATGATTGGACTCCCTTACACATGAGGAATTGTTTCGAAAACTTCCAATGTGGAGAAACGGCAACCGGAATGATTCGCCGACAGGACTCGCAAAATGTCTTAATCAAACAAACGCAATGATTTATCTCTCATCCACTGGAATGTTATTTTTTATTACTTGGCCGGCCCGATCGGTGGATATAACCGCGAACAGTGCATAACACGCACACACGCACGCACTAGGGTGGCCATATGTCCGGATTTTGGCCGGACAGTCCGGATTTTAAGCCCCCTGTCCGGCGCAGCCTCAAGCTGGACACTCATTTGTCCTCCTTTTTGGAGTTGCGCTGAATCGGCCTAAAAAACCCCCGCTCTAGAACCTTTATTGGGACGCAGCAGCATAGCGTCTAATGCCATAAGATCTCTGGTCAAACAAATGATTGGCTGAAAGCGTGTGTCAAATAAATATCTGATATATCATTGGTTAAAAACGTAATCAAGCCTCCACGATGTGCTGGCTACGTCATATCATAACGTTATCATGCTGAAACACCAGACCACTTTTAATCTGGAATGGACAAAAGAGCACGAATTTATATCAAAAAGCAGTAGAGACGCTTTTCATGGATTTTGCACACTGTGTCGCTGTGAAATGTTATGTTTTCTGGCAATGTGCCATATTATTTGTTTATTTATGTATTTTGTTTATTTCCAGAAGTCCAGAAATGTTATGTTTTCAGGCACTGTGCACTTTGCAAGACAGGTTCATCTCAGTGGTCAGTTTTTGAAACGGACATCACATTGTCTTGAATAAATACAAATACTGTGAACAAACACTTTTTTGCCTCTTTTGTTACAGATAGCAGGTCTACATCAAGATATATCATAGATCAAATTTGTCTGGCAATGAATAGAGTAGGCTATTGCAGAATCACTGTATCATGATACCATCGATTTGATGGTCAAAATTGTATTGTAGTTGTGAGTACACCAGAGTCCTATGCAATTTTTCTTGCCTCACTAAATTCCGCAAAGTGACCTCCTTTTTGGTGTTATGGAAATGGCCACCCTAGCGCGCACACACACACACACACACACACACACACACACACACACACACACACACACACACACACACACACACACACACACACACACACACACACACACTTCATCACACTTCATCACACAGTGATGAAGCCAATCGTATATATATATGTATGGGGATGATTAGGAGGCCATGATGGACAGGAGCCAATGGGCAAATTTGGCCAAGATGCCGGGGTTACACCCCTACTCTTGATCGAAGGACATCCTGGGATTTTTAATGACCACAGCGAGTCAGGACCTCGATTTAACGTCTCATCCGAAGGACAGGACAATGAACCAACGACACCTCAAATACAAAGGATACTCCAGCTTGTGACAGCGTGGAAGTTATGTTTAGTTAGACACGTACATAATCAGCAGATATCAAACGTAACAATGCTATACTATCACATATAAAAAAAACATTGTTTACTCACATAATTGTTGCATCATTCCTGTCAGATCCAGAAGCCACAGCATTGTTTTTTAATCTCATCCTGTGCGCAAATCCAGTATCTTGTTTACAAACGAATCCGGTGAAATGAAGCGAACAGATGCAATGTCTTCCTGAAAATAAAGTTCAACCATGCATTTTGGAATCCGAAGGAAGCTTGTGGCATGTTTGAAATTGCTTGGAAGTTCGATCCGGTTTATCTCCACGTAGGCCTGTGTTATTTATCTAACATGCCAGGCACGAGTTGCTGGGCTACAGAATTAGGCGTTGGTCTTCTTCTGTTGAGGTGGCGTTTCGCTGCTCTCTGACGTCACAGGGAAGCACATTCGCAGATTGATCGCTTTCTAAGCCAACTGTCAATAAAAGCTTTTCTTTGACTAACGCGGAAGTTTTCAGCTCTGAAACTTATAGGATATTATTATATTAAGATGACCTTTTATATATCAAAAGCTCAAGGAACAGTAGATTTCTCAATTCATGACCCCTTTAACTAGCCTGGATGCCAGACGAACTTAGCCCCGCCCACACATTTTTTTTGCACGGGCAGTTCGGTCTGGACTTGATCCATAGAGAAGTAATTATGCCCGAACAGAAACTGTTCGGACCAATGAAATTGTCAGGGCGGGCTTTAGACGATGATGGACAGATGATAAACAGTAACGTAATCATCCACGTCATCAAAGGCGCTTGGGTTGAATTCGTTTTAATCCTAAACGGAGAACTTGTTTGTATATGCATTCACCTTCACTATTTCTCTCAGAAATGATGATCGTGTTGGTAAGTACGCTGTGTATCCTTAAATTCTTTTTTTACAACACCGGCAAAGATCGTTTAAACTCATCTTCTTCTTCTAACGTGACTTATTCTAGTGTGCGTGCGGACAGGGTTGCCAAGTTTTTACAGCAAAACTCGCCCAACTGCTACTCAAAACTAGCTAAAAACAAGCCCAATAGCTTTCCGGGTGGGGGGGGTTCTCCGGGAAAAATGGCATTTTGGGGGGTAAAATATGTGTTATTTTGGCAGGGCTGCCTGCTAAAATTCGCATTCCTGGGTCTGTATATCACATAATTGGGGTCGCTTCAACCCGCGGACTTGGCAACACAGTGCAGTTGAGTTCTGTTGACATTTGACAACTAACGTTATGCGTCGCTCCGTTGCTCTGATTGGTTGTAGGTCTATCCAATTGAGGTCTTTCCTGGTTCGGTTGAAACACGCCCCATAATCACAGCCCAACGGAGCAGTATCAGACTCATATTCTGACTAGAATTGAGTATGACGACGTCAGGCTACCCTTTAACATAACAACCTTCATAAACAATTGTTTTAAAAATTGCGATAATCAAACATGGTTTTACTGATAATTAAAGCTGCACTATGTAACATTTTTGCAGTAAAATATCCAAAAACCACTAGGCCAGTGTTATATATTTTGTTTAGTTGAGTACTTACAATATCCCAAATGTTTCCAACTATTTGTAAATTGTGAGAAATTGCTATTTTAACCGAGGAACCGGGACGTGTGAGGGAGTCGCCTGTCGATGAAATCATATCTGCGTTATCCTCGGTTTCCGGTTTTATTTTGTGGTTTATCGTGAAACCGGTAATCATCCCATCCCTTGTTTATAACCATTTTTCTTAGAGTATTAGTACAATGTCTGTTTAATATCTGCTAATACTTTATTTTGAAGGTCCCCCAAAAGACATTCTTCTGACTATAACTTTGTCAACTGATTCCTAACCCTAACCTAACAGTCTAATACTCTAATGATAGTTAAATGACATGTTGTTGCAAAGTTACTTATAGTAAGTAGAATATCTAGTGGACTATTGAAATAAGGTGTAGCCGATACTTGCGCAAACACACTATAGGAAAGGAAGAAAGAAAGAAAGAGAGGTATGCCTTGCTTCACAGGGTTTTGATAGGCTAGAGGTGCTTTTTATTAACAAAGCGGCCTTGTGAGCGTCATGTCAGGACAAAGACTATGGTAACCTTATAACAGCTTGGAAAAATTCAATTTTTATGACAATGCGCAGCAGTGACCTGAAAAAGCCCATGGCATTGTGTGCATTGTGCATAGCAGTACATTCTTTATATTCCTGAAAAGTCACTGCTGACACAATCATTATAGCGTTTGATGACATTTATTTGAAATAGTGATTTGTAACATTATACATTTCATGTCTGCATTTTTTAAAATAAAATAATATTTCAATTTAAAGCAACATTGGTGAAAAACAATCATTTGCTTGCAAAAACATTACAATTTCATGATAATTGTCCATCATTTTGGAAGGATTTTTTCCAATCCAAGAGTTTTTTGAAAGGCATTATTGAATCAGTCAAACAGAAACAGTGTGTAAAGTTTTAAAGCACAAGCTTTAGGCAGCTCACTAGGTTTTGGAGCAGAGCCATCATCACCTCAAGGATCTCTTGACTGATGAGGCGGCTCAGAGGATGAGTACAGATTCAAGTATCTCCTTGCGATTCGCATCTAAACTACTATACCTCTGCGCATTCAGCGTGAACTCCCGTATCTGCTAACATTTGGAGACCTCAGAACTCCTGATTTATAAGCTCTTTTATAAATCACACACTCTCACATGTCTGTACATTTAAGCCTTTACAGCCCCGGATGCTATAAAAACCTCCATTGTCTGCACATTTCCTTTGTTGTTGTAGCGTCTGGAGGCAGTTTGGGGAGATGTATGGAAAGCCTGACAGAGCCAAGACTGAAAGAGCACTCTGTGTCCAGGCAGAACAGAGGGACACACACACACACAGGCATCTAACACAGTCCCCCAAATTAGCGAGGCCAAGTCGGCTTCCCATCTGATGCATAATTACAATAGTCACTGCAGTTGTCTGGGCACCAGTTCAACTCCTCCTCAAAGAGACAAGATAGTTAACAGCTAGCTTTTGTGTGGCAGTGAAGACTGATATAAGAGCGGACGGACCACTAATTACAACACCTTGATTTGAACCCTTCCATGCGTAAAAATAAAATGGAGATTTAACCATTACGGGTGACCACTCTATAACACTTAGCAGTGCTCCTTTACTGTGGTTTTATGGCTGAACCCCAACCATCTGCAATCAATGAAAACATCCTACCATGAAGTGCATTATTCACAACCAACCACATCATTTAGAGTCCCCTAAACAATGCTTATTTAGGGACGAGGGTGGTGCTATATGTCGCATGCTGGTTCTCATTAGACTGCACTGTGGAGTAAATGGATGCTTCAGTCTGTCTCCTTCAGTTAAGCCCACTGATGAGAGGCTGGGGTTGCTTCTATTTTAGTGACCGACTGATCCGTAATTTGGAGACTTTCTGAATAACTGAACCATAACCTCATGAGTTCATGAATATGAACTTTAGAAACGCATAATGCATGTTTGGCTAGACTGAGGTTAATGCAATTCAATGTATTAAAAAAAACATGTGGATTAGAGCCTTACAAATATGTATATATATACACACTATATTGCCAAAAGTTATGGGACACCCCTCCAAATCATTGAATTCAGGTGTTCCAATCCCTTTCATGGCCACAGGTGCATAAAATCAAGCACTAGGCACGCAGACGCTTCTACAAACATTTGTGAAAGAATGGGTCGCTCTCAGGAGCTCAGAGAACTCAAGCGTGGTACCGTGATACCATGAAGTGGTCGGCCACGTAAAATCACAGAGCGGGGTCAGCGCATGCTGAGGGTCACAGTGCGCAGAAATCACCAACTTTCTGCAGAGTCAATAGCTACAGACCTCCAAACTTCGTGTGGTCTTCAGATGAGCTCAAGAACAGTGTGTAGAGCTTCATGGAATGGGTTTCCATCGCCAAGCAGCTCATCCAAGCCTTAGGTCACCAAGTGCAATGCAAAGCGTGGGGTAAAGCACGCCGCCACTGGACTCTAGAGCAGTGAGACGTGTTCTCTGGAGTGACCAATCACGCTTCTCTGTCTGGCAATCTGATGGACGAGTCTGGGTTTGGCGGTTGCCAGGAGAACGGGGCTTGACTGACTGCATTGTACCAAGTGTAAAGTTTGGTGGAGGGGGGATTTTGGACAATTTCATGCGCTCAACTTTGTGGCAACAGTTTGGGGACGGCCCCTTCCGGTCCCAACATGACTGCGCACCAGTGCACAAAGCGTCGCTCCATAAAGACATGAATGAGTGAGTTTGGTGTGGAGGAACTTGACTGGCCTGCACAGAGTCCTGACCTCAACACCTTTGGGATGAATTAGAGCGGAGACTGAGAGCCAGGCCTTCTCGTCCAACTTCAGTGCCTGACCTCACAAACGCGCTTCTGGAAGAATGGTCAAAGAATCCCATAAACACACTCCTAAACCTCGTGGAAAGGCTTCCCAGAAGAGTTGAAGATGTTAGAGCTGCAAAGGATGGCCAACTCCATATTAAACCCTACGTATTAAGAATGGGATGTCATTAAAGTTCATGTGCATGTAAAGGCAGGCGTCCCAAAACTTTTGGGGATATATCGGTGTGGTCAAAACCATTGGGTTTAAAACATTTTAAACAACCCAGAAATATTTGGAACATTTAGGCCGCACTATATGTATGAATAACATTACATTATGACATTTTTAAATTATTACATTACAAAATATCAAACCCATTTATTTTAAAGAAATATGGCAAACAAAATTGTAAGGTTTGAAATTATAATACTTATTGTTCAAAATATATTGTATAACACTTTCTGGTTATCAAACTTTGCGGAACAACTGGAACAGAAAAATGGATTAAAGGTTTTAAATTGGTTTGACTTACATTTTCACACACTTTTCTGAATGTGAGTACAGTTGAATCAAACTAGTTTGTCAAAGGACAAAGCATAGTATAAAATGTATTTCACTCAAAAATGAAACATCTGTGATCACTCATGTCGTTCCAAAACTGTATGACTTTGTTTTTTCTTTGGCACATTAAAGAGGAACAATTTCTTTTTTTGTTCCTACATTGAAAGTCAATGGTCTTTAATGTTGTTTTATTTTATGGACAGAAACAGCTGAAATATTATTAAAAATATCTTCCTTTGTGTTCCACATAAGGCACAACGTCATACAGGTTTGGGTTAGTAAATGATGCCAGGATTTTAATTTAGGGTGAAATGAAAGCCTTTAAGTCTCCAAAAATGTTCAAATACTTTTTTTGGGGTCACTGTACATTACCAAAGGCCATCCTGACCAAAAAAAAAAGACATACAGGCAAAGCAACAACAGAACTGCTAATTCAACCAAAACTGCAAAGGATCCAATTACACCCCATAATGGGACGTGCACAATGTGAGTGACAAAGCCCCTCGGAGAGACGCCGCTGTATACACAGAGCCTGACACCATATGTGAAAGGATTTGATCCTCACCCCACCTCCATCTCCGGCCGGCTTTAGATCTGTAGGATGCAGCGCCACAAATATTTCTGTCCTGAAGTCAGCTGTAGGGCTCTGATCCATGAAAGCAGCAAAAAAAAACACTCGCTTAGTTTTTACAGAATTACATAAAGGAGTATGAAAGATGAATGACGGCAGTTGGAACCTGGCCTAGGAACGACCTTATGGATTTTTCGTCTCTTTCCCTCTGGCATATACTGAGGCCCAGTGCTTTGGTTGAATCTGCTCTGAGAACTGAGCACTTTAACAGCCATTTGTCTCTGGGACAGGTACGTTATGTAATTCAGAGTCAGACACTCCCTGGGTAAACCTCCACAGGCTGCCATGACAGGACTTGTTTGCACGTAACAAGTAACATATTGCCTTTCCCAGCCTCAGCCCAACACAAATTTGGAACAACACAACACAATTTTAACCGGCAAAGTGCTGAGTAGGCAGTGCCATACGCATTATAGTGTCAAGAGGCAGAATTTTTTCCAATCAGCCTCTTTCATGTGAAACAACTGCAGGGATGCACTGGTGACATATAACACTGTGTGAATGTAATGAATGCTCTTCATGAGGCAGGTCTATGCACGAGTACACTGGATCTCTGCCAGTGCAAATACTCTCAGTAACTGATGTCTTTGGCATGCGCTCTTTTTTCTCTCCACAGTAATATGAATGGTAAGCAGTAAATCATAGTCACGACTCACGCACAATGCAGTGTGACGGATGATTTGCTTTTTTTTCATAATAGTGTATATAGAGAAGTGCTTTCTGAGCACATTGGAGCCGTGTCTTCAGTAAGCAGCCGAAAAGTTGAGTCTTATCAGATAACCTGGCAATTTAAAGATCAATGGCATGTTTCCATACGGAGACACTTGAAGATTGTGTCAAAGAAAGGCCTTGCACAGACTTGCAATACTTAAAGCCTGTAGAAAAGTTGATCATTATATTCACATTGTGCTTTATGTTTTTTTTTACTTCAGTGAATTGTTGTGTAATATTGATTAATTACTTTATACAGCAGTTCTATAAAACAGAAGTAAATATGCATTTTACATACAATATGGACAATTTCATAGCTTCAATAAATGAAAATAGATTTAAAAACAAAAAAGTAATTAATACACTGTAAAAAATCCAACAGTGATTCTAGTAATCTATACTATTCACATACTATTCCTTGTTTACTCAGAAAACCCAAGTTATTATTAATAATTGATTGGTTTGAGGGCCATCTTGTAAAGCAAACAACAACAAAAAAACAACTCACCATTATGGGGATCAGTGTTCACTTTGGTTGGGCAGTTGGAACATTCATATTGCTATAACTCTGTTCCTATTGATGCAGCGATGCATTAAAGGTCCTGTTCTTCGTGATCCCACTGTTCAAACTTTAGTTAGTGTGTAATGTTGCTGTTAGAGCATAAATAATACCTGTAAAATTATAAAGCTCAAAGTTCAATGCCAAGCGAGATATTTTATTTAACAGGAGTTCCCTTTCAAAGCCTACAGCGAACGGCCGGCTTGGACTACATCCTGGTACTTCCTTCATAAATGACGTCAGTAGAACAGTAGAACAGACTAACCTCCGCCCACAAGAATACGCGAAAAAGGGGGCGTGGTCTTGTTGCTGTCCCACGTGGAGAAGAGGACGTGTCGCGTGGAGAAAAAGAAGTGTTGCGTTTGAGTGTGTTTGTCGCCATGTCGTCGAGACGCTGTTATTTTCATCCCGGAGTCAAATCACCTTTGTTTGGCTTTCCCAGGGACACTGTAGAGATCATTGAGCGCATACATCTCCCGTTAAGAGGCGTGACCTTTCCATGTTCTCTAAGCTGCGGTCAAATCACAACACAGGAACCGTGCCACGTTCTCTAAGCTGCTGTCAAATCACAACACGGGAACCGCTGGCACAATCAGAACTCGTTACATATTTCTGAAGGAGGGACTTCATAGAATAAAGGAACTCATCAGCCGTTTTTAGGACAGTGAAAACAGCGGTGTACAGATCAGTAAATTGTGTTAAAAATACTGTGTTTTTTTACACGCGAAACATGAACACGTTATATTGCACACTGTAAACACAATCAAAGCTTCAAAAAAAACACGAAGAACGGGACCTTTAAGAAATCACAGTTCTATGGTTTCAAAGGAAGAGAAGTAATAAATTGGTTGCTTTTAAAAGTTGACCTTTCTGACTGAATAATTCAAGCTACTGTCCATAACTTTTTTTGTGTTCAAGATTTACAAAAATTATATGATGAGAATGTACAACATGAACCCATTTTTCAAACAGTGTTCATGGTACACTTATAATAAGTGTTTATATTGGGACTATTTCAGACCGGACTGGTAGGAACCGCTGCGGAGGAGCACAGTCCCTGCGTGACTCGCCATAGACATAAACAGAGAAGTAGCTCCGGCTGCAATGTCCTTCCGCAAGACGCCGTTCTCTTTATTAACCTGTCTGGCAATCTGATGGACGAGTCTGAGAACGGGGCTTGCCTGACTGCATTGTACCAAGTGTAAAGTTTGGTGGAGGGGGGATTTTGGACAATTTCATGCGCCCAACTTTGTGGCAACAGTTTGGGGACGGCCCCTTCCGGTCCCAACATGACTGCACACCAGTGCACAAAGCGTCGCTCCATAAAGACATGGATGAGTGAGTTTGGTGTGGAGGAACTGGACTGGCCTGCACAGAGTCCTGACCTCAACCCGATAGAACACCTTTGGGATGAATTAGAGCGGAGACTGAGAGCCAGGCCTTCTCGTCCAACATCAGTGCCTGACCTCACAAACGCGCTTCTAGAAGAATGGTCAAAGATTCCCATAAACACACTCCTAAACCTTGTGGAAAGCCTTCCCAGAAGAGTTGAAGCTGTTAGAGCTGCAAAGGATGGCCAACTCCATATTAAACCCTACGGATTAAGAATGGGATGTCATTAAAGTTCATGTGCATGTAAAGGCAGGCGTCCCAAAACTTTTGGGGATATATCGGTGTGGTCAAAACCATTGGGTTTAAAACATTTTAAACAACCCAGAAATATTTGGAACATTTAGGCCGCACTATATGTATGAATAACATTACATTATGACATTTTTAAATTATTACATTACAAAATATCAAACCAAGTAGCATTTATTTTAAAGAAATATGGCAAACAAAATTGTAAGGTTTGAAATTATAATACTTATTGTTCAAAATATATTGTATAACACTTTCTGGTTATCAAACTTTGCGGAACAACTGGAACAGAAAAATGGATTAAAGGTTTTAAATTGGTTTGACTTACATTTTCACACACTTTTCTGAATGTGAGTACAGTTGAATCAAACTAGTTTGTCAAAGGACAGAGCGCAAAAAGTTACGGACTTCAGCTTTAACTAGTTAATGATTTAGTCAGAATAAAGTCACCTTTTAAAATGAACCTTGTAATATTTCCCTTTATGTCGTATAATGATCGTTTACAATTTTAGTGCTAACACTTGTCACAAACACCTGTGAAACTTTTAATTGGGTTGATATAATCCCTCTATATTTGTAACAATATCTTGCTTGAGTCACACACAGACTGCAAAACACAACAATGGTAGCTATACTAGGTCAAGAGTAAACCTAAAGTAAAAGATCAAGTACTCTCTACCGTTCTTTTTTAGTTACTAGAACTCTAGTGTAAGTGAACTATACCAACTAAGCATTTGTTAGCACAACATACTATTTCTATTTCACTTTACTTGTTTTTTTTTTAAGGTTTACAGTGTACTTTTATTTACCAAGGATGCATTAATTCAAAATGACAATAAGAACCATTTATATAAACTTACAAAATAATTCAAACTTTTGAACTTTCCTCCATAAAAAACGTATCACGGTTCCCACAAAAATATTAAGTACAACTTTTTTCAACATTCATAATAATAAGGAATGTCATTTGAGCATATTAGAATGATTTCTGAAGGATCATGTGACACTGAAGACTGGAGTAATGCTGAAAATCCAGCTTTGCATCACAGGAATACATTACATTTGAAATATATTACAATAGAAAACAGTTTTTTAATGAGTAATTTCACAATATTACTACTTTATTAAAACTATATACTGTATAAAACAAAATCAGTGTATAGACTGACTGTCTGGAACTAAAGACTTAATATAATACAGATTTAGATGATATATACGATGCATAATAATTATTGGGATATCTGAATGCTTAGACCAATAGTTTTGGCCAGTGAAGTTGTTAATATATTCTTCAACCTATTTAAAATAGCTTAATAACTCATATTTTCCTAATTCAGAGCATAGATATGCAATCAAAATGGTCTGGTATATTTGCAGTACACTAAGTATCTGTAAACAGATCTTCGGTATACATTCTAAGTATGGATACATGAACCCCAACACTTGCCATGCCCATTGATAGGCACGTTGAATGGGGTGAATATATCTATTTATAAATATCTCTATTTTGCTGGCACGTTTTGTACAGTGCACAGTGACTGTTAAGCCAATCAACCCGATAATAATTTTTGTGTTTCTCTGTAAAAACCGCATGTATGACAGGTGCAGCTGGATGATATTCCTAGATCTCTCACCCGTCTTTGAACAGATCAAGCGCAAACTAACTTTAATACATATGAATAGATAAAAAAAAACCCAGCAGTCTTATTTATAGTATTCAGGTGTTTGAAACATCTTCTCAATTCCCTTGCAGGCTTCCTTATCTGACAGCTCACACTGCCTGCAGCAGAGCCACAAAAGCGTGTCTTTTTCTGGTTACAGTTCAGAGAGATCCTTTAAATGTGGATATGCGCTCACCAATGAAACCACACGTCTCCGCGTCTATCGAGGTTTCCCTCTCTAGTGATCTGTTTTTAGTTATAAAGCAGAGAGAGCAGGAATTCAAAGTGGAGGAACTTGTTCTCACCTGATATCACATCTTGGCACAGGTTGGCCGATATGCAGATGTGAATTATTGAGAGCAACTGTGAAACAAAGAGATATTGTTGTTGGGAACTCACTGATGTATTGATGTGTATGAGGTGTTATTATTCCTTCACTGTCCTATAATGGGACACTTGGTGTCCTACATAACCCCCATGAGGAATCTCCGGGACGGCAGCCAATCACTTGGTGTTATTTGCTGCCACGTCCAGCAGTGAGTACAGAATGGGCCGATCCTAAAATACCAACAGATTTTGGAATAGCCATTGGCTCATTTCCAATAATGCCGTGAAGAACATGCAAGAAAGTTTGTTTCTAAGAAAATCTATAAATACACAAAGTTGCAATTTAGGTCTTCAAAAGTGTTTGTTCCTGTAGCTGCCAGTTAAAAGCAAACGACAAACA
Source organism: Romanogobio albipinnatus (assembly GCA_023566225.1). NCBI lineage: Eukaryota > Metazoa > Chordata > Actinopteri > Cypriniformes > Gobionidae > Romanogobio > Romanogobio albipinnatus. Next base: position 5,275,255 of record CM042244.1, read on the forward strand.
GGTATTTAAGAAATATATTTGATAAAATATAACATATTTAAATGATACTCTATGCTGCTATATTTAAAAGTTCGGACACACATATTACATATTTTCAATATTTTACATAATAATTTAGGTATTTAGGAAAATTAAAGGGGGTGGGGGCGGGGGGGATTGCTATTTCATACATTCTGGCTTAAAAAATGAGTTGGACGTATGACGGAGTATTTCTGTGCCAAATACACTCCTTCAGGATTCTAACAAGTTTTATTTTCGAGTTTGGCCCTGTATGACGTCATAAAGGCCGGAATTGCTTGTATGGATGTAACGGAGGCCAGCTAATAGTCGCTGTGCGAGGAAACCTCACTCCTCTGATCTCAAGAGACGCTAGGGGTTGCAGCCTTTAGCCTCCTTGTTAGAGCGTCCGACTCTCATGCCGACGGACCCGGGTTCGAGTCCCGCTTAGAGCGGGGCGGTTCGAACAGGAGGGGTTACATTGGCACTTCTCCCGGATGAGCACACACACACACACCAACCAGAGCAAGAGCACACCCATCAACGAGCTTCATTCGGTTACAGTAGCCGTCACAGCGCTGCCATTTTGTTTCTAGACCACGAAATCAACAATGTCACTAAAGAAGTGTGTTTGTAGTTGTGAGGGAAAGATCACCTTGTTCAGCTTAACCCAGTGTTAAGGGAACAGTGGATGCAGTTTGTTTTTCCGGGGTTCTGCAAGTGTGTGTGTTTGTTCCCGGTCACGAGTCGAAACCGCAGGCGGTGAGTGAAACTGCATCAAATGTGTGTGTTTTGTTGGCAATCGGTAATAATGCCATGGTGTGTGTGTGCTCGTGACTCTTAGCTCCGCCCACTGCACGCCTCCACGAGCTCTGCTGTTTTCTGAAAGAATCGGTACAGCGTATCTGTCTTTTATAAATATGATAAAACTAAAGACTCTTCAGAGATATGAAGGATGCAATACTACTCTATAGATACTCAAGATTAACATGAGACTGGCAGACAATGTGTGTGTTATGCCCCTTTAACATGAACTAATAATGAGCAATATATTTTATAGCATTTATTCACTTTTGTTAATGTTAATTAAAATGTCCACATTCATGTTAGTTCACAGTGCATTAACTAATGTTAGCAGACACAACTTTTGATCTTAAAACGTATTAGTAAATGTTGAGATTGACTAAGATTAATAAATGCTGTAGAAGTATTGTTCATTGTTAGTTCAAGTTGGGTTTTACAACTAATAGAGTTAACTAAAACTCCAATAGGTAAAAAAATAATTTTTCTTCAGGTGCGTATGAGCCAAAAGAATAATTACAAACAAGCAAGAAAATTGCTGGCCACACGGAATTTAGTCTAGACAAAAGCCTAGCAATATTTTTTATTTTATAAACTGCATTGTGGAAAAAGTGCAAAGTGCATGTGAATTAAAAGCTAGTCAGGCACGAGCAGACAGTTAACTAATGATACCTTACTGTATTACACAAGTTATTATAATATTACAAAGTCATCAAAACAATGAAATAGCACAAATGGAAGTATGAAGTAGTGTGAAAAAATATTGAACAAATCAAAACTATATTATCTACCTAAAACTATTTGGATAAAATAAAAACAACATATATTATTATCAGGTTGAAATTGTTATAATAGTTTAGATTCATTAGATTCTATGTATATAAATATTTAAATTGTAAATATATTATGAACTACATTATAAATTGAACTATGATTAAACTATAATATATAAAACGTAACATATTTGAATAAAACTCAATTTAAAAATGTAATAGCTTCAGCTTTTTGATCCCAAGTTTTAAGATCATAAGAAACACAAGTTCATTAGAGTGTGTGCAAACCTTTGTCTGTTCTTGTGCATTAAAGGATTAGTTCACTTCATGAGCAATGAAAATGTACTCACTCTCATCTCATCCAAGATGTTCATGTCTTTCTTTCTTCAGTGGAAAAGAAATGAAAGTTTTTTGAGGAAAATTTTTCTCCACATAATGGACTTCAATGGGAACCAACGGTTGAAGGTCCAAATCAATGCAGTTTCAAAGGAAGGGCTTCAGAGGCTCTGCACGATCCCAGACGAGGAATAGGGTCTGATCCAGACAAACCATCAGCCATTTTCAAAAAACAAAAAAATTTGTATATACTTTTTAACCTAAATTGCTCATCTTGCGCTGCTCTGCGACACACCACGGATTGTGCAATCACGTCGGAAAGGTCACGCTAGAGGGGCTCAATTTACCTGGGGGCCGCTGGAGGTAGACTCTGGGTCAGGTTGGGCCGCATCAAGTATTCCAAAAAAAAAAAGGAGCACAACAGATCCAATCTTCTCAATCTTTATTATTAACAGTTCTTCAACATGAACTGTTCCTCTGAATTTGGACTTTCCTTCTGAACATAAACGGTTCTTCAGAACTATAGGCTTCTCTTGCCTACTCTTATTTTTTTAAATATAGCCTATAGAAATTAAATCATTATGTAACAATGAAATAATGAATGATTTTAATTTGATTTAATTCAAAGCAAGGCCGTAACCAGGTCAAACAGAACAGTGAACGAAATTCTAGGTCTAATTCTAGTTGGGAAATAATCTTTTTGGGACTATTTGCAAAAAATATTTGCATTAATTTGTGTCAAATATATTATTAGTCCTGAGATTCTTTGCATGAGTGAATAAATACGTAGATCCGCTGTTAACATCTGAATTCTCTAGTGGTCTGGTGGTAGAATTTTAGTAAACCGTGTCAAAGGTTTCGGGTCTCATACAGTTATTTTTTTCTTCTTCTTCATTAAAATCAAAGATGTTCATCAATGATTGAATATTAAGAGCAGGAACACGTTTGTGTGCATTTTGTTTTGTGATTTCATGGAAAGAATAGGGTCTCTCTCCGCAACGGCAGTAAGCGATAGATTGACGCGCTCGTCTGTGTGTGAAGACCATAGACTGTGAAAAAATATGGACGTAATGTCCGTGACGTCACCCATAGGATTCTGAAGAGCAGTTTTGAAGCGTAAAGTAGGGTCGAGCTGGCCGTCGCCATCTTGGCAGCACGTCATCGCTCGTCACTCCCAGATAACAGAAAATGGGCAAAGAGGCGGGATGTGGGCGGAGCTGAGGTGACGGGATGACTAACAGACAGCAGATAAACGGCTATCCACCTGTCACTCAAAGTGGCCACGCCCTTAATTATGCAGAACTTTAAGGCTTTATATAATGTAAACGAATGAGTTTGAAAAATTCACCCACCTCACAGTCGTCATGAAGGGCAAAATGAGCCGTATAGACAAAAACACAATTTGTTCCAGACTGTACAACATGATTTTTTTCTGCTGTGAAGTTGGGCATTTTAACATGAGCTCAATGAGATTCTGCGGCGAATTTGTGACCCCTGCGCTAGACGTAGGCGGAAGTACCGCCTCAAGCGCTCGTGTGAAGACTAATACACACATCCTTTAGCAACAAAAGGTTAAACAACGATGTTGGATGATTATGAAGTTGGAGTTTTTTGTATTCGCAAGTTCGCTTGAGGCGGTACTTTCGCCAAGGTCTAGCGTGACCTTTCCGGCGTGATTATGCAATCCATGGCACGACCCAGAGCAGCGCAAGATGAGCAATTTAGGTTAAAAAGTATATACATTTGAAAAAAAAAAAAAATGTCTAGATCAGACCCTATTCCTCGTCTGGGATCGTGCAGAGCCTCTGAAGCCCTTCCTTTGAAACTGCATTGATTTGGACCTTCAACCGTTGGTTCCCATTGAAGTCCATTATGTGGAGAAAAATCCCGAAATGTTTTCCTCAAAAAACTTAATTTCTTTTCCACTGAAGAAAGACATGATCATCTTGGATGAGATGGGGGTGAGTAAATTCTCAGGAAATGTTCATTTTGAAGTGAACTAATCCTTGAACAGGCAATAACGGTGTAAGACGCAGAAAAAATGGCACTAATTTATGGCTCATAATGAGTCAGCAGTGATCAGTGATGAAGTCACTAATGATTATGATTCACCATGACAGCCGATATCTAACAGAATATCAAGCTGAATCAGATGTGACACAATTCCACACGGATACCTCTGCATGATTAATGAACAGCGTGATGAAGAGTGCCCTTCTCACTCACTGAACACTGTCACCCTCAAACAGGAAAGGAAGTTTTGTTTACGTGCCAGAGAAGCACTCGAAAGTCACATGCCACGCTTTGCTCCATCTGGGATGAAAAACTGAAGTTATTTTGAATCCTTCACAGGAAGATACAATTGAAGGGTTTTGTCCCCCAAACACACACACAGCCTGGCCTCTGTTAAAGGCTGGCACGCACTCACCAACAGCTGGTGAGAGCAGCTAACAGGGCTTGGCACATGGCGATTACACCTTAAACGTGCCCTTCATCGATTAAAGGCCTCTGGCTTTCCACTCTATCAACAAAGATGAAGAGTGCAAAGAAAACAAATGAGACAGCGCTACCTCGTGATCCAGGCAATGTGCCAAGACAACCGTCAGAGGCCTGGCTGGACATTACCATGGTGACCACAACGCCGGTCTGCCAGAAGAGCAGCTGGTAAATGGGTAGCAGATTAGGCAAACAGACTCACAGAGTCAGGCACTGTGTGTCCAATGCAAAAAACGAATAAAAGACAATCTGCACAAGCCAGAGAAGCCGGATAAAATGACTGTTATTCATACTCAGCATGGTTCAGTGCTGCTGCTGTTGCCCTGGATGGAGCAATTTTGGCCCCAGATGAGGCATTTCTTCTTTTGCTCGAGTAATGCTAGTCTTGGCCTGCAGCTGTCAGATGTTTAGCCCTTCTGTTTGTCATTTTTTTTAATCACCAAGACTGTCAAGCAGTCCTATAAGGACACTTCTTTTATGTCTTTAAACAACTCGGATTCAAGACTCAATTCCTGGTTTCAGTGCAAACATTTGCAATTTTATTTCCCTGGTGTTTAAGTGAAGAGTATATGATCACAGCAGATGAGATTCAGAGAAAGTGCTGTAGTGGAATATACATCACATCTGCCTAAGAAGAGAAAAGACGATATATCAAATAAATACATTGGGGTTGATGGGGTTTTTTAAAAAATGTTTTTGAAAAAAGTCTCTTTTGCTCACCTAGACTGCATTTATTTGGTCAAAATATAATAAAATGGTAATATTATTCAATATTATTACAATATAACTTTAAAAATTATATATTTTAAGCATCCTTACTCATTCTCATTATCAATGTTGAAAACAGTTGTGCTGCTAAATATCTTTGTGGAAATAATGCATATTTTTCAGGATCTTTTTATGAATAGAAAGTCAAAAAGAACAGCATTTATTAATATATATATATATATATATATATATATATATATATATATAAAATAAAAATATATTATATATATTGTGGTTTGATTCCAAGGGAACAGTATGTTTTGGTGCCAAATGCATGCATTAAATATTATAAAGCAGAGGATAACTAATAATCAATTTTTACCAACATATTTCGGTAACACTTTACAAGGTTTCATTAGATTACATGAACTAATAATGAACTGCACTTCTACAGCATTTACTAATCTTTGTTAATGTTGATTTCAACATTTACTAATACATTATTAAAATCAAAAGTTGTGTTTGTTAACATTATTAATGCACTGTGAACTAACATGAACAAACAATGAATAGATGTGTTTTTATTAACTAACATTAACAAATATTAACAAATAGAGTAACAAATGAGGTAACACTTTATTTTACAGTGTCCTTGTTGCATATATTACATGTACTTACCATAGTAATAACAGTAAATGATGCATAATTACATGCAACTAACCCTAAACCAAACCCTAACCCTATAGTAGGTACATGTAGTTACTAAATATTACTCAGTACTTAAAGGTGCACTATGTAACATTTTTTCAGTAAAATATCCAAAAACCACAGTTATATATTTTGTTCAGTTGAGTATCTACAATATCCCAAATGTTTCCAACTATTTGTAAAGTGTGAAAAATTGCTATTTTAACCAATGAACCGGGACGTGTGAGGGAGTCGCCTGTCGATGACATCATATCTGCGTTATCCTCGGTTTCCGGTTTTATTTTGCAGAAACGCTTTACTCTCACTGCAGTGTGAACAAGTGTCATAGCAGCCGCTGAGAGAACGCACATAACATACGTCATAACATAATTTTCAACACACTCAGATGTGTCTAATATGATCAACAGAGCTGCGTTACCTCACACTCATGACCGGAAAAGGGGAAATGGCGTAATGTGGCATAATAAAAGTCCCACCAGCGACTATGCCATAATAAAGGTCCCGCTGCTCGCGAGGCTTGTGTTGCGCTCTTCTTATTAACACTCATCCTGCTCTGCTTCAGACTACAGTAACGTTAATAATCACATGAACATGATTTCTGCCCGAGTCCTATCCCGATTCTTTCCCACCGGCTGTGAGCTGAAGACCACATGTCCCAAGATTCTGCGCTCAAACGTGGCGTCATCAAACTACGCCTTTGTTTTGAATAGGAGACCTCTAGCGGACGGAAAAGTTACATAGTGCATTTTGATATATAATTACAATAAAATAAAGTGTAACCCAAATGTATTGCTCATGGTTAATACATCTTAGTTAATACATTAACTAATGGTAACAAATGAAACCTTACTGTAAAGTGTTACCCATATGTCAACTACTTTTCAATACTTATTTGAATCTTGTAAATTGTAGACTTTCTTTTTAATTACAATAAAAAAAGAAATAATTTTAAAATTCAATGATATTTTCATGATACTGCAGTACTGAAGCAGGACGGGTTTGTGACAGTTTGATCAAGTCGGTTGATCAATATGTCGGTCCGACTTTTTTTATTTTAAATTATTGGGGGAAATAAACTGGCCACATTCAAAGTACACAGTTGTAAAAAGCCCTTTGTCCTTCAGGGCTTCTTCTTATTGGAGCTAACATTAAGTTTTACTGAAGATAAGGCTCTTTTTGTTCCAAAGGAAAATCTTCTATATATCCTGTACCCTTAGGGGTTCAAGAGTGTAAAAAACTAATTGAGGTTTGACTCAAAGTACCAACTGAGAAGGAATAAACACTGAACACACACACAACAATAATCTCTTAAGTGCCCATAAGTTTTTAAGATGGCGAACAACAGTTAAATTTATGATTGCTGTGTTGATGTCAATGAATCGCGCCCTCAGTGAACACCATGTCTGAGAGGAGCATCATGTGGTGAGTCTGTTCACTTCAACAGAGTCGTCTCTTTATGGCTATTGACGGACTTCATAAAGAAACATGACAAGCTGCAGGCATGAAGAACCCATTGACACTAACACAAGCTACTGTGTCCATTTGACAGAAACAGAAGGTCTTCACGCTCGATTAACAGAACATTCCTGACCTTCTAATCACAAATTGTACACCATGACCACAGGCTAAAAGACTTAAAAACAGAGCTATTATAGGAAAGGAAATAAAGTCCTGTTATAATGTGCAGGGTTGTATTTAGTGTATTTTTGTACAATAATAATGCATGTACAATATGGAGCAGATTATTGTGAAGAACTATTTCAACAAAAAATTCTCCCACCCTCATGTCGTTCCGATGTCTTTCTTTTGTGGAGCATAAAAAAGATATTTTGAGGAGCGTTGGGGTCCAAACTATGGAGGACAAAACCTGCAGAAATTAGAAATAAATTAATTAATAAATAAGTAATATAAAAATATGTAAATTAATAAATAGAAAAATAGATAAATAAATGTGATAATAGGAAAATAAATAACAGAATAAACAATTCTGTTGGAGGACCGCCCTCCTCATTTCCATGTATCACACGGAAAAGTTAAAATAAATGAATCAATAAATAAATAAATCTAAAAATAAATAAATGTGGGAATAATTAAATATAAAAAATAAATGAATGCATAAAGAAATAAATGTAAAAATCAATATATAAATAAATATTAAAATTAATTAAAAAATAAATACAAGTTAAAAATATATATTTTTTAAATGTATAAAAGCAGAAAATTATAAATTAAGGGAAAGATAATAACATTTTTTAATTTGATTAAAAATGAATCATCTTTATTTTATCAAGTCGTTTATTCTGTTATTTATTTTCCTATTATCACATTTATTTATCCTTTTATCTAGTTATTTATTTACATATTTGTATATTTATTAATTTATTTATTTACTTACTCATTTATTTATTTTTAATTTCTGCAGGTTTGGTCCTCCATACCAAACAACACTGGACGCCATTGACTTTCACTGTACGGATAAAAACAAGGAAAAACTAAACAAAAGTCAGACGTACAGGTTTGGAATGACATGTGACCCTGGACCACAAAACCAGTCATATGGGTCAATTCTTTGAAATTGAGATAATCTGAGTTGAGTAAATAAGCTTTCCATTTAGATGTATGGTTTGTTATGACAGGACAATATTCGGCTGAGATACAACTATTTGAATATCTAAAAATTGAGAAAATTGCCTTTAAAGTTGGCCAAATGAAGTCCTTAGCAATGCATATCACTACTCATAATACATTTTTGATATATTTATGGTAGGAAATTTACAAAATATCTTCATGGAACATGATCTTTTCTTAAAATCCTAAAGATGTATTGTTGGCTATTGCCACAAATATACCCGTGAGACGCACGACTGGTTTGGTGCTCCAGGGTCACATATGGATGAGAAAATGAGACTTTTGGGTGAACTACCCCTTTAACAAATCCACAGTTAGTTGCCATGTTAATTCAGCCATATTCAGATCAACACATGAAATCTGTTAGGGCTGAACACCGCTAACACCTAAAATCTTTTATGCAGTGCTTCTCGCCAAAAAATAAACATGCTAACTTGATGAGACACCACCTAGGTCTTGAAAGCCAGTGTTTGTGGCAGTGTGCAAAAAAGCCTTTCCCAAAAATAACCTGAGAGAAAATCAGGAGAAATGTGCTAATACCGATCCGAAAGCCTCCGCTGAGTTGCCTCTGGTAGAGAACGCCTGTCTCAGCTCTACAGGGAAGGGAGAGATTTTACCTGTCACTAGTGTCTGTGTACTGATGTTTGATTGATGACAAGCTAGCCCAGATAATCACAGCTCCTGCAGACGGCTGCAGCTTCAAGGAGACAAATCCATACTAAGGAAATTCCCCCCAAAATAAATAAATAATAAATACTGGAAGGGACTGCATTTGACTCTAAAAACAATGTGAACACTACGCTACATGATGTTTACAGCTGAGTAGTTGGAGAACAAGTATTCAAGGTAAGAGCTAATAAACAAAACAGGAAGCCTATGTCGCTCTCAAAGGCAATTCCACATGAATCTGCGGGGAACCATTTCAGAGATGAAAGACAGGGAAAGCGTGTAGAATTTTAATGCCTCCTACATGACTGAATATCACAGTCCATTTGGAATTTCATCTCATGGGACCCAAAGTAAGGTTTTTTTTCCCCTCCCTCAGGATCCATTATGGGATGGGACGAGTCTGGGCATGCCCATGGATTGGTGTTGGATAACTGATGAGCACAGCATTCTGACAGAGCGAGATGTGACGTGGGGATGGGTGCTAATGCTAATCCCGCTATTGTCATTCTACGGCTGGCTGAATGTGCTCAGCAGAAATGTCACCTTAAATTTGCATGCAAATCCCTCCTTTTTCCCAAATGCTCAGTGTTTATTGAGAGCTATAAGGTCTATTGTGAAGGGATGAGTTCAAAAGGCTGTTGAGCAACTGATGCAAGGAAATGAACTGTGTAAGACTATATTAGACCTGTCTGTCTGTCTGTCTGTCTGTCTGTCTGTCTATCTATCTATCTATCTATTTATCTGTCTGTCTGTCTGTCTGCCTGCCTGCCTACCTATCTGTCTGCCTACCTACCTATCTACACGTCTGTCTGTCTGCCTGCCTATCTATTTATCTGTCTGTCTGCCTACCTACCTATCTATCTGTCTGCCTGTCTGTCTGCCTATCTATCTGTCTGTCTGCCTGTCTATTTATCTGTCTGTCTGCCTACCTATCTATCTGTCTGTCTGTCTGTCTGTCGGCCTATCTACACGTCTGTCTGTCTGTCTGCCTACCTATCTATTTATCTGTCTGCCTGTCTGTCTGCCTTCCTACCTACCTACCTATCTATCTGTCTGTCTGTCTGCCTATCTATCTATCTATCTATCTATCTATCTATCTATCTATCTATCTATCTATCTATCTATCTATCTATCTATCTATCTATCTATCTATCTATCTATCTATCTATCTATCTATCTATCTATCTATCTCTCTATCTTATTCAAATTTATTCCGTTCAAATGCATTCTCAATTCAAATGTTTTCACATTCTCAAATGTTGCAAACCTCTGGTATGCAGGCAAGAATTTAACCTTGCTGTCGCTAAACTCACCGTCAAGGCCAGAGAGAAGCAACAGTATCCTTTACTGTCAAACTCAAGGCAAGTTGAGCAGCAATGAAAGGGGAACTACGTCAAAGTATGAGCATGTGTTCTTTATGTTAGAATAAGAACATTATTTAAACCCCTTTCAATGAATAAGGATGCTTAAAACATTCACTATATGGAAAAATCTCATTCAGGACTACATCACAGGCCACAATAATCAAAGCCATTCTTGTCTTTGTTTTACAACTTTCTTGGGGCAAAAAGCACTTTTGCCCCTTTCACTAAATGGGCTGTTTATAATTCAAAGCATACCCTTTTCCTGGTCATATATCGTCTAGCTGTACTGTTGCTGTGTTTTCTTTCCACTGTAGGGTTATATAATGCGAGTGAGGGCCTCTGGGTTTGGCTGGGGTCCAGTCCCACACAGGCCTCTCTGTGCTGCTTTTTCCTGGATCCCTCCAGCTGCCTTTATCACCCCAGCAGCTGACTCCCTCACATGCCTCTCTGCTCCTAATGAGAGCCTTTTGGGCAAGAATTGTGCCGCTTTCTTGTTTTACTTCTTTCTTTCCCTCTCTCTCTCTCTCTCTCTCTCTCTCTCTCTCTCTCATTCTCTCTTTCCAACTGCCCCCAAGCCATTTGTTATCCTTGTCTTGGCTGCAGAACGGGGCAAGTCCAGCTGACGCGCACCTGCTTAGTGGCTGTGAACAGGACAGCTTTAGAAACGGAGAAATAACGTCTTTCTAAGTGGGCCAATTCTCTATCTGAATGGAAATAGAGGGTTTTTTGATGCACAAGGAACAGCAGATTTTTATCAGCTGAACTGCATTTATCAGTCCAACTGCCATACGCCCCAGTAACGAGTGTTCATCGGATTGCTGACAGCCCATGTTAAAACGTTAAAAATTGGAGTGCTTTACGCCCCAGTTTTGCATATCTTTCATCCTTCTCCATGGCCTAAAACACCTAGGGCCAGATTTACTAAACAGAGTCAGAGTGCAATCTCATAAAAGCACTGATGTGAGTGGAAAGTTCTGCATGTGATTTACTGTCAAGGCGCAAATTAAAGCACACATAGATTAATGGCACAATCACCAGTAAATTGAATAGCGCAAACCTTAGTAAATCACCTTGCATGATTCATATAAATACTCTTTAAATGAATACTCTCAGAGCTCATTATTCACTGCATGTCTTTAGTAAATCCCAACACATTCTCGCTCCCAAGGCGTCAAAATCTGAAGCATGGTCAAGTTAGCCTGGCTCCGCCCTCCTACGTACTTCCGCTCAATTTTCATTTTCCTTCAATCTGGGACTGCGGTATATTCTTAGGTTTTCTCCAAACAAATTTTTACCTGTCCAATCAGTGAACAGAGGGAGTGGCTGAGAACGATGACGTTGTTGCCGTGCGCTAGTTTGAGTTGTAGGTCAGTAATGGCGGCGGAGAAAGATGCGAGTGAAGCCATTTCTTCCGTTGTGGCAGCGCTGCCGAATATCCAGAAGTTAAAGCCTTTCCAGCTCGCTCTGTTAAGCCCTGTTCACACCGCCAGCGATTTTGTCGCTGCATGTCGCCAGCGCCAGAGATTCGCTAGTGTGCGTTCACACTACGGGTTGCCTATAAACGTCATTAGCAGATCACCCTCCTCCTACATTATTGACATCGTTTTGCCTCTAAAAACAAACATTTTGGAGAGAAATGACTTAATATTAGGGGTGTAACGATTCATCTACTACATCGATGTATCGATTTATTTTCCTACGATCTAACTACATCGATCTGTGCTCGGCAAGTTGTCCTTCCGGACGACATATATCGATCTAACATCGTTTTAAAAGGTAATCAATCGATTGTATCGATCATGGGAAATAACGCATTGGATTTAAGCACGTCAGACTTTAAATGGATGTTTTTTCTTAGCACTTTTAATGATAACGGCGTTAAACGTTACTCGATTCATTCTGCCTATCTGTGACATCAACGCACGCAGCAGCGCTAAGAAAACAAAACATAGCGGCGGATGGCAGAGGAGAAGCCAACCAGCGAGAAATTATCAAGCCACCAGGAGAAACAGCTACCTGTACTTTCAACCCTTGCTAAATGTTACCTGTGCATTCCTGGGACCAGTGTGCCAGCAGAGCGAGTTTGTAGTACTGCTGGCGACATAGTGAACGCACAGAGAAGTGTTCTGCGGTCAGATCATGTTGAATCAGTGGCGATTTTTTTAAGACTGCAAGGGAAGCTCGGCTTCCCTTATAATGTCACAAAATTAATGGTCAAATATGTACTATTGTATTAACATTTTATTGACTAAAAATGCGTTAGAAAACGTTCATCTCAAAGACGAGTTCGTTCAGAATCAGTTACATATAGCAGGTCGGCTGACTCGATTTCCTTCTCATACATTCCCGCAGCGTCACAGTGCATTTCCCTATTGAAGCCCAGCGTCCATTGACTTCAATGGGGCTGCTGTGAACTTTTTTTTAAGCGCTTCGAAACTAGACGGTCATTGGATAAACGCTGCGATTATGTCCCGCCCACGGACGCTCAGCGTCTCTGGGGTGAATGGGGAGTGGGCTGGCCCGGACTCCGAGCTTCTGCGTGATGATTGGAGGGTCTGTCGAAAGACTGCATCTCCCTTTGACTGACAGCGATTCTGTACTATAAGGAATCACTGAAGCTATTCGCGGCGCGCTCAGTCCCATCGCGGATTTCTCAAGTTCAGTCGAAATAAAAACTGCTGCAACCTATTTCTTTGATATTTGCTTGGCGAAATTGCTTGATTTTCATCATACATTTCACACAATTATACACCACATTCCTTGTTTCAGTTTTACAGAGTTTAATATTTTTTTTTTAGATCGTTCATTCATTCATTCATTCATTCATTCATTCATTCATATAACGTTAGTAGGCTAGGCTAGCGTCGTGGGTGAAACTTTCTTGAAAAGGAACGTAGGGCAGAATTTACTTTTAAATAAATAGACAATTTTATGATGTAGGCCGAAAATGAGCTTCCCCTCTCTGACAGACCAGTCGCCACTGATGTTGATATTTTTGAAAAAGAAATATGTAGAGTCATTGAAGAGTAGTTGGTTACATTTGATCTTTTGTTAAATATTGTTTGTTTATTAAACTGAGAGTAGTAGCAGGTTCAGCCAGTTTATTCAACCTGAAGAAATGTTGGTTGCACTTTATTTTTTATATTAATATTGTATTTGTATTATTTTAATGTTGAAAAACAACAGCAAAAGTAACAGGTACACCTACTATTAATTAAACCTGAAGAGAAGTTAGTTGCACTTTATTTTTGATATTAATATTGTAATATTAATATGTTGGATAACAAAAGCAGAAGAAGCAGGTTAACCTACTGTTGAAATGTTGGTTGCACTTACTGTGCTTTTATTGAAAATGTATTAAATATTGAAAATGAGAGCAGAAAAGGTTAACTTCCTGTTAATTCAACCTAAACTGTTGGTTGCACTTTATTCAAATAAAATTTGAATGCATTTGCCATTAATTGTTGTTTACTTGTTTGTTTATATCCATAATTAATTGATACCTGATTCCCTTACAAGAAACAACAGGAATCTAGGAAACTTCACCTGCACTGACCAGTATCCAGATATTTATTTCAGTCACACAATTTTTGGCTAAAAAGTTACTGAATCGATTTCAAGTCACTGAATCGTTTCGGATCGTATCGTTCTAAATGAACCAATATCGTCCTTGAATCGTATCGACAACCTCAAATCGTGATACGAATCGAATCGTTATTAAAACGAATCGTTACACCCCTACTTAATATAAATGAAATCAGTGCATTAAGTGTTTAATATGTTAACAATGACCGAGGAACAACGCCTGCTTTTTGCCATTGCGGCTACATATCTGCGGCGAAAGCGCAAACGCCGGTCTGTCTGGGTTCACGGAACCATTCCGGCTCGGAGTCAGCACGGCGAGTACCACCGGCTTGTGCAGGAACTGCGGCTGGATGAAGTCCGGTTCCAGCAGTACTTCAGTTAAGTTATTAGAATACATACACACTGTATTGTAATAGGTAGACCATATTGCATGCAGTTTAGTCAAAACTTGATATCCACACAATCCCAGACACGTTTTTTCCATGCATATTTTTTTTTAAATGTGTCTCTGTATGTACACAGTAAAGAACAGGGAAATTGCTAACAGCTAAAATCAACTTCTCCATCTTGACACGACAACGCAGTAGCAGTACAGCAGACGGATCACATGCACTCCACTGACTTCACTCCTATTGGTTGTCGTTCGCGAAAATCGCTTCTCATTTGCATAAAGTTGAAATTTCTGAACTTTTGTTGCGCGTCTCGTGTCGCTTGACGCGCCCACATTCTGTCACCAATGGTCACTGTCGCTTGTGTCGCCGGAAGTCGCCAGTGCGCCATTGAAATGAATGGGATCGTGTCGTTTTGTCGCTGTGTGTCGCTGGCAGTGTGAACAGGGCTTTAGTGCTGAAGGAGTTGCTGAAGCCCTATTCGGACGGTAGTTGTTTCTCGTGTGGTCGTGAGGCATTGTCATCATTTACAGGGGCTAGTCAGTGATTTTATTGCCATCCGTCTCCCACCACCCGCGTGAAAATCCCAAACACAAATTTAGACAAACACCAAGGTCGTGTGGTGATTTAATTGCTGTCTGAATCCACATCTCTGAGTTTTCAAGAATATATCAAAATTCACTGTTTATATCCTTTTTGACCCCTGCAGAGCACCGTACGGCTGCGCTTCGCTGTAATTTGGATGCATTTCTAGACTTGTATTTCTTTAAATGCTCGCAAGTATTTACAAGAGCAATATATTTAATCACCGCTCAAAAACTAAAAGGAAGAAAAGCACGTAAACATTTAAATTGGGCCGTTATTTACAGCAGCATTTATTCTTATCATACCAAGCATATGATATTTTATTTACAGCAATCATGTTATGGACCACGTGAGCAGCGCGTTCCCGAACACAAAACTCTCCCCTCCACTGTGAATAAATCTCAATCCGAATGCACGAGTTTTAGGTTTTATCACGGAGGTGGCTGCACAATCTGCAGTTATTTTTACGGATTTCCATGTGAAAAACAGAGGCGAACCGAACGGCGCATGACATACGTCACAACCAAACGTTAGCGATTGGTTATGGCAGATCCAGAGTGGCTCTGGGCAGATCCAAAAGTTTTAAACTTCAACAGAGTACCCGCCTTCAAGGGAGTTAACGCCGGTTAATGGAGAGCGGCCAGACTCTGTACAAATGAAATGTACGAGAATCTAGTAAGACCAGGCTATGGTCAAGTGCCTTCTGCGTCACAATGAAGACGCTAAAGGCACCCCTAGGCGTCACTATATCGACACGCAGGTGCTCCATTGATTTCAGTTGTTTGCCCAATGCGTCAGATTAAGACGCATTTAATTCTTTGCATTTGTAAAAGCAGACATTATTTTATGAATATGTATAGGCTACTTTTATATTTTGGAGCAACTAACCCCACTCCTACCCTAAACCTACCCACTTCTAAACCATATAAAACACATAACAGGCAAATAAATTACAAACAGGTATTTATTGCAAAAACTGACAAAAAACAGTATTAAAGTATTAACTCATGTTGCATTCCAAGTCGATGTCTTCGTGTAAAGAACAGAGTTGATCTTAATGTTTTAATCGCTGAAATGATGATCCCGCCGCTCCGTGAACGCACTCATTCAAAAGATACATTCTAAAAAACTCTGGGTTAAAAACAACCCAAGTTGGGTTGAAAATGGACTAACCCAGCAATTGGGTTGTTTTAACTCAAAGATTGGGTTGGTTTAACCCAGCAATTGGGTTGTTTTATGCAAACATTTAACCCAACCGCTGGGTTAAAACAACCCAATTGCTGGGTTTGTCCATTTTCAACCCAACTTGGGTTGTTTTTAACCCAGCATTTTTTAGAGTGTACACATGACTCTTGAGCATGACACAATCGGTCCCGAGACACACAAGAGCCAATGACATTTTACACTCAAAGCTGACGCAATGACGCAATCGGTCACGAGACATACGAGTGCCAGACATACAATTTCAATATGAAATCTGACCTAGCGTTTCTTCGGGCGGCAATTTTTGAAATTTTAATGTGTGCATGATCTTCAGCGGATGTAGACGCTGATGGCTTTTGGGGATTTCCTTCACACAAATCAATCGTTTGGCCTCGCAACACTTGGATTATTTGTACTTTTTGAATAAATTGTGCCTGCAGTCGTATCTTCCTGTTATATCCTGTGTTTTATATCATATAATACACAAATGGGTAAGTTTAGGGATGGGATGGGGTTGGGTTACATGTTCAAATGTGTCTAAATAGCGTAAATAAAATTATGCTGAAAATTCAATTGAGAATCACACTCCAACATGTCATCATGGCAAAATCATAACCCAATATATAATTTCATCATGTCAAGTCAAGTCAACTTTATTTATATAGCGCTTTTAACAATGTAGATTGTTTCAAAGCAGCTTTACAGTGTTAAACAGGAAAATAATGCAGCATAATTTTATTAAGCTGTATAGCCATTTGATGTCATCAGTTCATTTCAATTTCCATACGGTGACAGTGTGGGCTTTAGATCAATAATTAGATCAGTAATTTAGTTTATATGATTAATTTAGTTTATTAGTTAGATTTATTTCGATGTTTAGTTGAAAAATTTAGTGTCCCCAACTGGGGACATAAAATCATGACGATAACATTCCCATGCCCAACGTGTCTGTGTATGACGCAAAGGTTTCTCATTGAAATCAATGGAACACATGTACATCAACATAGTGACGTCCAGGGGTGCCTTTAGCGGTTAGTCTTCATTGTGGCACTTGACCATGCTTCAGATTTTAACTTGGGAGTGAGAACGGGTTGTAAATCCTGACAGTAGTTTTTTTAGACGAATCTGGCCCCTAATGTAAAACCCAATCATGTGCTGCGAATTGGCAAAGAACATTAATTTAGGTCCATCCCAGATGTTAATAGGCAGTTTCACCAATTTTATTCAGTGTGCTAATTAAAATGTGACTCGCACCAAGCGTTAAAATCTCTGAGGGAATCAGAATGAGGCTGAAATAAAGTCAAAAGCCATCAGGAGGAATGATGGTTTATTATACTACAGCGATTAGGTATGGAAAATAATGTTTAGATTAGTCTATTAGATGCTATATTTCTGTTTGCAGATGCTGAGCTTTTCATTCATGCTTCTTTTTGGTCCATCAACAGATAGCACAAACAACTCTTCTGTTCAAACTACCACAAGGCATCACAAACAATGTCTACCTACTGCATCCATCCATCAACTTCAGTTGTTGTGGTGTTGATTCACATTGTTTATAGAGCCAAATATCACAGTTTTTTTGTGGCCCTGGTAAAAAAAAAAAAGAGAAACAAAGATGCAAAGTGTGATCGAGGACAAGTCAGTATCATTCTGACTGTATTATAAGAACAGACTGATTGCTATAAAAGGAGGAAAGAAGTGCTTCCAATCATTGTGTTTTGTGTTAGCAATGGTTTCCTCCACAGAAAGACGTTCAGCCGTCATCGCTTTCATCAAAATGGCTTCATATGCAAAGAAATTGAGAATTGATCTCCTGCTTATTTGGCTAGGAATCGTCACACCAGCAGTGCTGCTCAGTGTTGGCACAGGTTGGTGCGAGTGCATCTGCAGCACAGGGAGACCAAGACTTTGAACACCGGCCTGTTGTCAAGAAGGGCATCAAAGTCACTTCTCTCCAAGAACAAACTGAAATTCTGCAGTAGTAGAAGTTATTTTTTCTGATGAAACCTCCTTTTTGACTGTTTGGGACATCTGGAAACTGACTGTCCAGAAGAAAAGATTAACGCTCCCATGAGTCCTGTGTCGTGCCAACAGTGAAGCATCCTGAGACTGTGTGGGGTTGCTTTTCATCCAAGGGGGTGGATCTCTCACAATTCTGCCCCAAATCGCTGTCAGGAATAAAGAACGGCATCCAAACGTCCTGCAAGAGCAACTTCTCCCAACGATCCAGGAGCAATTTTGTGATGATCTGTGCATTTTTCCAGCGTGATGGAGCACCGTCACAAGGCAAGAGTGATAGTGAAGTGGCTCAGAGATCATTACATTGAAATTTTAATTATCAATTACATTGATCATTACAACTCCCCGGATCTTAATCCCATAGAGAACTTGAGGTCAATCCTCGAAAAAATGAGTGGACAAGCAGAAATCCACAAATTGTGATAAACTCAATGAAGGCAAGAATGGATCGCCATCAGTCAGGATTTAGCTCAGAAGCCGATATCCAGCATGGCAGAGCGAATTCCAGAGGCTATAAAGAAGAAGGGCCAACATTGTAAACATTGACTCTTTGCCTATATTGAATGTTTTTGCCAATAAAAGCCTTTAAATTAGTACCCTAATAACAATGATTCTGTGGTGAAGTAAACATGACTGTAACTTCTACCTGAATAAGTTAGTTCAGGCAAGAATTTAAAAAGTAAATTCTATATTAGTACCCAATTTAAGCTTGTCGAAATCAAAGTTGCACTATGTAAAACATTTTAGTAAAATATCCAAAAACCACTAGGCCAGTGTTATATATTTTGTTCAGTTGAGTACTTACAATATCCCAAATGTTTCCAACTATTTGTAAAGTGTGAAAAATTGATATTTTAACCGAGGAACTGGGACGTGTGAGGGAGTCGCCTGTCGATGACATCATATCTGCGTTCCCCTCGGTTTCTGGTTTTATTTTGCAGAAACGCTTTACTGTGTGCGCTTTAAGTGTCATAGCAGCCGCTGAGCGAACGCACATAACATACGTCATAACATCATTTTCAACACACTCAGATGTGTCTAATATTTTAAACAGAGCTGCGTTACCTCACACTCATGACCGGAAAAGTGGAAATGGCGCCGGCGACTGTGTCATAATAAAAGTCCCGCTGCTCGCGAGGCGTGTGTTGCGTTCATCTTATTAACAATCGCTCCAGCGGTTCCTCAGCTCCACAACACTCGCTCCTGCTCTGCTTCAGACTACAGTAACGTTAATAATCTCATCCATCAACATGATTTCTGCCAGAGTCCTATCCCGATTCTTTCCCACCGGCTGTGAGGTGAAGACCACATGTCCCAAGATTCTGCGCTCAAACATGACGTCATCAAACTACGCCTTTGTTTTGAATAGGTGACCTCTAGCGGACGGAAAAGTTGCATAGTGCACCTTTAAAGCGTAAATGTCAAAGTTATAAAATTAAACTTTCTGATACTGCTGTTCCCATCATGCACTGAGGCATGAACAAATAATAAGGTTGCCTTTTCACTGTTTTCCAGCTGTATTTACACTGCATCATTGCTTTTGTTGTTAGGTTTAGTAACTTGCTGTTTTGTGACATCTGGAGTTAATTTTCTACTCAAAATGACACATTCATACTCAAAAATGATCCAACGAATGTTATGTGTACCAACTGTAGATATGTTGTCTACACAATATCTACAGTATTATTTACTTAGATGTTCAAAGTAGATTTTTACTCAATTCCATATGTGAAATTTACTTTAAAAATCTTGTGTTTCATTGTTTTCCAGTATACACTCTAAAATGCTGAGTTAAAAATAACCCAAGTTGGGTTGAAAATGGACTAACCCAGCAATTGGGTTGTTTTAAGCAAACATTTTACCCAACCGCTTGGTTAAAACAACCCAATTGCTGGGTTAGTCCATTTTTAACCCAACTTGGGTTATTTTGAACCCAGCTTTTTTTAGAGTGTGCCATAGGAACACATGAAAAAATATCGACAAATATCAAATATACTTTAAATAATTTATTTCAAAACGTTTGGCCACGGCTGTACACTCTAAAAAACTCTGGGTTAAAAACAACCCCAGTTGGGTTGAAAATGGACTAACCCAGCAGTTGGGTTGTTTTATGCAAACATTTAACCCAACCGCTGGGTTAAAACAACCCATTTACTGGGTTAAAACAACCCAATTGCTGGGTTTGTCCATTTTCTACCCAACTTGGGTTGTTTTTAACCCAGTATTTTTTATTCTCCTGGCATATTCTTGTAATGCAATGTAATTATTTTTTGTTTTTTTTAAATTAATTTGCAAAGTTGTCACACATCTGTTTTTTGCTTTGTCATTATGGGGTAGTGTAGATTAATGTAAAAATTATTTTTTAAAGCATTTGGCAAACAGTGAAAAATTAAGGTGCATGAATACTTTTGCAAGGCACTGTATATATACAAACATCAGTGCTTAGACATACAAAAGAGAAATCTAAATGTTAAGGAATTCAAAACAATAAAAGAAGACTTGGTTAAGGGTTTAAACATATCCCAAAATGCTTTCATGTATAAAAATATCTGTATAGTTAATGAATTATGTGATGGAAACAACATCAACATCAGTTCATTATTTTACCTGTGAGAGAATTGAGAAAGGTATTTTTAGTTGTCCAGAGAAACTAAGGATGGTATAGACATCAGAGAAGCATCAAACGTGTTCATGCTGAAAAATGTCTGGTGGCAGACTCGAGCAGAGCCGAGACATTACAAGTGACTTTGATAAAGTTAATACTCCGCACGGCGCTACAGTGGCACAGAAACACTGACAGCCAAACTATTTTAGGCAACACAAATAAAGAGCAGGTCAACTGCGGGTGTGTGGAAGGAACTGTCAGCTCGCAAAGACAATTGGGCTTGATGGAGGAGCTGGTCCCAGCTGGGTGTAGGAATACCAGGGAGATGGAGAGATAGGAAGAGATGGGGACACTGGTAAGAGAAAAGGAAAACAGAGATGGGGGAGGAATCAGGGATAGGATCAGCAGGAAACAGCTGAGGCAGAAGGTACGGTGATCCATCACATCCTGACTAACTGGCTCAGGTGCTCCACATCCTCCCAGACATGTTAGATAAATGATGAGCTTTGGGGGCCAAAGGGGCTTAGAAACTGGAGTTTTAAGTCTCAGTGGATTTATATCACCAAGTGACCAGTTGTTTTGTATGTTTTTCAGTTTTTTTCGGGGCAACCAGGTTAATATAAAGGAGGAACTATGCTGATTTGACAGCGCTGGCCACGCTGCAATTTATTTAGCTGATCTGCACACAAATCTGAAGGCTGGAGGATTAAAATGACCTTCAGAAGAGTGAACCAGTTAGCCTGCTGCTGTACTCGAAGCATGGCTAATAAATCCTCCTCACTGTTCTCATGGGGATGTAAGAGCCCATCTGACAACAACAGTCACCTCATTGTGTCCTAAAGACCTCCATAAGACATAAAAATGCCTTTTTTCTTCCTGAAACACGCAGCATGGATCCTGTGGGTTTACACAGCTATCGATCAGTTTTCTTCTTCCGCAAAGGGTCACTGTTGAATTGAATATAAATTACTGCATGACCTCTACGTTTAACATATCAGTATTCAGACAGCAAAAGCCGCAGGAACAATTTAAAGCTTTGCACTCTATGTAAGAAAGAGAAATAAATTGACCTTTCATTCTTGATAATCACAACCTCTTAACAGGGTATTTGGGGGGGGGGGGGGGGGGGGGGTTATTAGTTGTTGTTCTGTGTTGATGATTATACCAAAAAATTCAACCAGTAGCCAACTACCAAACAATGACCGGTTAAGCTGGTATTGATCTCACGCATGATCCTGGTGCTTTCTTGTGACTCTATGAAACAGCTTGATGGAAAATCCCAATCAGAAAGTCATCAACCTACCATGAACTTTGTATGGAATCTATCCCCTCCGATATACAAGTATTGAAAGGTGATCTATGACAAACCAAGGGATCCGATTAATCAATTTTTTTTAAGTGAAAACACTTTGATCCTGTTCTTTCTTTAAATTCACCAACACACAACATACATTAACATGAACTCATTTGTCAGACACGTTTATCCAAAGCACTTACATCTGAATTCAAGGTATTCATTTGATCAGTTTCTGATATGTAATCTGAACCCATGAGAGCGACCAGGTCTCGGCCCCGTAGAGCAAGGCCGGCCAGACGGTGCTGTTGAACAGGTGGGCGTGCAGGGAGGCATCCGTCGTGTTGGTGACCACCTCTGCTATGGACGCATAACTGACCCAGGCAGCCCTCCGTCGGCGTGCCAGCTCGTGGTTGTTCTTGTGCCCAGCAGTCAGCTCCTAGCCGAGGTGATGTAGCTGTTGACCTGCTCGATCTCCTTCTGTCCTATGTGGATGTTGTTGTTAGCGGCCTGGGGGTTGTGCATCCACTTATGTGGCGTTCACACCGGATGCGATTCGCGCGAAGGTGGACGCTTGAACATTTTGAGTTCACTCGCTTCATTCGCGCGTGTAATTCGCGCGAATCGCGCGTGAAAAACGCGTGTGACAACTACACACCAGACGCGAATTCGCGTCATGGGCGGGGCTTCTGCTCTATATGAGCCTATATGAGTTTTTTTGTAAAAAATACTACTATTAATGTGCGACAAAACGTAGTTTAAAGACTTTTTCAGGCGATAATATAGTTGTTTAAAGCTCAAATCTGTGGTTAATTTATAAAAAGAGTGCCTATTTGAGCATTTTATCTGGCGTTTTCGGAGTTGTGAGATCCAGGGGATCGGCGGCGCTCAGCGCTCGTGTACCCGGGGAGACCCGCCTTCCCTCGGCTAGTCCTTCTCACATTTGCCGCTGGCTCTGGCTCTTTTTTTCTGCTCCTGTCTCGTTGTGAAATGGCTCACTTGGCTCACAATGGCTCACAATAACTCACAATAACTCACTTTCTTCCAAGCAAGATCCTTTTTATTCCTTTTATTCCTGTTCCTGTAGTGATAGGATGATGTATTGTACAGCTCCGGGTCTCCACATACGGCCACCATTATCTTGTCCTCCATTGTTGTTGGGATTTCTGCCTCCGCTTGTAAATGCGTCACTACTAGAGCAAGCTCGTGATTGGTTAACGCGGCGCGAAATATCCGCCAGAGTTCAGATTTTTCAACTTGAGCGATTCGCGCGAATCGCGCGTTCAAAACGCTCAATTCGCGTCATTCGCGCCGCCTCAATCGCGCGAATCTCGCCGCCTCATTCGCGCGAATCGCGCCGCAGAATGCCATTTCGCGTCTCTGCATTGACTTAACATGTAAATCACTCGCGCGAATCGCGTCCGGTGTGAACGCAGCTTTAGTCTTGGCCAGGTTCATCTTCAGGCCGACCGCTGTGCCGGGCTGGTCGAGCTGCAACTGTACGTCAGCTACTGACTCTCCGATTAAAGGCTAGTTCACCCAAAAATGAAAATTCTGTCATTAATTCCTCACCCTCATGTCGTTCGATACCCGTAAGACCCCCATTCATCTTCGGAACACAAATGAAGATATTTTAGTTGAAATCCGATGGCTCAGAAAGGCCTCCATTGGCACAACGCACTGTACACTCTCAAGACCCATAAAAGGCACTTAAGACGTCGTTACAAAGTCCATCTCACTACAGTGGTTCTACAATAACTTTATGAAGCGACGAGAATAGTTTTTGTGCGCAAAAAAAACCCTAAATAGCGACTTAAAAAGTGATGGCCGATTTCAAAACACTGCATCATGAAGCTTCATGAATCAGAGTCGAATCATGATTCGGATCGCGTGTCAAACCGCCAAACTGCTGAAATCATGTGACTCTAGCGATCCAAACCGCTGAATCGACTCGCTGATTCATAACGCTTCGAAGCTTCATGATGCGGTGTTTTGAAATCGGTCATCACTATTAAAGTCGTTATTTAGGGTTTTTTTGCGCACAAAAACTATTCTCGTCGCTTCATAAAGTTATTGTAGAACCACTGTAGTGAGATGGACTTTGTAACGACGTCTTTAGTAACTTTTATGGGTCTTGAGAGTGTACAGTACATTGTGCCAATGGAGGCCTTTCTGAGCCATCGGATTTCAACTAAAATATCTTCGTTTGTGTTCCGAAGATGAACGGAGGTCTTATGGGTGTCGAACGACATGAGGGTGAGGAATTAATGACAGAATTTTCATTTTTGGGTGAACTAATCCTTTAAGATGATGTCGTTGGTGAACCACAGGTGGCTGAGCCACTGGCCGTTAACGCTGATACCCGTGTTGTCCCAGTCGAGCTGTCGAAAGACGTGCTCCAGACACGCCGTGAACAGATTGGGCGAGATGGGGTCTCCCTGCTTGACGCGAATGTGCAGTGGCTGGTCGAATAGGGTGATGTTGGTGGGGCATCCGCTGTTCAGCTCCTGCAATAGGGCCACGTACTCGTCGGCGACGCCCTGTTGTTGGAGGGCGAGCAGTACGGCATTGATCACCATGCTGTCGAAGGCCTTCTCATAGTCTACGAAGGCTAAGACGAAGGGGGTCTTGTACTCCCGGCAGCATTCGAGCAGTTGGTTCAGCACGTGGATGTGGTCAATCGTGCTGTAGCCAGACCGGACTGTTGTTCGTCCAACTGGCCAGTCGGTTGTGCAGCACCTTGGTGAAGACCTTGTACGCAGTCGGCAGGAGCTTGATGGGCCGATAATTGCTCAGCTGTTCTCGGTCTCCCTTCTTGTATAACAGCACTGTCTTGGCCATCTTCCATTGATCCGATGTAAATATATAATATGAAATTTCAGACTTAAAATATAAAAAAGTAAAAGATTTCAATTATAACAATATTACTGTATACACATTTACACAAGAAAACGTGTTGAATGCTCTTTGTTTATCTGAGCCTCAACCCGTTTTCATTGAGTTTCTCTGAACGCAGACTGACATCATGGAGCGAGGGGAAGAGGACAGTGATTGGCGCTGAGTCAGCAGGAGCCGGCGTCTGGTCACCCCAGAGAGGCAGCGAGCCTCGGACTGTCAGCGCATTCTCCACTCCAGATCTGTGGACTGAGAGAGATGTAAAAACATCCCTCTGCTGCTATAACTTCAGTGACAAGTGCTTTAACAGGGGTTGAGGTGCTGCGGTTTGACCAGTGTGTGAACTTTACAGGCCGGCAAAGCCCAAACAAGCACAATGTAATACAATACTAGGCAAACCACTATTGTAAATCATGAGGTCATTACATGCTCATCATTGGAGCTAATTCTGTACCGTCTACATCAGGGGTTTAGCCATTACAGCCGCATTCATCATTCTCTAGCAAACTATATACAAGTGACAGGTGCCTCGTTCCTGACCCGACTTAACCTCAGCTATGGTCAGCCAGGACCAGAATAGTCGAACTCAGTGTTGAGTCAGCACACTTAAACACATTAAGGGTTAATTTCATGAGGGCTTATTAAAGCATTCAGGCCGAAGGGCTATGGTGAGGAGGGAATGCCTCCAAAAGGTCAAGGTGACCCATCCTTTTCATTCGATATAGCGACAATAACCATGCATCAGTCTGCAAGGTCCATTCTGGCATGACCCATCGACTAATCCTGTTTGACAGTACTTGATTGTAATATTCAGTGGTCAAATATGTTTGAATAATAGCTAAACTGTATTATGACCAGCCGCTTTCTTCTCACATAATAACACATTAAAAAACTCACAACAATATTTCAAGTTCATGTATTTATTTGACAAGTAGCAATGCAATAAGCAGGACATTTAGAGTCAGCCAGTCGCTGTAACAAAATAAACCCCTAAAGGGGCTCAACCTGATCACCCTGTCAGGGTTTATTTACTGATAATGGCCAACTGACTGTACATTACCCCTACATATTTCATTAAAGCAAACGTAACAGTCTTGTGGCGGTTACATTTGTAATTTTTAAATTGCACGTCTCTGTAAAGGCGCCAACACTCCCCCAGCAATAATAATAGACAGTAATTGATCATATGAGGGTCTCCAGGAATACTAACAGAAAGAGCGAGGACATGGAAACTGAGCCGGGCGCTAGACGAGAACATACAGAGGTCAGGGCTGTAATCATATGGCCCGATCAATAATTAACCAAGGTCACCTTTAATGACGGCAAAGCAATGTGGCATATATTATTCATACAAACCGCTATATGAAAAGACAAAGGTGGCGGAGAGACTGTGAAAGTGAAACTATGATGATGGCTGGACAGAACGAATGGAGAATCAGTACATAGGGTTTCTGCAGGTTTAACGAAGGTACATTTAAGACCTTTTAAAGAAAATGTAAGGAATAAATTGAAGTGAACATAACACGTCAAAATGATGTTCTCTAAATGTAAATGTCTTGGAAGCACAGTTGTATTAGCAACACTTTGAAGTTAGAAAATACAATTTTATCCATAGCTTTAACACGTATTTTAAAAGAAAATAGCTTGTAAATAGAAATCTAGTGAAAGTGATTTTACAATTAAAAGATGAACAAATATCTGCCAACGGGTTCATAAAAATCAACTTAATTCAAATGCAAGTAATTTTCATACCCATTGTTTAAGCATAAAATCACCTACTTTTGTTCTAATAGTTTTATTTCTCAGAAAACAAGAGAATTTCTTCATTTTGCATCTCAAGTGTATCTGGATTTAAGGAGGTTTAGATATTTGTACTGGAATTTTTTTTTTTTGCAGTTCATGCAATTTAATTTTGCAATTAAATTTAGGGCCCTATGAAATCTATTTTATTAATTTATTTTTGGTTTTATAGTTGATTCTGTTTGAATTTTTCTGGGCTCTAATTTAATGGTTAAATTAATTAATCAAAACGCATGTAATTAATTCAAATCATGAAACATTTATTAAACTGTTTTTATAGTTTATTTAGGGCCCTATGAAATACTTTTTTTTTTTAACTTTCATTCATTTTTATGAATGTTAGTTCACCTCAAAATGAAAATGTCCTGATCATTTACTCACCCCAATGCCATCCAAGATGTTCATGTCTTTCTTTCTTCAGTGGAAAAGAAATTAAGTTTTTTGAGGAAAACATTTCAGGATTTTTTTCCACACAATGGACTTCAATTGCCACCAAAACGTTGAAAGTCCAACATCAATGCAGTTTCAAGGGACTTTAAAGGGCTTCAAATGGTACTGCGCCATCCCAGATGAGGAATAGGGTCTTACCTAGCGAAATGAGCGGTCATTTTCAAAAAAAAAAAAAGTACAAAGCGAATGTTCAAAGACAAACACAAACACAAACGTTTTTTTTGTAACAAAACAGGTAAAACAATGATAAATTAAATAATAAATGTCATTCAACATACAATAAAATATGAACGATCCTCCTTTTCCACACTTTTAAACAATGGGGCGGTACTTCCGGCCACGTTCGGCGCGACCTTTTCAACGTACGTTACGTAATGCCTGGCTCGTTGCAGACCAGCACAAGACGATCAATTGTGGTTAAAAAGTATATAAATTTTTAGAAAATGACAGATCGTTTCGCTAGATAAGACCCTATTCCTCAGCTGGGATCGCGCAGTAGATCGCGCAGAAAAATCCTGAAATGTTTTCCTCGAAAAACCTTAAATTTCTTTTCCACTGAAGAAAGACAGACATGAACATCTTGGATGGCATTGGGGGTGAGTAAATTATCAGGAAATGTTCATTTTGAGGTGAACAAATCCTTTAAAGGGGTGGTAAACCACGATTTCACTTTTCTAACTTTAGCTAGTGTGTAATGTTGCTGTTTGAGCATAAACAACATCTGCAAAGTTACAACGTTCAAAGTTTAAAGCAAAGGGAGATATTTGCTTTTAAAGAAATCAATTTCTAAGGACTACAGCAAACGGCCGCTAGGGACTACTAGACATTCCTCCAGGGTCTCTGACATCACCAGCCCCAATATTTACATAAACCATAAACCCCTCCTCCGAGAATATTAAATAAGGGGGGGCGAGGCCATTTTGTATCGCCGCGGGGAATAGTTGTTGTGGTATAGTTAATAGGCTGGAGTGTTGTTGCCAATGCCGACGAAACGCTGTTATTTCATCCGGATTGCAGGTCCACTTTGTTCAGCCTTCCTAGGGACGGGGGTGCGTTGCAGTGCGTTTAACATACAACGTTATATGCATGCGTGTATGAGACAGAGGGGAACAGGTCGCATTTGCAGCAGATATATGCTGCCCATCATAAATCAAAGCACGAGACACACAGGGGTCGGAGGAGAAGACCGGAAATTGTGACATAATGGACAATATTCGTCTGTATTTATTCGTATGTGCGGCTCCCGCTGCACATTTCACGGAGGAAAGCTTCCACAATCTTCGTGAGTTCAATGCAGGATTCACACAACGGCTTGTCCTGAAAGATGGATTTAAAAACAGAAGCTGTTTACGGGCCACAACCTGTAAGTATGATTTATTTTTCGTCGATGTGTTTTCCTGTAATAGTTCGTATTGTTAATTGTATGTTGTAGCAAGGAAGTAAACAGATGACAACGCTCATTTGGCTCTGCAAACCAGTTTGTTAAATGCTCATTCATACTTAATGTTATCCGACAAACACCTAATGTTACAAACTGTTTTAAATCTCCACAGCGAACTTGGCATTAGTGTAAATTATTCTTTGATTAGAGCTTTTATGTATTGTTTATCTACAGGCATGCTAAACATGGTTCTGTGTTTGATTTGGCTACTAGTAAAGCCAATGTTTAGTGTTCGTTCTTGCGACAGATATTTGGCAAATCGTTCTAAAAATACAAAAGTAACAGTGCCATTCAGTAGCGATCACTATAGATCCGCAGTCTTTACTCTTGAGGACTGAACAGGTTCTGCTCGATCATCTTCCCTAAAATTGTCTGGGTCTGATTCGGGCTCAAATTGGTATGGTTTTATTGACGCCATTGTACTACCAAAGCACAGGCTACCGGTAAAGGGAAGGGGCGTGACGTTTCCGACAAACGTGCACTAGGCGGTTAGCGAATCACAACACACTGGGCCAGCTAACCAATCTGAGCCCATTGCGTATTTTTAAGGGACTAGCTTCATACAACCCGGAAACCATCAGACCGTTTTTACAAGGAGGGACAGAGCAGTGTAGAATAAAGGTCAAATATATGAAAAATAATGCAATTTTTTAAAAACGAAGCATGAACACATGTTACAGTGCACCCCACAAACACAATCAAGCCTTTGAAAGAATGTGTTTTACCACCCCTTTAAGACTTTCTGCTCCAATTTAAGACATTTTTAAGGTCTTAAATTGTGGAAGGTCAAATTAAGACTTTAAGACCCACAGAAACCCTGATAGAGACATCATTTATACACTCTCGTTGGTCACATATAAGGAATGTTGTGTGCACAGGAAAATCTGAACAGTGTATATGCTCTGTGATGAAGCACATTCCTCCAGTTCCCATTGAATGAATCACCACAGGGCTGGAACCTGCAATAATACTACAGCTCACTCAAATGCCACGAGCGGTTCAAAGAGACATTCATCTTTGAGGAAACAAAGTGAGCCAATCTCCATGGGAAGATGTGTAGTGAGAGAAGATGGAGTGTAAATGCCGGCAGTCGAGCGTGGTGGGACCTCTCGCGCTGCAAGGCAAAAAAGAGAAAGTTTGGGCCAAAGTGGAGTCTTTGTTCATATCCCACGTGGCAGAAGGGGATTTCCTTGTTCTCCCTCACTCTGACGCACATTCACTACACTAAATACACGGGAACAGATAAATGATGCAATGTCAAGCAATCCAGAGGGATCAAGGCTGCCAAGAAAAAAAAAAGGAAAAAGTCATGACTCTGCCGGCACCCTGTTAACCCCGTGATGAACCCTCATTCAGCAAAGTCTTGATTATGGATTGCCAAACATTTTGCAATGTACTGCCTCAGAAAGAAACATGAGAAACGGGTTTTGTGCTAAGAAACCGTTTTAATTAAAATGTATTTTGAATCACACTCCACATCTTTACTACCTGTATACACTATCGTTTTAAAGTTTGGGGTCTGTAAGATTTTTTTAAGTAAGGGATAATCCAGCTGTGCAAATGATTTTAATGCACAATGTGGAGGCCAAGAACTACCCGACATGAAGCATTCAGATCATTAATGCACAGCTAGCCGTGGATTATCCCGCTTAGAGAATGGTCACTTGCCAGCATTGACAACTTAAAGCTGTTATTGATGTTTGCAGTGCAAAATTTGACGTAGTTACGACTCACATACCCGCTTCAAATCAGACATGACCTCGGTGAGCAAGTGATGTGTGTGTGTGTGTGTGTGCTTCAATGAAAGCATTAATATAGAAGGGTGATTAAGCTGACTTGGAACTACTGTACCTGTGTATTAAATGGTTTTAATGCACACCTTAATATTTTTGAAAGAAGTGATATATATTATTGAAAGAAGTCAATAATATTTTTGAAAGAAGTCTCTGTAGCATTTTATTTTACATTCCTATTCCCCATGTACATACTATATACTGATTATAGTAATTGCAATAACTGGGTAATAACTAGGTACTAATCGTGAACCTTACCTTAACCCGGGGGTTTTCAAACTTTATGATGCCAAGGACCCCCAAATACGATTAATCTTATGAGGGACCCCCATCCTAAATTATAATAATAATAATTTGTTACATTTATATAGCACTTTTCTAGGCACTCAAAGCGCTTTACATAGAAGGGGGAATCTCCTCATCCACCACCAATGTGCAGCACCACCTGGATGATGCGATGGCAGACATATTGCGCCAGAACGCCCACCACACATCAGCTGATTGGTGGAGAGGAGACTGAGTGATGAAGCCAATTGTATATATATATGTATGGGGATGATTAGGAAGCCGTGATGGACAGGGGCCAATGGGCAAATTTGGCTAAGATGCCGGGGTTACACCCCTACTCTTTATCGAAGGACATCCTGGGATTTTTAATGACCACAGAGAGTCAGGACCTCGGTTTAAAGGGATAGTTCACCCAAAAATGAAAATTAGCCCATGATTTACTGACCCTCAAGTCATCCGAGGTGTATATGACATTCTTCTTTCAGACGAATAAAATCGGAGTTATATTAAAAATGTTCTGGCTAATCCAAGCATTATAATAGCAGTAATAGATGCTCTGTTTTTGAAGTCCATAAAAAAATGCATCCGTCTGTCAAATAACTGCTCCAAGCGGCTTTGGGGTGTTAATAAAGGCCTTCTGAAACGAATTGATGTGTTTGTGTAATAAAAATATCCATATTTAAAACTTTATTTAATTTTTTTCTATGGCTCTGCATCAGCCGTCCCTGCGCCATCACTTCCGGCGAATAATGTCAAAATACCAGCGCGATCATAGATATATACATAGATTCCTCATAAGTGCCTGCGCAGATCGGTCGAATGAGGCATCTACGTATATATATATCTTTGATCGCGCCAGTATTTTGACCTTATTCGCCGGAAGTTATGGCGCTGAGAAAACTAGATGTCATTCGTCTGATAAGAGGTAAAAAAACCAACTGTTTGGTTTCTCGCAGAAACCGATCGTTTCGTGTCTTAAGACATCAATGTGTCGCCACGAGCCGCAGGGTTTAATAAGGATTCGTATGTCTG
Source organism: Romanogobio albipinnatus (assembly GCA_023566225.1). NCBI lineage: Eukaryota > Metazoa > Chordata > Actinopteri > Cypriniformes > Gobionidae > Romanogobio > Romanogobio albipinnatus. The sequence goes on from CM042244.1 coordinate 5,307,114, forward strand.
TTTTTTTTACTCTCATTGCTCTCATACTCTAAAATATCCCCATTCACATGCATTATACGACGATCACACTGCAACGGTTGGAGTTAAAAATCTTCATTTGTGTTCTACTGAAGAAACAAACACACCTACATCTTGGATGACCTGGGGGTAAGCAGATAAACATAAAAATTGCGTTTTTGGGTGAACTATCCCTTTAACGCTCATCCGAAATTCCATCGATTTTTATGAAAAAACATTTAAACTGTTAGACAAATTGTGTGACATTATAAATACTAAATATGGTTTCCAAACTCAATAAATTGGCTATAATTATTTTTGTATGTATAAAACACAAGAAGAACATTTTTCAATTAAAAACTATTTGTATAAGCAACTTTCACAATAAATGTATGTAAGCAGCTCACGTACTGCATTAAGAAAACTGCCTTACAGCCCCAGTGAGAGAGATAAATGGGACTCAGTAGAAAGATACAAAGAAAACATACAGTTCTGGAAAGTAGCCTATGTATACAACAAGAAAGGAGAGAAACTTTTAGAAATGAAACAGAATATTCAGTAGACTTTATCCATATTTACTTTGTCTTTTTATTCTCTTAAATTTTCTGGGGACCCCTTAGGACCTTCTGGAGGGCCCCTGGCCCCTTAACCCATAGTTACCTTTTAATACCCAGTACTTTTTTAGACAAGAACACTGGAAGTACACGTACTGTAAAATAATAATGTGCAACCGAAGTCTCTTACGCTCACCAAGGTTTAAAATAAACAAATGCAGTAAAAACAGGAACATATAGTAATAGTAATATTTAAACATGTTACAAATATAATACTCAAACAATAGAGCATGGCGCTAGCAATGCCAAGATCATGGGTTCGATTTCCAGGGAAAGCAAGAACTGACAAAATGTAAAAATGTGTACCTTGAATGCAATGTAAGTCGCTTTGGATAAAAGCGTCTGCCAAATGCATAAATGTAAATGTAAATAATATTTTATATTGCATAAATATATTTTTTCTCTATACTGAGAGTCTCATAAGCATACATTATAGATTCCTACGAATCTGTGTATACTGTGATTTTGAAGTCTTAAAAGACAAAATGTCAGAACTTAACGTACAGCAAGACAAATAACGCATACAAGCTGTTCTCTATTAACCAAGCCCTTCGGGGGAACAAGTTGTACCTCGATATTTCACCATTCACTATTTATTATATCTGTGAACCACTGTTGTCCACACTCCACAGAGCCTGATTTCAGAACACTTCGGGAACAGAAAGAGCTGAACAGCAGCTATAAATGCTTAAGTGACAATCCATCTTTCTAATTACACTTTATCAAGACATCACATTCACCTCAGGGCCCTCATTAATCCATTTCTCTCAGCCATTCGAACAGCCGGTCTTGCAAGTGACAGCATCACATTGTTACATCATGGTCTGCCTCCAAAAATGTGTTGCCACGTTGGCCTTATGAAACAACACTGTACATCATTAATAGTAAAAGAGATCACAATATATGGCCTGCCATCGTCACAAACTGTTCTGCAAACTTTACGCATTCAAACTGCTCTAATAGTGGAGCCCAATCCCCCGTTTCAAACGACTGTCAATTCCCTTTGAAGATGTGACTAAATATTTGCTGACATTGAGGGAGCGTGTGTCCTATTCAGAGTGTTTGCTCGCTAGTTTCCACTGAACTGGCCTTCTTCAGATCGCTGGTACACGTGTGCCTGGCCTGCTGCCCTTAGATAAAGAACAGAGAGAGTTAGAGAGTGAGGGGGGAAGGAAATCAAAGGAAAAAGTGATAAGAGTAAAAAAAAAAAGTGATGGTTTAAACGAGTTCAGATGCAACTGTACAGAATTAAGAAATGTTCACATGCTTGCCTTTTTGCATAAGGTGCATGTCATGAAAACAAATACAGATATGTTGCATGTGCCGGTTGCACCCTTAAAGGATGTTTAACCTGTAATATTGCATTTAAAGCGGAAATATGAGCTGTGGCATTAAGAGTGCTGAAAGCCATACCTCTGTAACAGGGCTACCCAGTAACCATGAGGAACAGCATGTCCCATGATAGAGGTGAGAGACCACTTTACAAAGGAATTCAGTCCAATTTGAATCCGCCAACAGAGGGTATGGAGAGCTGATACACAGCCTCTTCACTGCAAAAGAGGAAGCACATGACACTTGAACAGGAGGGTGGAAATATTTAGAGAACTCTTCTGCAAATTTGGATAATGCCTGCTTTTAGTTTATTTGCATGCTCAAGTTTGGGATTGCCAATGAGGTATAAAAACAGAAACGCACCGAAATCAGTGCAAAATCTGCATTTATTCCATAATGTATGCTAGTTTGTTTACAACTCATAAATCACTTTAGCTGTCCCGCAACCGCAGATTCATGGTTTCTGTTACAGAGGCGGTCCCATAGTCACGGTGGCCGTCTGAGGAGGAGGATTAGGAGAGGATCCACTGACGAAACAAGTCTAGCCAGATTGGGCGTGCCGTCCTTCGACCCCAGCCCCTCAAAGTGTTATTAGAGAGAACTGGCAACATCCCGCTCTCCCTGACGCTCACATTGATCTAAACAGAGGCTTCTCAATCCCCAACACCAGATCTGAAGCAATTCCATTAACCTGGGCTTTACAGAGGATCCACGAGAAAATCCTCAGCTCAAGAGGAGTAACGGCTAGTCCTGCACTTAAAACATCTCATTAAATATATACATTCACCTAATCATTAAACACAAGGGCACTATCCTCCTTACATTATCACAGATAAATATGCATGTTAATATTATAATACAATGAGGTCACTCTGGGGTTAAACGGTGCATACTGTGCTTAAACAACCATTTTCATAAAAAAATAAATAAAATAAAAACCCTTAGTGGCTAGAGAAACAGAGCAGGGAGCCCTGATACATGTGTGTAGGATAACTTCCGTCAACATAACCAACGTGACAACCTGCTTGCACAGGGAGCGCTGGGGACTATTTTCAGGCGCTGTGTAATATCATTGCGCCGCTGCACTCATGGTACAGCAACAAAGCTCCTTGATTATTACGCAGGAATGAGAGTATAGTTCCTAGCCATATCGGCCTAGAAAATCACAACTCTTCATTTTCTTGGTACACGATGTAACTACAGAAGAGTCATGTTTTAAATAGGAAAAATATCGAAACTCTTTGGTCATTTTTGAGTGAGATGCTAACGGTCTAATCAGATTCAATGATCTATGCTAAGCTATGCTAAAAGTGACCAGACCCGGAGATCGGCTGAATGGATTCGAAAACGGTAAAACTCAACTTTTTAACTCTAGGGGAGACGGAAAATTTGCCTATTTTCAAAAATAGTGGAGTGTTCCTTTAAGCTTTTACCTCCATTATATCTTACCAATAATTTGCATGGATACTGTGTATTGTTTTTTTGAGAGCATTCAGGCGCTCATGACCCATTTAACATCTGGAGTGACATCACCGCTGTGATCTGTTGATGTCAGCGTGACTCATGACTTCAGCACGACGGTGTTCCCAGGTAATAGCCTCGTGTTCCCTGCCACATACTGCCTAAACACGGTTCAAGTTCAGTCCAGTCCTCTGCAGGTCGGGTCGTCCAGCTCTTATCGCACAGGGCGGCCTCTTAACCGTATTCCTCACTGGCAGGGGTGAGCAACTGATACGCAGACTGGAGTCCAGAAAATAAGTAACCGTGTGTGTGTGTGTGTGTTTTTGTGTATGACCTGAAAGTACAATGTGACCTGTAAACATGATTGAGTAAAAAAAAAAGAAGCCTGTATTCCCTAATACTGAATCATGAAATTTAGCAATGATGGATGACCAGCCGCACTTAATGTGATTACTGTCAAACAGCAGAACAAAATATCAGACAGCTTTAAAGGAAGTGCATACATATAATCCAAATTAGGGTAAAGGCTGGTGCAAATGAGTTTTTAATCTGTAAATTGTAATGTTGCATACATTTACAGTACATGCTTGACAATATGGAAAAAGGGACTGCGAGATGGAAACATTCAGGGTTGTGTGAAGCTGATTTTTTTCATTAATTTAGCAGATGAGAGAAATTCAATTAAGAAGATTGAGTTCACTGGCCTAAGGCCAGCAGAGGGAATTATCACAACCATTACAATACGCTTTATTGAGACGCTCTCTGCTTGTTTAACAACATCACAAAAGGGCCCATCACAACTAATGAAGGAATTCTAACAGACGCACAAACATGAATACTACAGATTTAGACCGTTTAATGACATCATTCTGACATCTGTGCCCAAACAGCTTTGCAATTGCAACAAAGCTTCTGAACAGAAGTTTAAAGGGGGCATAACACACACAGTTTCTGCCAGTCTCATGTTAATCTTGAGTACCTATAGAGTAGTATTGCATCCTTCATATCTCTGAAGAGTGTTTAGTTTTATCATATTTATAAAAGACAGATACGCTGTATCGATTCTTTCTGAAACAGCCGAGCTCGTGCAGGCGGCCAGTGGGCGGAGCTAAGAGTCACGAGTGTGCACACACACACACACACACACACACACACACACACACACAATGGCATTATCCCTGGATAACTTTAGATTCCCTATACGTTCGTGTTGTTCACATTATATGCACTTGCATGCCGATTGCCAACAAAACACACACATTTGTTTCACTCACCGCATGCGATTTTCGCTCGTGACCAAGAACAAACACACACACTTGCAGAACCCCGGAAAAACAAACTGCATCCACTGATCCCTTAACGCTGGGTTATTTGGGAAGCTGAACAAGGTGATCTTTCCCTCAGACCAGAAACACACTTCTTTAGTGACATTGTTGATTTCGTGGTCTAGAAATAAAATGACAGCGCTGTCGACGGCTCCCGTTGATGGACGCACTCTTGCTCTCACTCTAGTTGGTGTGTGTGCGCGCTCATCTGGGAGAAGTGCCCATACAAGGAATTCCTCTCTTTATGACGTCATACAGGGCCATACTCGAAAATAAACTTTCCAAAACTTGTTCGAATCCTGAAGGAGTGTATTTAGCACAGAAATACTCCGTTATACATCCAACCTCGTTTTTTTGAAATGTTGGCCATATTTAGCCTGAGAATCAATGCATGAAATGGCATTAGACCCCCATTTAAATGTTTGGCAAAAGAAGGCTTCAGCCAATTTAACAACTCCACAAGTACGGTCCTCATCTGCAATACAGTCTGTTCTCCTGCATTTAAAGGAGAGGAGAAGCAGCAGAAAGAGAAGTGGAAAGAAAAACAACTAAGAAGAAAGAAGTAACATTCTCCTGCAGAGGAGAGCGCGCTCCGTATTTAAGGTTGTTCCTAGAGGGATTTTTCCTAGAACTCCACTCTTTCATTTGACAGAATGTACAGAAAGTCCAATCGACCACAACGTCTGGTTAGCAGAGTCTGTATTTAAAAAAAAAAAAACAACTGATCCTGATCATCTGTTTATTTTCATTTTGGACTTGAGACATTACTCCACCTTTGTGTGCTAATCGCAGCGCTGACCTGAAATGCTCCACCACCACAGAATATTTTATAGTACATCCCGGCACAGCTGTAGTGCAGACACTGTTGCTCAAGTTTCACAGTAAGCAAGAGATTTCCCTACAGAAGACTTCAAAATCTCAGCTTCAGCGCCCGTTAGACTCGTGCTCACAGCTGAATTACGTCAGATAGGGGGATTCACATGGATTCAGCAGCTTAAAACTGTAACCTATATAGGTTATGGATCACTACATCTCAGACGCCACAGTAATTCATCTTTATTATCGAATTAAGGCCTTCAACTTCTGCCAAATCAACTAAGATTTTGAGCTGGAAAATATATCAGGCTGCATAAAAATCCCTCAAATGTTCATGGTGTGCAATAGATCGTCTTACATCATTAAAATTCACATAATTCACAACCACACACGCCGTTGTTATCGCTTCCATAAGCGATTTTCTGTTGTTCCCATAACAACAATCCACAATGGGTGGAAAGCTGTGACAGGAACGAGTTAGCGAGGGAGGTGCGATCCAAAAATGTATTTCTTTCTACTCCCTTTTTTCTCCCACCATGTGCTTCTCTTTCTTTTACTCTGTTTTTCTGCCTTTTCAGTTTTTCCAAAGTCTGTATGTGCTGACAAGCACTTCATAAATGTTAACTATTTTGTGGCTTATGACCTTTTTTTTCACATTCTTTCAGACAAGCAAGGACATTGTGACTGTCAAGGAAAGTACTAGACCTTCTCAGCATTCCAACTAAACAGGAATTTAATTTATCAGGGATTACATAACCCTCTCCATCTCCCAAATGGCGGGACGCAGTTGCTTCTATTCAGCAGAAACCACAACTCCTAGAGCCGTGTCCGTCGCAAGAGTGATTTCCCACAGCGAGCAAATAACAACAGAGCTCTGACCACATCCAAACCCCGGCACCCAAACACGTCCTCCTATCATAATATTGACTTCCTCTCTCAGTTGTTTCCAATGGACAATGTGAGAGAAGACATGGTTTCCACTAAAGAATGACTCGCAGGCATGCGTCATGTTACAGTAGCGATTGATATGAAAGTGGTCGCACTTTTAGCGAATTAAAGAGAAAGTCAATCCAAACATGAAAACGGTGTTGTCATTTACCATTTACCATCATGTTGTACCATCACTTTATTCAGTGAAAAATAAAAGTTGATGTTTGGTAGAACATCACAATAACTATAAAGAAAACTATAACAATAACTATAATGACGATAGCTATAGCATCCACACCAGATTATCAGCACACTGCAGTTATGGTGTCTGCAGCATTAAATACTTGAGTTTAAAGTAATTGATTCTAGGGATGCATTGAATCCAGGATTCGGATTCGGCCGAATATTGGCCTTTTTGACGGGGTTCTGTTAGAATTTTTTTCCACCGAACCGAACCCTAGGCTTGCACTACGCGCGCTCCACTGGTCGTACGTAATGACGCCACCGTTGATTATGGGAAGGTGTTTACTAGGTGGACCGTCCGAATGCAGGCTGTGAGAAAGTGAAAATGGAACTTGTGAGCAGAAAACATGTTGTTTGGCAGTACTTTCAGTCAAAAGAAGGCGATTCAAGTGGAGCTACATGTTCAATTTGCAATGCCGATTTGTCTCGTGGTGACAAGGACCCGAAACAACAGCTGCTGTTAAAACATTTGCGTATGAAACATCCCAGAGAATACGAGTTGTGCATGAGGGAATCTACAGACAGCAGGCAAAATGCAGCAACTTCAAGTACGGCAAAGGAAGGACAGTCATCCTGGCATAATGTTGATAAATACCTCAGCACTGTCACAGGGTGGAGGTGGTGTCATTGAATTGGTTCACTCATGATCTGACTTGTTATGGGACAGGCGCAAGTGTGCGTGTCTCTGCGTCCACGTGAGTGTGTGTGTGTCCGTGCAATGCGAGTGAGTGAGTGAGTGTGTTTTTGTGTGTGTGTGTGTCCGCGCGAGTGAGTGAGTGTGTGTCCGCCCGCCCGTGCGAGTGAGTGTGTGTGTGTGTCCGCGCGAGTGAGAGTGTGTGTGTCCGCGCGAGTGAGTGTGTGTGTGTGTGTCCGCGCGAGTGAGTGAGTGTGTGTCCACCCGCCCTTGCAAGTGAGTGAGTGAGTGTGTGTGCGTGTGTGTGTCCGCGCGAGTGAGTGTGTCCGCCTGCCCGTGCGAGTGAGTGTGTGTGTGTCCGAGTGTGTGTCCGCACGAGTGAGTGACTGTGTGTGTGTGTGTGCGTGTGTGATTTAATCATTGTGTTTGTTGATATTTTGCGAGTCCTCTGAGCATTTCCCCCAGATGACTCCTGGGACTTACACCGTGTCCTAACTACACGCGACGCGATAAGATTCAAGCGATAAGCAACTTGTCTGTCCACACCAGAGGCGACGCGACTACGAGATGCGACAAATCAATCAAAAACCACAGCCAATCAGAACAGCGTGTGGGCGGGCTCTCGCGGCAAGTGCACAGAACCAGAGATGAATCCTGACGGCACATAAACATGACCTGAGATTATGTTTTATGTTGTTGTTGTTCCAGCCGCGAAGTCGCAGATATAGAAACCGTTTCTAAAATAGATTCATCGCGTGTCGTCGTCGCGGCTGGTTAGGACAAAAACTCCAATTAACATGGAAAAGTTACCTTTTATCACATGTCGCAGCGTCGCGTGTAGTTAGGACACGGTGTAACGGTAGCTGAAGCTCATTAAATATGCAAATCTTATCCAATCCTAGCCGTGGGCGTTTACTTCCAAGTGTTCAGTGCGGCACGCCTATCAAATCCGAGTGTTTTTCAGAGAGGCTCAAAACCTGGGCAGAAAATAGCCTATTACTTATTCATTATGATGTTTTTTAATGTAAAAACCACACAAACGTCACAAGTTGACCTCAGACAACAGTATAAAAAAATTAAAAAGCCAGTTCATGACACCTTTAATGTGTTTACTGTGATAATGGACTGAGGATGGGAGTAGGATTCTGTATTCGGCCGAACCCCAAAAATCGGGATTTGGTGCATCCCCAATTGATTCTGATTTTCTGTCAATGTTTTATTCATCAGCTAAAAAAAATATATTCTGACAGTGATTCCAATGACATTCCTCTGTGTCTTTATCATTATAGGCGTGGTGTGGACTATTTCACACAGCTATTTGCATAGAATTAGAATGATTATTAAAACTTGAAGCTTTATAGACAGATAGGTTGAGAGTAACTCTTGAAGGACCAGCACCACATCCTCTCGTATCACCGTTTGAAGATCTTCCAGAATCTGCCGGTAAGTTTTAAGAGTTCATTTTTAGTCCATCTCCTATCCTGACGTTTGTCATGCAGAGATTTTACAACACTTCAGCTTGTGATTCTTATTAAGTGGGGGTCATTTTTTAGGATTCTTTACCTTACTGAAGTCTCTGAGATCCTGACACCTTGCACTTCTGGAGACTCCCGGTAAGTTGCAGCTCTGAAAAAAGCTGGCGCTGGAGACTAAAGTCTTCCTGATGGTTTCACACTTAATTCTGATTTCTTTTGCTTTTCTACACCACCCAATTTTGTCTGACACTGCAGACCCAATGAACATTTCACTGTCCACTGGTCATGCCTTAACTGCAATGTATAGTATTGCATTAGCAGGGCTTGACATTAACACCCGCCAGCCTGCCAAATGCGGGTGGATTTCAGCTGTGGCGGGTAAGGCAGCCACTCCCACTAGCCACTTTGGCGGGTTGAATATAATTTCAGCTTACAGCCAAATGAAATGCCAAGACCGTTCTTTATCGATTATCTTCCAGTTAGTGAAGGCGGGGTAGGTGGAATTGCGCTGAATGACAGAACAGAAGCGCTCTCTCTCGTGCCGAGCGATCTCGTGCCTGAATAGTCAAATACACACGCACACAGATGTCAAAATGTGCATCGTGTGGAGTATCTCGCATGAACACAGTCGGCTATGGCTTAAGTGTACGTAAACAGGTGGGTAATAACTGGATATGTGTCATTCAGCATCCCAATTTAATACCTGTCTGTCATTAAAGGTGTCATGAACTGGCTTTTTTTTTAAAAATGTATACTGTTGTCTGAGGTCAACTTATGATGTTTGCATGGTTTTGACATTCAAAAACATTATAATGAATAAGTAATAGGCTATTTTCTGCCTTGTTTTTGAGGCTCTCTGAAAAACGCTCGGTTTTGATGGGCGTGCCGCACTGAAGACGTGAAAGAAAACACCCACGGCTAGGATTGGATAAGATTTGCTACTGCTCCCCTGTCAGTGACAGTGTGTGGCAAACGGCAACCGGAATGAATCACCCAGCCCACAGCCGCAAACACAATGATCTATCTCTCATCCACCCACGATTGATTGGAATGATATTTCTGTATCATTTTGCTCGATCATCAGTGAATATAACCGCAAACCGTACACACACACACACACACACACACACACACACACACACACACACACACACACACACGTCTGAAAAACACATAGCCCCGGGACTTTGGGCTTAGCGAGCTGGCGTTACAAGTCTGAGTCTGATCACGAATGAACCAATAACACCTTCTCCAGCCTGTGACAGCGTACTAAGGTATGTAATCAATAGATATCAAATGATCTGTAACAATGCAACACTAACACATAAAAAAACATGTTTTACTCACATAAGTATGTTGCACTGTTCCTGTCGGACCCAATATAGAAGGCACAGCATTGTGCTTTAATCTCAATGTCTGCAAATCCAGTCTTGACCACCTTGTTTACAATCGATTCCACATCGTTTAGCTTCACGAGTCGGTGGGCGGGCTTGAGGCGGCTCTTCTGCGTCCTACTACGTCAGTGGTCGACATATTCTGAGATCTCTCGTTTTCTGGCCCTGGTGTCAATAAAAGCTTTTCTTTGACTAACAAGGACGTTTTCAGCTCTGAAACGTACAGGATATTCTTATATCACAAACTTTTATATATCAAAGGCTCAAAGGAAAGTTGATTTCTCAATCATCACCCCTTTAAATGTTAATCAAACAACTACAGATGTTAAATAAATGTATACATATTAAATAAACCTACTGTATCAGATTTTTTTTTTTAATGTACTATTGTTTTTGTAATTTGCTTCTTTGTTCTTTTATATAGCCTAACAAAAATAACTCATATATCATATTAAATTAGCCTATGCTCATATAGCCCACCTGCTGATATACAATGTAGTCTTGATTTGGGTGGTCACTCTGCATTTGAAAGTTAAGGGTTTTAAATCTTCGAAATCAAGTAAAAGGATTCAAAATCAAGTAATTTGCATGCCAAAGTCAACTTTAATCATATAAAATGTAATTTCCAAACAGTAAAATTGTGGCCAGTGAAAATGCTGAGTGGCAAGTAACTTTGGAAAACCACTAGCCACAGTGGCTGGTGAGGAACAAAGTTAATGTCAAGCCCTGTGCATTAGTATTGCATCCTCCTCATGGGCATTTCATATTTTTTTACTTTTCAGTCTGAGTTAAATTTGATCTGTAACAGAAAGCGTGCTTAATAATTATACCAGAATACAAGGCGTTTTTCATTTCCAGCCTTCATGAACAATTATATATCACGTATAAATGATTAAATACAAAATGAATAGTAGTTATTAAGATTAATGTGGATTGGAATTGGTAAAATTGTGCCTGGAAAAAAATATGATCAGAAAACCAAACTGCCTAATAATTATGCAAACACTGTAGTTGCTTATTAGCATGCATATTACTAGGATATTGACTGTTTATTAGTACTTATAACACACATATTAATTCAGCATGAGCATATTCTACATCTCTTAATCCTACCTGATAGCTAAACTTGACTGCCTTTACTAACTATTAATAAGCAGTAATTAGGAGTTTATTGAAGTAAAAGTTAATAGTGAGAATTAGACCCGAATCTAAAGCGTGACCGAGAATAATCCTGGTTGGAACAACAATCAAATGTTGATTCTGATTCAATGCCCAGTTCGTTCCAGTCCTGATTTATAAAACTGTACACTGCTTCCCATTGCCCTGCACTGCTGATGCTGTGTCTAATCCTGAGAAGGAATGTGACCTTGACGTTTGTCCTTGGCTTGCACAGAGGACAGGTCCACGGAGCTCAATCTGGCCTTTGCTGTCATCTATGGAGCAGATGCACATCAACAAAACTGGCAGGAAATCAGGCAGGCAGAATGACTGATGACTCTTATAGGGCAAATAACAGTTTACCACAGTGATTATGTGGGAATGGAAGTGGAACGTGTACAAGATCTCAATGCCAAAATATGAACACAAAGCAAATGTTCAAGAACTCTTAAAATGATTGATACCTTTATAATATTGACAGTGTCATCACTTTAGTAAGAATGAGAGAGCATGAGGATCCGTCTTGTTCAACAAGGACACCATTTATATGCAAATCACCCAACTCTCAAAAACACAACGCTCTAAGCCTTGAAAAAGCAGGGAGTTTTAGTTGTGTCTCAACATCAGCCCGTTATTTCCCAACAGATTCCTGCATGAGCCGAATGATAGCGAGTGTGTTTGCTGATATTTGGGTTTGTCTATGCAGAAGGAGCACTGAGATTGGCTTCTCAGGAAAGAGCCACGGCTGTTACCCAGTGACTCAGTCTGACTGAGATTACTACAGACCTGTCAGGCTCTATCAGAAAGGGAAGTGCTTTCTGCTGGCAAGATAACTCCAACACCGATCCGTACAAAACTCTTGTGTCTCACCTATCTCTGCTGCTCATTACTGTTCATATCTGGGTGGGGAGCAGTGTTTTTATCTTCCAACGAAGCACAGGCCATCCACTGATCTGTTCTGTCTGTTAAAGTCTACACACAAACACATTATGGATGGGTCAGAAGGGTTGATTAGCCAGTTAATGTGGTTTATAAGGTTATTTGTATTTTAAAGCTGCACTACGTAAAAAAAATTCAGTAAAATATCCAAAAACCACTAGGCCAGTGTTATATATTTTGTTCAGTTGAGTACTTAAAATATCCCAAATGTTTCCAACTATTTGTAAATCGTTAGAAATTGCCATTTTAACCAAGGAACCGGGACGTGTGAGGGAGTCGCCTGTCGATGAAATCATATCTGCGCTCCCCTCGGTTTCCGCTTTTATTCTGCAGAAACGCTTTACTCTCACTGCAGTGTGAACAAGTGTCATAGCAGCCGCTGAGCGAACGCACATAACATACGTCATAACATCATTTTCAACACACTCAGATGTGTCTGATATGATAAACAGAGCTGCGTTACCTCACACTCATGACCGGAAAAGGGGAAATGGCGCCGGCGACTGTGTCATAATAAAAGTCCCACTGCTCGCGAGGCGTGTGTTGCGTTCATTTTATTAACAATCGCTCCAGCGGTTCCTCAGCTCCACAACACTCGCTCCTGCTTCTGCTTCAGACTACAGTAACGTTAATAAATCACATCCATCAACATGATTTCTGCCCGAGTCCTATCCCGATTCTTTCCCACCGGCTGTGAGGTGAAGACCACATGTCCCAAGATTCTGTGCTCAAATGTGGCGTCATCAAACTACGCCTTTGTTTTGAATAGGCGACCTCTAGCGGACGGAAAAGTTACATAGTGCACCTTTAACTTCCTTAACAGAAACTAATAGAAATTTAATGAAAACATTTTCGTTAACTGGGAAAAACAAACCAGACTAAAATAGATTCATGTCTCCACAAACCAACAAATCTTTTGATACATATTTAATTAAAAAAAAACTTTAAATCTATGCAATCTGCATTAAACATAAAAATACCATTAGATAGCTATAACACCAGATTGTTAAACATTAAATGATACCAGCCTAAACTTTGCTGGTAATATCAGCCCTTAAATAATAAGCTAAATCTAAACTGCATTAAAATTCCAAACATTTTAATTGCTCGTCTACGTCTTTGGTTCATCTATGCGGACAAGCTTCTTGATCTGTTATTGACTAAAACACATCTCTTTAAACTGGCATACAAAACACAATATCACATTTCTATAATTCAAATCTGTAAAAGGATTGTTAGGCTGCATAAATTAGGTAAACCGGAACCGGGAACACTTCCCACAACACTCAATGTACTCGTAAGATAAATGGCATCTACGCTAATATTAGTCTGTCTGTCTCATCCTTATCCCAAGTTGATGCCGGCTCAACATCGGGATGTCTGTCAGCCATCGGCCCAACCCGAGTTCCTTGTCACTGTCGCCTCTGGCTTGCTTAGTTGGGGACTCTTAATAATCAGCAATATTACTGACACTACTGGATGAGAACTCATCTTGGCTGGATGATAACATCACTGTCTTCTGCAGAGCTGCTTTATAGCTAAACTGAACTCATTTCATAATTGAAGATTTCAATGACTGTTTATTATTGTGTTTTTAGAGCTGATCTACAGCAGAATTGAATTCAGTTTGCATCATTGAATCGTTATTTTCACATTTATCACAATAGTATGAAGCACTATTTAAATAAAGGTGACTTGACATTGCATCTTAAGTTGTCTTTCAGCATCTCACGCCATGTGCATTGCATTTTATAATGACATGTCAATTTAAAATGAAAAGTTAACCAAAAAACTAAAAAGACCCCTGTATTCGGTTAGATCAGTGTTACTTATTGCGCGGCTCGCACCAGCTTAATCTGCGGTGAAAAATACCCAAAAACAGCGGCATTACAAGATGGAAACACAGACTAGAAAGGATATTTAAACTTGCTCTGCCCTTACGCCCATGACTCTCTCTCTTATCAGTACTATACTACTCCTTTGGTAGTGGAGCTCACGTTATCACCTGGGTTTTTAGCCACTAATGTTGTGGCTGTGATGATGTGAGGCTTCATTAGATTAGAATTACTTGCCACCGATGTGGAGAGACTCTTTCTTCCTGGGCATAAGCTGCACGTTACACAAACATTCTTACCTTTCACCTCAACAAGGGAAAAGTAGCACTTATACTTCCAGTTTGCGAAAGCTACCTTTGAAGTCGTTGGACTTGCCATCGCTGACCGTGCATGTGCGTGTGTGGGTGTGTGTGTGTTTGAACTCAACCTATCAACCTCAACCTTGTCTCCCACCCACCAATCATTGTGTACCACCCCACCCACCCCCCAACACGCATGGCATGCACGCCCGCACACACACACACAGAACGTTGCAGGTCCGACTGACAGAGAGCCTGTTCGGATGCGCCGCTTCAGTGAGCTCAATTATAGTAACGCCGCATTTTATTCTCAGTAACGCTAACGGCGTTGTAACAGAAGAAACAGTCATTTGTTTGATTACTCGTTACTGAAAAAAATTATTCCGTTAGTAACACCGTTTATCTATAACGCCGTTATTCCCATCACTGCCTATAACACAATTTGTATTTATCGTGCAATTTATACGCCAGAATGACTTTTTTACGTGCATATGACACGCATTGTTGAGTGGTGTGGGTTACGTGCCAGCATCATGAGCACACACATCGCGCCAGAATCCAGTTCTCTTATGCCTAAATGTCCGTTTTGTTGAGTATCCTCAGAAGAACAGTTTTAAATGAGTTAAATAATGTCTTAAATGAACAAAGAGTTGCGAGGAAATGTGACGCGCGTGACAGCGCGCCAGATCCGTGTCATGTTCGGCAGCGGCAGATCTTAAAGTCACAGCAGCACTAACTACTGATGAAGCCTAATAAACGTTTTCTACATTAATTTGGTGATTTAAGCCGTGTTTCCAAAGTAAATATTTCCCCCTCCAAACGGCCCTGCTCGTGAGGTAGTAGTAGCATGTCTGGGGGAAAAAAGTTCCAGTAAAAAAAGTTCCTGGTACAAATTGTTCCGGGTAATTTCGGTGGAAACGGGGCTTTACTGTGAAATTACTACATTATCAAAAATATTCAAAACGTGTTTTAAACAGAAAAATGTGTGAATAATCTAGTTTAAAACAGCACTAAAAGAAAGTTTGCCTACCCACTATCTATCTACCTTTTGTATTTATTGTATAGCATGTTCAGGGATGACAGACTGATAATCAGACATACTATTTATGACTGGATGTAACTTTTGATACTTTGCGGTAAAAGTGGCTCTACTATTGATTTTGTCCTATCAGTGTGGCTCTCCTGAAAAAAAATTGCGAAGACAATTGGGTTAGATTGTTATGCTTCCTGTCAGGTTGTTTTTGAACACAATGCATCCTGTGTGAACACAACCTGAGAAAGGTGCCTGATCAAAGTATGGTGGACCCTAAATCATTACCCTAAGTCCAATTATATAGAGCTTCCATAAAACCAACTATTTTTCTAGTCGTTACTTTCTATGACGCTTTCAGTTTTCTAATTAGCACTGCGTTAGAACTCAATAAGGAAACCCCTAGGCTGTCTCTAAGTGTCAGAGGGGTTAATTCCTTATAAAGAGTGTGATGGTGATTCTCAGAATTGCTCATACCCTGAGGTTTAGATGTGTGAAGGAGAGCACGGAAACGCTGTGTATTTTTGAAGAACTACCCGTTCATTTATTCTGCCTCTCACATTCACTCTGTTTCTTGACTCTCTGCCGAAGGACATGTGGTTTCTTGTAATTGAACACTCAACACTTTTTATAACAAGATGTCAATTTTTTCTCCAAGTGACAAAAATAGTGTAGGTTCATGACAGCAGTACTGTGTAGGGTGATTGATTTACCTCAGACTCAAGCTCCATTTTGAAGATGAAGATGGCTCTTTGTGGGTATACATTCTCAATATTTTTCTCTCATCCTACAAAGAAGAACAAAAAAACAGGATTTATTGTCATAAGCAGATTTCATTTAGTTCTTCTAACAGGGTTCTACTCATGTAACTTTAGAAAACTTAAGAAATCAAGTTGAGTTGTCATTCCATAATTTCTCCACTGTTTTATGAGCTTCAAGCTGAAAATAGGCTCTGAACTCATTGATCTCAGAGCGAGCGGATGTTGCACAGTGATCTCAGACAGGAAATACAACCTGTCAACTACTAGCATAGTTTCTAATCTAATCTTAGAATTCAGGTTTTAGTTAATTTTCTTCTCTTCATCGTGATTTTAATACCTGGTAAACCCCTAGTGCCAAAAAAACCTGCTGCAGGTCTCTCAAGAGTCAAGCTTTATTAGTATGATTTAACAAATAATAATTCAAAACTACACAATATTTTGTGTGTTCTTGTCACAATAGTGGGTTTTTACTAATCTACAATGAAAATAATGGAAATAATCTACAATGGTTAATGTTGATGCCCTGTACTAGAGGTTACATTTACCTTGATAACCTCATTCATTAAAGAAGCACATGATAAACAAAGAAAAGCCACTACCGTTTATACTTTTATTGTAGAGTGGAAAGATAAGCATATTCTGTAAATAATAACATGTAGCAATAATAACAAGATGAAACACAATATACCTGAAAAGAAACAAATGACATAAGTTCATGCTGGGTAAAAATATATACTGAAAATCTAAGAAAAGAGGTGATTCAAAAAATGAAATATTCAAAGTATCCAGCAAACTGTTGTATTACAACAAACCACAGTTTATATGCTATGCATCATGACCATAAAGACCATGTCAGATTCCATTTGGATTGACAGTTTACGTCCAAGGTGTGACTAACAGTCAAATAGTGTAATATTTAACTATGATAGCCAGTTTCAAAGCTGTTTGTGTACATATTACATTTCCTCTTGTCCATGTATAGGCTACACAGCATCACAATACAGACAGAAGAAGAGCAAGTGACGCAGAGTCTAATGTGATTAATCGTATATTCTAAGTGCACGGCTTAAGCTTAAAAGTCAAGGGCAGGTAAACATAAACAAGTAACACATCACTGTAATAATCCAACAAACCTTGCCATCTTTTCAAGAAAATTCCACCACAATATGAAATGTGAAATCTCAGCAGTTGTTTCACAGCAAGAGCAGAGGAGATGTGATGGAAACATTGGATGCTGCCTCAGCTTTGGAGAGTTTTGGTGTTATATGCGTGTACTGTGTGCAATGCACTCAAATGAACTTGCACGCATTCGCATACACACAAAACATACAGGTAGCTGACTAGTGGGGCAGGCAAAAATAAACACTAAATCCTGTGAGGACAAGGAATCAGAGCCAGACTAGAATACTAGCAACCTTCTGGGAACCAGACACACACAGCCAACTATGCCTGGCAAGGCCAACTCGCCTGAATCCTGCCAAAGAGGCCTGGCTCATGCCAGCACCAAAGCAGCTCTCACTTCGAGCGAGAATTGAATATGGGGCAGGCAAGGGTGTCAGCCGAGCAGGAAAGATCACAAGCACGTCGAAGACGCCCACTGCAGCCTCACCTCAGAGTGTGAAGAGAGCCCTAGAGAGGAGCAGATGAGTCAGTATGAGAGAGGTGCTATTCATTGCCACTCGCTGGGCTTTTTCATGTGGGATCAGACGAGAAATGACCTCTAATGAAATCAGAGTGGATTCCCCACCTCTGAAGGTAAACAATGAATGAACATAAGGTTAACGGAACATATACTAAAATGTAAAATTCACCACTATGCTGCACTCACTTACTGGTAAGGATTAGGCTTGCTGCGATAGTCGGTGTTCAGCCGCAACACAGGTTACATCACTTGCCCACCGCGGCACCGCCCCCACCGTCGTTTAGATTTTTATAGTAATAATTTAGTTCAGTTAGAGAACAGACACAACAAATAAAAACAGAACGTGTCTGCTTAATACAGCGTGAGCCGACTGAGAGGCGCAGCACAGACCAGCAGCAGGAGTCAGATTTCATTCATCACGAGAGCAAAGAGCTGACTGGCAAGATGATCGAAATGTAAACACAACTATTTAAACGCACCTATTTAAGCGAGTTTGTCATTGTACGGTTTTGTTGTTGTAGTAATGTGGCTAATGAACCCACCATTCAAGAAACCCGTCTCTGAATTGGTGCTAATTCTAAACCGAAAGTAAAATGCGCACGGCCGCACCATCATTCATTCACGGCCGCACAATGTGCACGCATTTACAGCCGCACTGTCATTCATGGTGCGTGTCCACTGCTGCGTTCTCAGTTCATCCCTGTAGAAGCTCAGCTTCCATAGGAAGTCATTGAAAACACTCTTTGCTCTTTGCAAACTTTGCTCTGCTCTGTTATGAATGCCCGAGTGGCCGTGTGCATTTTACTTTCGGTTTAGAATTAACGCATTTAAAAGCCACCGTCTGTGATACCAGTTTTACTGGTGTTGTCACGTTGATTAACAGGTGGGAAAATTTCCTCACTGTCACATCCCTAGTAAGGATGCATAAGCTGATACTTCATTAAAATAAAATAAAGAAGCTAATAAAGATAGAAAGACAGACAGACGGATAGAGGGAAAAAAGTCCAATATCGCCAATTATACACTCACCTAAAGGATTATTAGGAAAACCTGTTAAATTTCTCATTAATGCAATTATCTAATCAACCAATCACATGGCAGTTGCTTCAATGCATTTAGGGGTGTGGTCCTGGTCAAGACAATCTCCTGAACTCCAAACTGAATGTCAGAATGGGAAAGAAAGGTGATTTAAGCAATTTTGAGCATGGCATGGTTGTTGGTGTCAGACGGGCCGGTCTGAGTATTTCACAATCTGCTCAGTTACTGGGATTTTCACGCACAACCATTTCAAGGGTTTACAAAGAATGGTGTGAAAAGGGAAAAACATCCAGTATGCGGCCGTCCTGTGGGCCAAAATGCCTTGTTGATGCTAGAGGTCAGAGGAGAATGGGCGACTGATTAAAGCTGATAGAAGAGCAACTTTGACTGAAATAACCACTCGTTACAACCGAGGTATGCAGCAAAGCATTTGTGAAGCCACAACACGCACAACCTTGAGGCGGATGGGCTACAACAGCAGAAGACCCCACCGGGTACCACTCATCTCCACTACAAATAGGAAAAAGAGGCTACAATTTGCACGAGCTCACCAAAATTGGACAGTTGAAGACTGGAAAAATGTTGCCTGGTCTGAGGAGTCTCGATCATTCGAGACATTCAGATGGTAGAGTCAGAATTTGCCGTAAACAGAATGAGAACATGGATCCATCATGCCTTGTTACCACTGTGCAGGCTGGTGGTGGTGGTGTAATGGTGTGGGGGATGTTTTCTTGGCACACTTTAGGCCCCTTAGTGCCAATTGGGCATCGTTTAAATGCCACAGCCTACCTGAGCATTGTTTCTGACCATGTCCATCCCTTTATGACCACCATGTGCCCATCCTCTGATGGCTACTTCCAGCAGGATAATGCACCATGTCACAAAGCTCCAATCATTTCAAATTGGTTTCTTGAACATGACAATGAGTTCACTGTACTAAAATGGCCCCCACAGTCACCAGATCTCAACCCAATAGAGCATCTTTGGGATGTGGTGGAACGGGAGCTTCGTGCCCTGGATGTGCATCCCACATATCTCCATCAACTGCAAGATGCTATCCTATCAATATGGGCCAACATTTCTAAAGAATGCTTTCAGCACCTTGTTGAATCAATGCCACGTAGAATTAAGGCAGTTCTGAAGGCAAAAGGGGGTCAAACACAGTATTAGTATGGTGTTCCTACTAATCCTTTAGGTGAGAGTACTACGGGGCTGTTGAATGCTTGAATCTGATTGGCTGACGAGCGTTCAAAGGTGTGCAATTATTTTCAGGGAAACTCACGGCAAAAGTAATTCAGGCAAGAGCCCTGCATTTCTGACCGAGCCCTACTGGCCCGACTTTTTTTACGCTCCTAGGGCCGGGCTTCGGGCTGTGAGATGTGCTGCGCTAGTGGAAACAACGTGAGACCATGATACCGCAACAATGATACCACGACAAGACCATGATACCGAGACAAGACTGGCTCGCACAGTGTTTAGAGGACGGCCCTATGCAACACGGATCGCCGCAAATTAGTAAAGCAAGCCAACACGCAAACTGCCGCAAATGAAACTGAAAGTAGCCCAGGTCTTAGATGCTCAAAAACACAATCATCTTCATTAAAACTAATGAGACTAAATGCTCTTACAGTGCTTAGGTCGCTCGTTCTCATATTGCGGTCTTTGATGTTGAAATGAGCTGATGAATAAATGGAGCTCATATCTGTTGCTTTGGTTGACGTGAACTCCGTTAAATGAGCATGTAGCGCGGGAATTGAAGATCGGATTGATAATAATTTTACGGAGAGGTGTAAGGTAAGACAACCTGCATGTTTTTTGTTTATTTTATTTGTTTAGATTGTGTAGCCCATTTCGTTTGTGAGCAGCATCAGCCTCAGCTTGTCAAAAATGCCTTTTTACTGTGGTGGTAGTGGTAGTAGGCTAAACGTTTAAACTAACATTGTGATGCTTGAAGTGTTTTATATCTATGGATTTTATCATAAGCAAGACAAGTCAAGTGTTGATTTGAAAGGGTAAATTGATCAAACATGTGGTTAACTCACTGTCGGCCGCTGGCCGCCACTTTAAAAAACAAAAACTTTAATTTAACAAACAAAAAAAAGCTTCATTTTTCTCAATTAACTTAAAAAAGAAAAAAAAAATTTTTTAAACTAATTTGACAATAAAAACTAAAAAACTATTTTAATGGCTGCAACAATCTGTAATAGGGAGGATAAAAAAAAAAAACAAGTCGGACTCGGGCCGAGAATTTTGATAAGCTGTTGGACACGGGCCGGGCTAGGGCCTCAGCGTCTCGGGCCAGGCCCTAGATTTGAGGCCCATGCAGGGCTCTAGTTCAAGCAGGTCTTGACCGCATTACAGTCCAATACCACTTCACCAAATGATTTCAGTTATTTCAAATGTCTTTACAGCATTCAACAGCAAAATAACCAAAATCCAAAGCGACAAGGACCAACCAAAGAAATATAGTAAACAATAGGATAAAAATTACAAATACAAATTATTTCCATGCTTTTCCCACAAAATTAAGTTTAATTATGTTAAATAATGCTTTGCTTCGTGACCGCATTACTACCTCAGGTGTGCATTATTTTACAAATAATTCAACGACCCTTACATAACTGATATTGTAAAATAAAAAAGGGCATGAGATGTCAATGTTCAAATGTCAGATTAATATCATAACTAAATTTATATAAAATAAAAAATACCAGCAACATTATTTCTGTAGCACAAACAGCTATACCAATTACGAAAAGACACAGTCATTATATTTTTAAAAACAGCATTACTTCACTCTCTGTAAAAGTGCAGCCGCAATGAGAAAAAGCAAAACAGTACAACCATAAAGTTTTACTGGTGTTATTAAAAAGGATTCTGCAGTTCACTTATTAAGTGCTCAGGTTTCTTAATAAAAGAGCTGAAGCTAAACGGCGCTGTGGGTTTGGAAACTATACCAGGGGAACCAGATTTTACTATCAACATTCAGCCATGTTTGATCAAATCGCATCTTACACAAACACGGAAAACCATCAGCCAACAAACAGGTTTGATCTTATCGAATGACGGGAGGTTGTCAGCAGGTTTGTTTTGCATTAAAACAAATGTAATCATCTCTTCATGGATGGCCATCCATGCAAATGCATAGTGGTTTTCACCATTTACATGACAACACACGTTATCTAATATCTAATCAGAATGATTCACTGACAGAACGCATGGTACAATAAAACCCAAGTCAATGGTATTCAGTTTTATTACTGTGTGCATCCTGTCTTGTTGAACTTTGAACCCAGTCATTCTTTTTTGACTAGAGCATTTTGTCAGAGCATGACCGACACAATAGGGCATTACTCTGCTGGGGATCCAATCGCTTTAGTACAATCCCTCCCGAGAATATGGGTAAAACTACCCGTTCATACAGCCTCTAAAAAAGTTTTTCATGGTCATTACATTCAGGCAAAGCCACAGAAGTGGCTGGGTATGAGTTACTAGGACAGCAGGAGGAGCATTTTTAGAGCCCTCATGCACTGAGACTCCTTGTTTGTGCCACAATGGGCCTGGTTGGTTCCCATCACATCCATAATGCTTCCATGGTGAAAGTCTGGCACGTTAAGTTAAATTGTGTGCGAGCGAGTGAGTGGGCGAGTATAATCTCAACACTGCTGTTTAAAGACACATATTGACAATTGTGCTTCTATGTTGGCTATCAGGGTGTGTTTACAAACCTCCCAGAGTTCCTGTCCATGTTGTGTCGGATTTCTGCCGGCATCCTTTGAGGATGGTGCAATCCATCAGTACAGAGCATGTTCAGCCCATTATCAGCGCACTGATAAGATAATCGAACATGTCACTCTCTACACAAAATGTTACTTTCTGTCTTTCAAACAAATACACAGGACGGAGTCAAAGAACTGGCACTGGTCTCTATGAGCTTACAAAAACAACGTACAGAGGGCATGACAGGATTTTGTTTCCAATTGAATACAATTTATTTTTAGGGATGCCAAATATACTGTGTTTGTTTACATAACGCTTACATGCGAATTATATTTTAAATGTATCAGCTGATATTGAATATTTAATTGTGCTTGCATATTTCCACTATTTTTACACTTGTATTTTGGTTCTTTTGGTCCGGACCAAAAAACAAAAACAAAACATATAGTCCTGGTCCGCTTAGCATTCACACTGGCATTTTTAACAGCGAACCTAAAGTTACCGAACCAAAGGCATAGGGATACGGTCACAACCTGATTGGTCGGCTTTTATGACGAATATTTCGCGACGGAGCTTGCTTACCGAACATTTAAAACAATGCTGTGTGCTGGCCATCATTTTATGCGTGTGCATATGGTTTTATTTTTACCAGCTGAGAACTCAGGAAGAGCTCATAAAATGTTCAAAACATTCAGAACAGCAGCAGGATTTCCTCCGTCGTGTGCAGAAACGAAGATCTGCATATATTGATGAGGCACTTTACCTCCTCGTTGCTCCACGTTTGCCCTCTACTTAGGGCTGTGCGATATTGAAGAAAAATGCGATATCCTTGTTAAATAATGCGATATTCGATATGCGATACGATATTGCTTTAAGTTTATAAAATCTACTTCTTTCCCCAACTGATATCTTTCACTTAAAGAATAACCGACTGTGTTTACATGAATACTCATCAAGACAGCCATTTTGACATAACTGTGTGTGTATTTGACAGTTTGAGTGTGTAACAAGACACGAAAAAAAGAACGGCTTGTGCGCACGTTTCGGTGTGTGTCAGACAGGGCGAGACTGCAAGGAGTTGTTTTTCGCAAGTTATTGCGTTTAATAACTCTTTTTGACGTCAAGCAAGTCACATAAGTAACAGTCGTGTGCCCAGTCTCTGCTGTATGCGTCGACCTAAAACGTACAATTTTCACAATGTTGAAGCAGCCTTAAAATCATTCAGATATTGCGTGCTGCTGCAATATGCATATCGCGATATGTACATTTGCGATATTTCGATCATTTCGATATATTGCGCAGCCCTACCCTCTACTCATTTTGGATATACATCGATCTTTCCACATCGTCAAATCAACTGACTTGTAGCGTCGCGTCCTGTTTTTGGTTCGTTTACATGTCTTTGGTCCGTGTTGTGTTCATTTATCAATCGAACCGCACCAGAGTTCGTTTGGAAGCGGACCAAGACCCATCTTTTTAGCGGCCTCGGTCCACTTGTCCGCACCTGGGCTTGGATAGCAGCGTTCACATATGTTCAAATGAACCGCACTAACCGAGCAATTGCACCACGGTTCAATTTAATCAAACCACAAGTGTGAACGCACCCTTAGATTACCTTTAGAAAAACTAATTTCTGTTTAATTCCAGATTTAAATTAGACTTGGTTTACTCCACTAAGCATCTCATGTTCACCAAAGCTGCATTTATTTCATCAAAAATACATTGAAAGTAATATTGTGAAATATTATTTTAGAATTGTTTCATATATTTTAAAATGTAAACTATTCCAGTGACAGCAAAGCTGAATTTTCAGTGTCACATGATCCTTCAGAAATCATTCTAATATGCTGATTTGGTGCTCAAGAAACATTTATGATTATTATCAATGTTGAAAACAGTTGTGCTGCTTAATATTTTTGTGGAAACCATGATACTTTTTTAAAGGATTATTTGATGGATAGAAAGTTTAGAAAGACTTTACTATGAATTGTGATCAATTTAATGCAGACTTCCTTCTTCAAAAAAAAAGTAAAGAAAAGAAAAAGAAATACAAACCTTACTGACCCCAAACTTTTGAACAGTATGCGTGTCATTCACCGGACTGTCTGCTCAAACAGACGTCAACAAGCATCCAAAAACAAAGCCATGTGGCCACATACTGTACTCGAGATAAAGGGAAACATACTAACATTTTACCAAGCCTGCTCACTGAGTTTGGGATAAGATTAGCAAAGTGAAAGACCAAACCAAACAATGAGCACTCTCAAAATAATACTGATAATCTTTAATTATTCTGATGTCAGAATGTCTGTTTGTATAAATGCATCCTGCGAAAAACAAACAGATGAGGGCCGAAATATTTGAGAGTTTGCTGTCAGTCTGCACTGATCTTGAGGAATTTGTTGCAGCGCTGCAGAGAGCCAAACATCTCTTTCATCCTTTAACAGGGGTCAAATCAACATGATGTTCAGGTCTGCAGGCAACAAACAGAGCCTGGAGAAAATAGTAAACCCTTTTACAACTACAACTAACTGCCAACAAGACCTTCTACAAGACTCTTTCAAGAGCCTGAGGCGTCAAAAGTAAAGACACCCTGCTAAACATGAAAATGCTCATGTGACAAACAGTTTATTCTGAGCAAATAGAACATACAGAGGACGTATTGTTCCTATAACGCACACACAGATGATTTGGCCCGGCAGTTATTCTTCAGTTAAATGTCAGTCAGCCTTCAGGCGATTGCTGTCAACAATACCACCACACAGGTCAGGTGACTGCGGCTACACGTGAAGCATTTGAAGCTGGCATCGACCCACCAGCTGTTGAATAACAGCATGAAATCGGAGAATGTCACACTCATCCTCACAAAGCCATGAAAATCCTGTCTTCCCAGATTCACTGCTAAGGGTATGTGTTGTTTTCTAGTAAGGGCTCATTGACAAATAGGTCAGCTGTTTCATCTGGCCCAGGGGGGCAATTGGGGATTGGAGAGAGGGATCCGATTTAAATAATGATTCACAGCATTTGTGTTTACAAAAATTGCTGTCCTTTTGATTACCAATGTAAATGCCTCCCTATGGGATCTGAAACATTGTAATTGCTCCATTTGTAAGCTTGTTTAAAAGGTAATTACCCTGTGATGCTAAGATCTATGAATCCTCCTCCTGCATAATTCATCATGGTGAGGGATGGAAACAGATCGTAATTTAAACTGCTTTCCTTGTCAAGACTTGCAAAACATGTGCTGCGGATTTTTTCAATAAACATTGTCATGCAGGCAGTTTGCAAAGGCAAGCCATTGCAATTCTGTGATCTCATAACATCTGTACAAGCAGAATTTACGAAACACTTTGACATCAACATTGGCGATAAGCACATTTAACCGCAATATTCAAATGACTGTTCAGATACTGTCTACAAATATAAGGGAATATATTGGCTTTTTGATGGCCGATATCATAGAGAGCAGGGTGTCCGAGGGCCAACATAAAGCCAATACATAATTTATATTTACTTTAATTAATATTTAATAAATTAGAAATATGAAAATAAATGAACGAAAACAAATCTTTAAAATAAACATGCTTATACTTTAGATGGCAACTTCTTGTTTCTGCAATCATATTACAGTATTTTTCACAAATAAAGTAATTGTCAAAAAAATCTGGTACGTTTGTGCACACTGGTAATCATATTTGTTTCAAATACAGACCAGTTAGCAATAATTTTACATACAGCACTGTGAAAATTACACTAATATGACTGAATATAGTTGTCTGGCTATCACCAGACCCAGCTCAATTTATGATTGAACATTGGTCTGGGGAGTCTGCTCTGTATTTTCGACTGCACAAGAGGCGTGATCAACGGGCATAGTTCAAATGACTCTGTACGCAATTGGATAGTTCTTCAACCAATCAGACCACAAGAGTCGTGATAAACGAGCATAAATTAAATGACTCTGTACGCAATTAGATAGTCCTTCAACCAATCAGACCACAAGAGGCGTGATCAACGAGCATAAATTAAATGACTCTGTACGCAATTAGATAGTCCTTCAACCAATCAGACCACAAGAGGCGTGATCAACGGGGAACGACCCATAGATTCTATATCCATCATCGTGTTAAACCCACCAATAGCGCGCCAGGTGGATAAGCCAGTCTGTGATTGGTTCAGAGACTGTAACAGAAAGTGTAACAGAAGCAGTAGAAATTAATGTACAGGTTTCCAGACTGAGCTGCAGGGCGAAATCAAATCGCCGGCAGATCAGGCTGGGTTTACCCAGTCTATGAATATAGCGCAGCATATTTTAAAATCAAGGATTTATAGTTTGAAGCTCTCCTGTCCGCATTCACTTCGCATGGAGCGACAGTCACACGGCTGGATTCCATTCAATCTCAAAGGATTGTGAAATTAAATGTTTATTGGATATTCAGAGATTTGTTTTCATGATATAGATGAGCATTAGCTGAATGTTGACGGTAAATGAGAAAGTTTGATAGTCTATTGTTTGCCTTTTCGTTGCTAATAATATAAAAGCACTATTTTTTCTCAAAGTGTTTACTTTGTTTGTTTATCAGGTCTATATAGTATTGTTTTAAATATGACTGTTTAGCAGATGCCGTAAACTAATGAAGACAGAAGAATGTGAGCGCTGTGAGATCAGGCGCTGCTCTTCTCAGGCACTGGTGTTTTCAGCGCCACCCGTCAAAATAAAAGTCTGGCACGCTGGGAAAATAAAAGTCCCGCTTCAAACACATCTGCCAATCAGAAAAACTTATCGGCCTTGGCGATATATCGGTCGATCACTAATCAAGACCTCTATCAGAACGTTACATGAAAACCAATAATCTGGAAATTCAAGTAAACAGCGTTCAGTGTTGCCAAGTCCGCGGTTTTCCCTGTTGCCATGGGCTGTTTTTCATGTCCGCGGGTTGAAGCGACCACAATTGTGTGATATTTACCCCTGGGAATCGAATTTTAGCAGGAAACCTTGCCAAAAAAATACATATTTTACCCCTGAACACGATTTTTGCAGTGGAACCCTCCCTGAAATGCAATTGGGCTTGTTTTGGGTTAGTTTTGAGTAGCAATTGGGCGGGTTTTGTTGTGAAGACCTGGTAACCCTGACCGCGTTTACAAGACTTAATCGCTGTAGTGACGTCAAAACCTAATCTAAATATATAAATAAGCAGTACATTGAATTTATATTTCCTCCGCCTCTACCGCAAATGCTCACTCTGTCTGGATACACTCAAATCTGAAGTAAGGATGCTTTCCTGTCATGCATCACACATGTGTGCTTCAATATGCCAACAGAGAGCAGGTTAATGTGTTTACCTGCCGGGTGAAGAATAATGGTCATTAGTTAACATTAGTTAATGTATTAACTAACATGAACTAACCATAAGCAGTACATTTGTTAATGTATTTGTTCATCTTTGTTAACGTTAGTTAATATAAATCCAGCTGTTCATGGTTTGTTCATGTTAGTTCACACTGCATTAACTAATGTTAACAAGATTTTAATAAAGCATTAGTAAATGTTGAAATTAACATTAACAAAGATAAATAAATGCTTTATAAGTGCAGTTCATTATTAGTTCATGTTAACTAATGTAGTTAACTAACGTTAACTAATGACCATTATTCTAAAGTGTTACCAAGAGTTCAAAAATTGGTTTATGCCTAAGCTATTTATGACCTTACTCTGATAAAGTAAAACAGGTTAATGTGAACATGTGCATCGTCGGCTGAAGACCTTATGCGCCAGAGAAACAAGCACCCAGCCATCTTTAACATTTTGTGTTTTAGGGGTAGCTCTCTATATAGACACTCCACATTTTTCTTAAATTAGCATCTCTACATGTATGGCAGCCATTTCATTTCAGCATCTGTTGAATTGCAACATTGACGCACCTCATTCGGCTTACTGAAGTACTGATTAGGTGATCACCTGAAGCAAATCTTATTTAACAAGTATGAAAGCCACTGCTGTGGTCATCACTATCCTCTTGCGATAGGGCCAGCTGAATGGCAAACAGTGCTCGTACTACCTCAAAAGTAACTACTGACCATGCCAAGAGTTGAAAAGAAAAGATTTGAGTGAGGCAAAGAAGGGTTCAATTTTGAACAAGGTCGAGATGCAGACATTAGGGACAACAAAGCTGCAGACCCACAGAGGGCGAAAACCACTCTCCACTGACCAGGATGACTGCCAACTCATTCAATTCAATTCAATTCAATTCAAATTTATTTGTATAGCGCTTTTCACAATACACATTGTTTCAAAGCAGCTTTACAGAAAGTGCATTTCATAGATGAACAGTATAAAAAATGTTAAAAAACACAATGTTAAAGAACAATGTTCGAAAAAGATAATCAGTCGTGTATTAATTTAGGCCATAACAACGCTGGCGTTGAGTCGTCTCTTCACAGGCGTGGAGTCGTCTCATCACAGGTGTTGGGGCATCCAAAGTCTTCATGAGAGGCTGGATACCAACCGGAGCTGACGAACTATTTACCTCGGGACTAGTGTCCCGAGATAACAACAGAAAAGCAGATGGGAAATAATTAGCGTAGCTGCTGTTCAGAATATTATATTAATGCTGTTGTTCCGATTTAACTGTAGTATAAAAGGTAATTATAATGTGAATGCTTGGCTAAAGAGATGTGTCTTTAATCTAGTTTTAAACTGGGACAGCGAGTCTGAACCTCGGACAATATCAGGAAGACTATTCCAGAGTTTAGGAGCCAAATGTGAAAAAGCCCTCCCTCCTTTAGTGGACTTGGATATCCTAGGAATGACCAGAAGCCTAGAGTTTAGTGACCTTAAAGAGCGCGATGGGTTGTAGGGCGATAGAAGATCCGTTAGATACAATTGTCACTCAACAACCGTAGGATGACATCAAGTGACCTACAAAAAGAATGACAAACGGTGGCTAGGGTGAAATGCATGGCGAGGATGGTTCGAAACAGGCTCCTAGGGGCAGGGCTGAAGTTGTGCAAAGCTAGAAACAAGCCCTTCATCAATGAGAATCAAAGAAGAGCCAGGCTGAGGTTTGCAAAAAAACATAAAGGATTGGACTGTAGAGGACTGGAGTCAGGTCATCTTCTCTGATGAGTCCAATTTTCAGCTTTGCCCAACACCTAGACGGGACCTGGAGAGGCCTACAAGCCAGTGCATCCGCTGTGAAATTTGATGGAGGATCGGTGATGATTTGGGGGAGCTTCAGCAAGGCTGGAATCGGACACATTCGTCTTTGTGCATGAATCAAGCCATGTACACGGTTGTCCTGGAAGAAAACTTGCTTCCTTCTGCTCTGACTATGTTCCCCAACTCTGAGGACTGATTTTTCCAGCAGGACAATGCTCCATGTCACACAGCCAGGTCAATCAAGGTATGGATGCAGGACCACCAGATCAAGACCCTGTCATGGTCAGCCCAATCTCCAGATCTGAACACTCATAGAAACCCTCTGGAATGTGATCAAGAGGAAGATGGATGGTCACAAGCCATCAAAAAAAGCCGAGCAGCTTGATTTTTTGTGTGCCAGGAGTGGTATAAAGTCACCCAACAGCTATGGTGTGAAAGACTGGTGGAGAGTATGCCAAACGCTAAAAAGCTCAGGGTTATTCCACCAAATATTGATTTCCTAACTCTTCACAAGATAAAATATTAGTATTGTGTGGTTTAAAAATAAATATGTTTTCTTAGCATTATTTGAGGTCTGAAAACACAGCATCTTGTGTCATTTTCTGCAAATAAATGCTCTAAATGTTTAATTTGGGAGAAATGTTGTCAGTAGGCGGAGTTAAAATTTTGTGCTTGGGGGGGGTGCTTTAATTATAAATAATTATAATAATAATAAAGGAATTGAATAAATAAAGGATTAAAAGGGATTTAAGGGAATAAATAAATAAGAATGGTAAGATAAGCTCTAGGTCTGATTGTAGTAGGCTAATGAAGTAATCAATTTAAACTATTTGCAATTAAATCACCACACGACCTTGGTGTTTGTCTAAAGCAGTAGGTAATTCGGCCGGGATATTTTTCTTACACAAACGCATCGATTCGCTACAGAAGGCCTTTATTAACACCCCGGAGCCACGTGGAGCAGTTATATGACAGACAGATGCACTTTTTATGGACTTCAGAAACAGAGCAACTATGAATCCAATTCTAATGCTTGGATTAGCCTGGACTTTTTTTAATATAAACTCCGATTGTATTCGTCTGAAAGAAGAATGCTAATTTTCATTTTTGGGTGAACTATCCCTTTAAGTGTTGAAAAGGCCTTGTTAAAGCTCACATTTGCTTTTTACTTGTGTAATATAACTCAGATTTTATTTTTTTCTCTGATTTTATTCGTCTGAAAGAACAATGTCATATACACCGAGGATGACTTGAGGGTGAGTAAATAAATCATGGGCTAATTTTCATTTTTGGGTGAACTATCCCTTTAACATAGAATAAGAGCCCCAGTGAGCCCAAACTGAATTTCATTCAAGCACGAACGATAATTGCGGATTTGGCATTCTTCAGAACGATTGTACACACACACACACACACACACACACACACACACACACACACACACACACACACACACACACACACACAGAATCCAAACCAGCTCCAAGGTAGCCCGAGTAGCTTTGGAGGTGTGCCAGGCCAAGTCCATATGGATGAGGTAAAACTAGAGAAAGTTCTCCAATGTATGAACAAGAGAACTTGCTTACCCTGAGAACACAGACACGCATACTGATTATGCAGATGCGGCACAGCAAACACAGATCACTATCAGCTGCTGACGGCGGAAGTTTTACTGCGGCGCAGCTGCACGCACAGCCGGGGGAAAACGCTCAGGGCCCCTCAGAGCGACAGGCTAGGAACAGCCTCTCTAGGACGTTTAATTCACAAGGGCAAGCGCACACTGTTGAGAAGAAAAATGTGTAGGCCTACCTCAGGAACAGCAGGAGCAGAGTAAAACGTCAAAAGCTCAGGGACAGTCAGGAACTAGCTGTACAAGATAATCATAGCTTTCTTTTCATCATACAATATAAGAACTACTGTGAAGCAGAAAGGATCCTGGGAAGAATAGAGAAACATACTACGAATAGCTCAGGGTTTAAGGTGAATTCGGCTGGGAGTCTTGTTCTACGGAAGAGGAGGTTGCTGGTGGCGATGAGAGAAACAGGACGAATGGGTCAGATTGATGAGGAAGACCTTCAAGCGGTTTCAAAGCTTCAGTGACGCCCACTGGAGACACAAAAACCCAGGAAGACCTGCTATGGCAGAAAGGAAGCGCTCTTAGAAACTAATAAAACAACCGTTTTTATTCAAAACTCCAGCTGTGAGAAAGACCTGAGGACACTGTAGGATCTCAGGGAATGTTTCCAGCAATAGATAAAGCAGCAAACTGAACTGAAACGATTCATTTGCTCATTAAACATACGTCTTGTTGTTATAGCGCTGACAGATTTGATCTGGATGATAGATTCCATGACATAATGGAGAACGAATGCTAAATGCTGATTGGACAAGCATATGCCTACAGTTCCTTATGGAAAGCTCAGCAGCAAATACACTCCATGTATTGTAAACAGATGCCGTGTTTGCTTTGACTAACCATTACTTTGGTTTAGTGTAACAATGACCTAATATTTAAAAATGGTGTTTGTTCACACAGGTCAAAAACCACAAGGCAACAATGACTATTTAACTGGGATTATACCAGAGGCATATATATGGAAGTCCTAGGGAAATGAACAATACACCAGTGCTGTCTATTTTTTTCAAGTGAAAGTCAATTAAGCTGAACACAGTGACACATGAGAACACGCTCACCTGGACTGGCCTCAGGCACACGGGTTTCCCTGTAACCCTTTTACACACTGTCAGATTAAACCTATAAATCACACACTATAACATCCCTCTGTCTGATATGCAAACCAGCTGTTCATTGATAAATCATCACACTAGTCAATGGAGGCTTGCGATCACATCCCTATTATCCATTTAACAGAAGTGAAATGTATTACGTGAAAGTGAGAGTCTACAATCTTATTAGTTTTTAAAGGTATGCAACAGTGCAGTCTCTTAATCAACACGAGGTCACGAAAGTGCCATGCACAATAGATAAAGATAATAACAAATCGTTATTTTAAAGGGATAGTTCACCCAAAAATGAAAACTATCCCATGATTTACTCACCCTCAAGTCATCCTCTTCCAAGCTTTATAATGGCAGTGAATGGCTGTTTCTGTTTTGAAGCTCATAAAAATGCATCTATCCATCATAAAAGTGGATCTATCTATCATAAAAGTGCATCTATCTATCTATCTATCATATAACTGCTCCACACGAGTCTGGGGGGGGGTTAATAAAGGCCTTCGGAAGCGAAGTGGCGCGTTTGTGTAAGAAAAATATCTATACGGAGTCGTGTGGAGCAGTTATATGATGAACTTTTGCACTTTTATGATGGATGGATGCACTTTTATGATGAACAGATGCACTTTTATGATGAACAGATGCACTTTTACGATGGATAGATGGACTTTTACGATGGATAGATGCACTTTTATAATGAACGGATGCACTTTTATGATGGATGGATGCACTTTTATGATGGATAGATGCCCTTTTATGATGCTAGATGCACTTTTAAGATGGATAGATGCACTTTTATGATGGATAGATGCACTTTTATAATGGATAGATGCATTTTTGGGATAGATAGATGCACTTTTATGATGGATAGATGCACTTTTATGATGGATAGAGGCACTTTTATGACGGAAAGATGCACTTTTATAATGGACGGATGCACTTATGATGGACGGATGCACTTATGATGGACGGATGCACTTATGATGGACAGATGCACTTTTATGATGGATGGATGCACTTTTATGATGGATAGATGCACTTTTATGATGGATAGATGCACTTTTATGATGGATAGATGAACTTTTATGATGCTAGATGCACTTTTATGATGGATAGATGCACTTTTATAATGGACGGATGCACTTATGATGGATGGATGCACTTTTATAATGGATAGATGCACTTTTATGATGGATAGATGATCTTTTATGATGGATAGATGCACTTTTATAATGGATAGATGATCTTTTATGATGGATAGATGCACTTTTATAATGGATAGATGATCTTTTATGATGGATAGATGCACTTTTATAATGGATAGATGATCTTTTATGATGGATAGATGCACTTTTATAATGGATAGATGATCTTTTATGATGGATAGATGCACTTTTATGGAGTTCAAAAATGACCCAACATTCACGGCCATTATAAAGATTGGAAGAGCCAGAACATTTGTAATATAACTCCGATTGTATTCGTCTGAAAGAAGAATGTCATACACACCTAGGATGACTTGAGGGTGAGTAAATCAAGGGATAATTTTAATTTTTGTGTGAACTAACTCTTTAATATTTAATATGATCAAAATAAGAATCTTCTTTTCCTTTTGGCTGTTCCCTTCAGGGGTCACCACATCGAATCATCTGCCTCCATCTAGCCCTATCCCCTGCATCCTCTTCTCTCAGACCGACTATCTTCATGTCCTATTGTTTAATATTATAATTTGTATTTTTTAATTTAAAATATTGTTATCATCATTACTATTAATAATAATAAAAACAATAATAAATAATTATATTAATGTTATATTTAACGTAAGAATATTTATATTGTTGTTACCGTTGATATTATGATCATGATTATTATTAATTATCATCATCAAATAATATCATGAATAAATGAAATATATTAATATTTAAAAAATACATTTGAAATTTACTGCACTAAAACATGGCTATTGCACCAACACTGAGAAAGTGTTGAAATTAACTGAAAAAGGTTTTGAAGAAATTTCACACTCGGTTTTCTCTGAATTGAAGCATAAATGAGCCCGACCTGTCTGTCACAGGACAGATAATACTTTAAGAAACCCTATTTGAGTCATGTCTCGAGTCTTTGTAGGGCAGTACAGCATGAACATAAAGGGCGCAAGTGATGTGTCAAGTTGTGAAAGATGGGCAGTCAAATTCTGCTAAAAACTTCATGGTCATAACGTCTTGAGCTATATAAGGACACGACCAGGGCCAGACGGAGCTCGTCACACTCCAAGGCCCGGTGAGACCTGATCCTCGCAGAAGGCTACAGCATTACAGCACCTTCACGTGTGGCTTTTATCCCCATGTAGAGCGCCATGTTGGGAGGAACACCTGCTGTGTCATGTCCAGCGACAGCCGGCCCAGAAGAGCGTTCAGCTGCCATAACTCCATTTTGGGATAGGGTGGGAATCCGTAGCCGGCTTCAGCCGATGACGTACCAGAAAAGCGCAGTAACCGCACGTCACAGTGCTCGCATGACGTCCCATCCCATGTCGGTCAGCTGGAATCACACTCAGCTTCCAAATGGGGCTCGGCAAAGCGGCTGATTACCACAGAGTTGAATCAGAGTCATCTGATCAAAAACACAACCCTGAAGGCGGCACCCAAACTCATTTCCGTTCCATCTGCGGTTGTCTTTCATTCTGCAGTGAGAAACAGAAACTGATTACGTACTATTAAAGAGTGAATGAATAATCACACTACAATAATCATGTTAAATATGCAGGCTTATAGTAACACCAGATCTGTAGAGCAACCAAAGGCTTCCGTAAATTAACCACTTTTATAGACTCAAATCCCAATCTAAACGCCTATACAGCAGCTCTAATATTTGCTGTAGTCAAATATTGATTACCAAACATATTCAAAACAAATGTGTGTCAGACAGTCAGGTAATGTCCTAGCTCAATGTTTTACAGTTGATGATGGAAAGTAGGGCTGAAACGATTCATCGAGTTACTCGATTAACTCGATTACAAAAATTCTGCCTCGAAGCCTCGTTAAATTCCTATGACGCGCACTATACGCGCAGGGATCTGATTCACACGGACCGCGGTTCAATGGTCAGGAAGCACACCATAGCGCGTGATACATTTTGAATTTAGTTTAGATTCTAGATGCCCAGAATCACTATAGTAACTGCATGTTTTACACAGTTTATACAGGTAAGTTGATTGCCGTTCTTATAGCTGCCACACACACACACACACACACACACACACACACACACACACACACACACACACACAGACGGCGCGCGCAAGCCCTGAAGCCAGATCGCTTTCACTTTCGTCCTCATAAAGTTTGTCAAGTAAATGCTTTTAAAGGTTTGCCAGTTTGAACATTGAAGCAATTGTGCACTATTAAAAAACAACAATACGGAAAACTTCCGTTCAGTGCTCCGCTTTTTTCTGTGACACAGAGCCGAGCCGCGTCGCGTCTCTGACAACACGCGCGCCCTGAAGGCAGACCTCTTTTCACGTGAAGATCACGCACGCAGAAAGCGCAGTGTCAACGCTGTCCTGTGACTAAAGTAAAGTCACTAAAGTAGCTTAGAAACTCAACTCAACCGTTACAGGCATATATTTGAATACCTTTGAAGTACAAACCACAGCTTCATAATGAATAGAGACGGTATGAGTAATTCACACACACAATCTCTCTCTCATTAATGCATTCAAATAAATGTAATGTAGGCCTACTGTGCTAATTTATCTGTAGCCTATCTGATGTTAAACAAGCAGAAATCTGCCCCATAGACAATAACTGCTGAAAGTGAACCGTTTCCTTCAAGTATTTTAAAATCACAAAGAAATTCAATTTTGCATTTGTTGGAAAAATTCCAACTTTAATAGTAGAAAATATTTACAGTAAAAACCTTATCAGGAACTTACTTAAACCTTATGAGGGCAAAAAATGGAAAGCAAAGTAGTAAATGTATTCACGTTCAATTGCAAAAGAGTATAGCCTAAAAAAAAAAGAACCCCTTCACACACACACACACACACACACACACACGCATGCACCCTCGTCTCTCTCTCGCGCCAGTCAGACCATTCGCAGCAATGCATCACATAAGCTTAAACTTTTATGTTTAAACATTTAAACATTTTTTAACACCCACCCACATTTTTTTTGCTTCCGACGCCCATGGTTAGTA
Organism: Romanogobio albipinnatus; assembly: GCA_023566225.1. Lineage (NCBI taxonomy): Eukaryota > Metazoa > Chordata > Actinopteri > Cypriniformes > Gobionidae > Romanogobio > Romanogobio albipinnatus. The sequence goes on from CM042244.1 coordinate 5,343,852, forward strand.
GCCTAATGGTAAATGCTGCAGGTGTAGACAGGGTTTCTGCAGGGTTTAGTCAGTCAAATTTAATTTAAGACCTTTTTATGACCATTATGATTTAAATTTATGACCTAAGCGAATTACGAAAAATAACTTCCTTTCAAAAAAGTCTTTTTTTTTTATTGACTTTCTTTAAAAGTAACAAGTTTCATTATTTAAAGGTTCCATTTTCTTAAGAGTAACAAACTGAAGGCTCCCTTTTCCTAAGTATCAATAACAGGAACAACACTAAACAATTATCATAATATATCTGTCAATATCGATAATTATCACGATAAATGTCAAATCTTTTAAAGGCAAGTTTAAAGGCAGATTTTTGTTCGTAACTGAAAGTTGTAGAAACCAGAGCATTACTTGTGGTTTTAAACTACTCTTTATTGTCAGAACATTTCACAAATCTGAGGTAAAACATTTGTCATTTGTCCGTAACAAAATAAATACCTTTATTGGAAAATTAATTTCTTCTTTTCTGCATGTGCTAATGGAGGATATTGTTTCAAGTCTTGAAACAGGTTTGTGTTGCCTGACTTTGATGGCACGTATCTTCATGAAATGTATGAAAAACAATAGTATCCTAAATACATTAAATACTTTAATTATATTCCATTAGTCCTTTAATACATTGTCTACATTAATAATAAAATACGATTCAATTCAATATGTATATCCCACATTTCACAGTGGAGTTAATATTACTAGGCTAACGTTACAGTAAACCCATGGTAAATGATGGGGATTTGTTGATGGAAACGCTTCTAACTGTATTGTTGCGCACAGCGTTTCTCCTGTTTGTCAGCGCTGTTTCATCTGCCTTTAAACTGGTTTAGAGACATTTGTGTTCTTCGCTGAATTCAAGCGATTCTCACTGGATCTTGTGACCGAGACCGATCAGAGTAAACGCGCTGCGCTGCCGTTTGGACTTTGAGCCGAGCGGATAATGGTCCATGTGGCGCACGGTTCAAATGAGTTGTTCCGGTATCGTTTAATGCCCAGCCATAATTTCAGTAAAACTAAGCAGTGACTCAACGACATATACAGTAATAAGCTGAGGAGACTCTTGGTGAGTTTGCGCGGGTTTCTGTGAAAGTCCATTCCGACAAGTCTGTTTGCTGCACTGCCGCACCAGGAACGCTGTGATACCACCCAGATTCCTCAGAACTACAACAGGCCAAACCAATGAATGAATGAGCATATCAATATAAGACGTGGCTAAATGTAATTTATGACCATGTATGGAAAATCCGGATGTTTTTATGACTTTTTATGGCCTAAAATTTGTATCATTAAATTTAAGACTTTTTATTACTTTTTATGACTCCGCGGAAACCCTGTGTAGAAATCTACATAAAATATATTTACTTTGATGTCAGGGCTAGATTACAGCATGAAACCTGTTGTGCATATTAATAAACTAAATTGCTTTTCCTCTTCATTTTTGTTATGCATTATTTGTTTTGGTTGTTTAAAAAAACACATTTTTATCCGATTAATCGATTACAAAAAGAATCGATAGCTGCAGCCCTAATGGAAAGGGAAAAAAAGTCAAGGAATGATTGTCTGTTTTTTTCCCTCCAGTCTATTTTTGTCTAGTAGTAAGGTCTGGTTTCTCTTTCCGCTGAGAGCTCAGATCAGGTGTCTTGCTACCCGTGGTGAGAGAAAGCATGCGTGGTTGGAAACTACCGTGCTGTATTCAAATACAGCAGAGGTGTGCATTACATTCTTGGCCGTGGCCCACTGGAAGGGAGGGTCCCCACACATTTTCCGGAAGGAGTGAGTAATACACCATCATCAGAACCCACTAATATGGTCACTCGAGTGAAGAAAAACAATAGAAAAACATGACTGAGTCTGACCACAAAACCGGAGTAGGGTTTTAGAACAAATCAATGCCAAGCTTTAGCAAATAGTTGACTCAAATGTAACAAATATGTCCATATGAGTCACACTGGGATGAAAGTGTGCACTTTATCACCTGCTTGTAACCTATTATCAGCACATCCTGTCGTCAAAGTAGCTTTAAACAAAAAATAAACACCTTTTATTCCTTGTTGTTGTTTTTTTTGTATCATCATATAATCTCAATTAGTGATATTTCATGCACTAGGAACATCAACTGAAATGTCAAAAATACTAACTAAACTTCATAAACGAACGCCATAACTTGACTGCTCAAATAAAGTGTTTTGAAGTGTCACAGTGTTCACACTTTTGGGAAGTCAATGGGTCTCATTAAACTATAATTTTATGGATTATTCACAGGAAAACTACTCACACACACACACAAATTCCAACAAGTGCATATGCACATAATTTTTTCTCAAACACATTCTAATATAAATTAATTTTGAGCATTTTAAATGAGTGACTGTGTGCCCGAGGTTAATCATTTGCATAAAACGCACAACCATCCCCATAAAATGTTTAGTATAAAAGCTATTCAAAGTGAATTATGACGAACATTTTTGTATGCAAATTGTATACATGGTTTAAGATACCCATTGTCTTTTAGTTGTCTCTACATATGAACCTGTATCATTGGAGAAAGTAGTTTAACCGTGAAATGTACATCAACTCAAATTCAGATAGATTATAAACCACTGCTGGAGGAACATGAGCCTCAGTGCAAGCCGCAGAAGAAACTTTCACTTGCGTTCCATTAGACATGCATGCTTGCATTGCTCTGACGTCTCCTTTGAGGTTGTGACACATTTAAAAGGTAAGAGTCCCACTACGTTTAAAGGAGCAGAAAAGAGGAACCCGATAAAAACCAAAATCCCCTAATCTTTGACGCGTAGATAGGAACATTGAGACGCTGCATGCATTTGCCTATGCTGATACAGACAATTTCTGTTGCCTATGCAACAGCCATTCAGTTTCTTAAATTCAATTCTAGATGGAAAAATACAATTTTGTTGGGGAAAAGGGTTGGTGGGGTTGTTAACGATACCCTCATGTCACGATTCGATACATATCACAATACTAAACTTACAATACAATATTAATGCGATACTCCAAAATATGGTAAAAGGTTAACAAAAAAAATACTGTTGATTAAGATGCTAAACTTGGTATTATATTGGGGTGGAAAGAATAGGCTTGGATTTGGTAACCCAATGCACAGGACAACGTTGACACCAGAATAAAATATTCATGATTCTGAAGCTGAAATACAGAATTATTTTAGGCGAATATGCTTGCACTTTAAAATAATGTAGGCCACTTATGTGAGGCATTATCAGGACCCACAAATATTCCCCCATTGCATTATTATACATTATATACAACATTATATTGTATATAGTAGTTTAATGTAGTAAACTAAAACTATGTAAACTTTCAATTTTTCTCACACAGTAATTTTTATTTTGGGTAAACTATACACAATACAGATTGTCACTATCCACGATACATATTGTTGCATTTGTGTACTGCGATACACACCGATCAGGCATAACATTATGTGAATAACACTTATTATCTCTTCATCACCTGTTAGTGGGTGGGATATATTAGGCAGCAAGTGAACATTTTGTCCTCAAAGTTGATGTGTTAGAAGCAGGAGAAATGGGCAAGCGTAAGGATTTGAGCGAGTTTGACAAGGGCCAAATTGTGACGGCTAGACGACTGGGTCAGAGCATCTCCAAAACTGCAGCTCTTGTGGGGTGTTCCCGGTCTGCAGTGGTCAGTCTCTATCAAAAGTGCTCCAAGGAAGGAACAGTGGAGAACCGGCCACAGGGTCATGGGCGGCCAAGGCTCATTGATGCACATGTGGAGGCTGGCCCGTGTGCTCCGATCAAACAGACGAGCTACTGGAGCTCAAATTGCTCAAGAAGTTAATGCAGTGCATAGCAGTTTGTTGTGTGTGGGCCTGCATAGCCGCAGACCAGTCAGGATGCCCGCGCTGACCCCTGTCCACCGCTGAAAGCACGTGGAGATGGTATTCCCTGGTGGCTGTGGCTCTTTCAGCAGATAATGCGCCACCACAAAGCAAAAATGGTTCAGGAATGGTTTGAGGAGCACAAGTTCGAGGTGTTGACCTGGCATCCAAATTAGGGATGCACCGAATCCAGATTTTTGGGGTTCGGCCGAATTCGAAACCGAATCTTCCTGCCATTCTCAGTCCATTATCACAGTAAACACATTAACGAAGTAAACAACGTCCACAGCAGTGTAGGGATGCTACTGACCATTTAACCGTTAACCGAAAGTAAGAACTTTGACCGATTAATACTACCAGTTAAACGGTTTAAATGTTTTTAACGCTTTTTTGTTTGTTTGTTTTCTGATGCATTAAGAAAAATATGCTGTATAGCGTTATTTGTTCACTCACGGAGCGCATCGACGTGCAACCACAAACCAGATAGGCTATATCTCGCAAAATGAAGTAATGGAAAAGCTTACTGTGTAGGACCATTTCGACCAAAAATACAGCAGTAGTACAAGCTCTGACTGGTGGAAAGCAAATGAAAGGCGCTCTAGCGAGGCGTTATCTCTGTGTTACCGGGACATCAGTGCCATCTGAAGTCTTGTTTAAGGCTTTTAATAGTGTGGTTTTGGTCAAGTTTACTAAAGTAAACATTGTCGTGCATGTTCTTCTCGCCGCTGTTTCCTGATGGTTTATAGAAAAATTACCCTGAGTCGTCCTCTGTCGTTTCAAAGAACAACACAGTGGAGAGCGCAGGATGCACGCGAGACAAAAGGGTTGAGAGGGTGTTTTCTGCCGCGGGTTTAACTGTCAACAGGCTGTGCTCCAGACTAACCCACACCACTTAGACATGTTAACTAACAAACAAACAAACAAAAAACATACAAGGTGTGGATTGAGGTAGCCTAGGCCTTCTATTTTTATTTAAAAAAATAAAAATAAAAAAAACGAGTCCGGTTCTTCAAAGCTTAAGGATTCAGTGTATTTTCGTTTTGTCATCCTTAATTTGCACGTAAAATAAAATACATTTTGCCTGCTCTCTGTAGATTCCTTCATGCACAACTCGTATTCTCTAGGATGTTTCATACGCAAATGTTTTAACAGCAGCTGTTGTTTAGGGTCCTTGTCATCACGAGACAAATCGGCATTGCAAATTGAACATGTAGCTCGACTTCGCCTTCTTTTGACTTAAAGTAGCATACTGCCACATTTTCTGTTCATGAGTTTCATTTTCACTTTCAACGGCGGCATCATTACGTTCGACCAGCAGAGCGCGCATAGTGCAAGCCTAGGGTTTGGGTTCGGTGGAAAAAAATTCTGAGGTTCGAAACCGAACCCCGTCAAAAAGCCCAATATTCGGCCGAACCCGAACCCGAATCCTGGATTCGGTGCATCCCTACTGCAAATTCCCCAGATCTCAATCCAATCGAGCATCTGTGGGATGTGCAGAACAAACAAGTCCGATCCATAGAGGCACCACCTCGCAACTTACAGGACTTGCTGCTAACATCTTGGTGCCAGATACCACAGCACACCTTCAGGGGTGCAAATGGAAGCAAATGGGGGACCAACACAATATTAGGTGGTCATAATGTTATGTCTGATCTGTGTATTGTGACACAAAATATTTTTAAACCCCTAGATGTTAGTAATCAGATCTGATTTCTCCAATCTCATCACATATTACAAACTACTTCTCATCCAATGTCTCAAAATGAGGAACAAACCAAACGATGTGTTAACAGTCTCCCTGAAATATTTTAAATGACTAACCGATTTTATGAATAATGTTTAATCACTACAGAGGCTAGACAGGAGAAGGGAAGAGAGCAAATGAAAAGAGGATGTCCCCATAATAATAATACACTCAGACATTCAAATATATCTCTTTCTGGTTGTCATGTCGTCAATGTTGCAACAGTTAGTTCCAGTCCCAGAAATCAATTGGACAGAGTTTCAAGCTTTAGTATAACAGAAATGCAACATTTTACTGATAAAAGTCTCTTTTGTTCACAAAGGTGCATTTATTTGATCAAAAATACAGTAAAAGATTATTATATACACAACTCAAATTTAAAGGAACACGCCGACTTTTTGGGACTTTATCTTATTCGTGTATCCCCCGGAGTTAGAGAAGTCCATACACACCATTCTCATCTCCGTGCCATAACTCTGTCTGACGCACACACCGCTAGCCTAGCTTAGCACAAAGACTGGAGGTAAATGGCTCCAGCTAGCCGACTGCTCAATAACTGACAAAATAACGCCAACATTTTCCGGTGCAATGATATTACACATCGCCTGAAATAGTCCCCAACACTCAGGGGCGTCGGACTGGGGGGATAAAGGGTACCGAGTACCCAGGGCCCGAGGCAGAGGGGGGGCCCTTAGAAGTCCGTTTTCTATACATACATATACATGCACTAACATTTGTATAGCATTTATGTACATATAAAAAAGTTCCTGTGCAAAACTAAACTTGTAGTTAGGCACTGGTTTGGTTTTTAAAAAAAAGTCATTTTCATGCTGTGCAGGGCCCCACCACCCCTCTCGAATCAATGTAAATGGTACGACCCGCAGGTCAGGTGCACCTGCGGTGAATCAGTTAATAGGTGTGTTCGACATCGGCTGTGGCTGGATGCAACTGATCGGCGAGAGTAGCCGCGTGCAGGCGGAGAGGAGCGGCAAACGGAGACGTGAAGTCGGACACTTTCTTCTTCCCACAGTGACGCTCGCGCTGTGTTTGCATACTTTATCAGCTGAAGTGAAATAAATGCAATATTTGGCTCCGTTTGCCTTGTCTCCGTTTCTCCGTTGTCTCCTCTTCTGCTGCAGTTCTCCCCAGAGTCAGAAGTTTACATGAAAACACTGTATATTTCCCTCCATTGTCAAAATCTAACATCCACGAAAACACAGATCGTTACTGCATTATGCAAATTAGCTTGCGCACGCTCTTACATTAAGTACAGGATTGTTCTCAGTTTAATGCACATCTTAATGATTGAAAATTACTTATTTTATTTTACGGAACACACTTCAATCCTAGTTCCCACTCGAACATATTAAGTATTCAGTCCATTTTATCACGAAATTCAAACGATAAATGCCGTTTTGACGCTCTTTAATGTGACGTGACTGATCACTGTATAGGCGCGTCAATTCAAGCGGCCGCGGCGCGCGCGTGAACGCGATCATCTCTTCCAGAAGAATACACATCAATTACTATCTTAAGGTACAAACAGCTTGTAAACAATGTCACGCAGTATCATTTACCTCTGAGTCTGTAGTCCTTCAGTGTCCACAGCTGTTAATTCACTAGAGAAATCAACAATCAACTCTTTCACTAAATATATGCACCACCATATATATATATTAATTCTACTTAACCTGTTAGTGATGTCTTGATTATTTAATGCTATTTTAGATAATTTAGTTTACAGCATTATCTTTAAGAAACTTTTAGTTATAATTTAATTATTTTAAGGACAGACACATTTTTTTCAGTAAACCACTGTTTAATAAAAAATAAATAAAAAGCCATTTTTTAAAACTGCTGTACCGAACTCATACCGAACCGTGACTTCAAAACCGAGGTACGTACCGAACCGTCAGTTTTGTGTACCGTTACACCCCTAGTAAGTAGTAGTACTTTTGACAATAAAACAAAAATATATTAATCAGAATGTGGCTTATTTTGTTTACATTTTAAGTGTTTTTATGATAAAAATGCAATACCCCATTGGTATATGGTATTTGGTACGGGGGCCCAGCAAGATGGTTTGTACCCAGGGCCCAAAATTTGGTGCTACGCCCCTGCCAACACTCTCTGTGCAAGCAGGTTGTCACGTTGGTTATAGGGATGTTAACCGATGACCGTTTGACCGATGGTTGACCGTATCAACGTTAACCGATCAAAGTTGTCGGTTGTCGGTTAAAAAAAAAAAGTGATCTCTAAATTAGGCTATTTATAGAGAATGGGAACGTGACGTCAACAACACAATGCATTCGCGGACTTTAGGACACAGACACTACATTAGAGAATGAGTAATAGTGGAGGTAGACTTTAAAACTTGTATTATACAGTTAAAAACACATTAGAATGGTGAACGCTTGCTGTGTTATGAACTGTCATAGCCTCTCTTACAACCTGCGTGGAAAACATATCTCAAATCATGCGCAATATTTCAGTTTACCAGCTTGGAAATAACAAAAGTAAGTGAAAGTAATGCTGCCTTCACGTGCTATCGGAAATTTGACAATTCCCACTTCTAAAGTCGTGATTATGAAGTATGAACTCATCTCGTTCATATTTCGAGGGGTGGAGCGCGTTCACGTGCAATTTTTACCTAGGAAACTCCTATTTACAATAATTCAGAGAGCACGTGAAGGCAGCATAACACTCGGAAATAAACTTAGCCAAAATGTGTCTTTATAATTTGTATTTATTATTTATAACCGATATTACAGATGAATATTTTCTGAACCGCTTGAATGTGCTCACAGCATAAATAATGCATGAAACGCGTCAGCAAATGCTTCATTGTTCAGCTTCAGATGTAAGTTGCAACTTGTGTGATACAGTGCTTAAAAACAGTACTTAGCACATCATCTAAATATATTACATCTACATTTCAGTGGTAACACATAAGGTGTTGATCATCATCTTTCTTTATTATTGTTAGCACTACCTCGAACTAAAGCGGCGTCTCTTCGGAGCTGTCATTATCTTAAATGAGTCGCGGCAATGTTTCAAATGAGCTTCTAACGCTAGACAATAGCCTTTATTTTCAACGCGATCACCTTGTGCCCAAACCATTTCGAAACTAAGGAGCCATTTGTCCTCCGATTACAAACAAGCTCCTCAGCGCCGCGTTTGCGGGACTCATGTTTCGCGCTGTAGGGGATTTTAAAAAATTGACGTGAGTGGAAGGCAGGCGGCGGCGCCTGGACAGTGTGCGTGTGTGTGTGTGAGAGAGATGCGACAGAGTTGCGAAATTGCAGGCGCGGCTCGCGAGTTGCGGCTGTTATTTCAAATAGCGCAGCATATTTTTTTTACTAATCGGTTAACCGGTTTCAACCGGCTAATGAGGCTCGGTGGTCGGTCAAGAAAATGTTTAGTTTTCGCCATCCCTAGTTGGTTATGTTGACAGAAGTTAGCCTATTTTCAGGCGCTGTGTAAGATCATTGTGCCGCTGCACTCATGGTACGGCTCAAAGTTCCTTGATCATTACGCAGGAATGAGAGTATAGTTCCTAGCCATATCAGTCTAGAAAAAAAATCACAACTTTTCATTTTCCGTTGGTCTTAGTACACGATGTAACATGTAAATAGGAAAATGTTGGTGTTATTTTGTCACTTATTGAGCAGTCGGCTAGCTGGAGCCATTTACCTCCAGTCTTTGTGCTAAGCTAGGCTAGCGGTGGGTGCGTCAGACAGAGTTATGGCACAGAGATGAGAATGGTGTGTGTGGACTTCTCTAACTCTGGGGGATACGGTGAATAAGATAAAGTCCAAAAAAGTCGGCTTGTTATTTTTAATATTTTCTCATTTATTCATGTGATGGCAAAGCTGATCACTCACCATTTATTTGAAATAGAATTTTTCTGTTACATTACAAATGTCTTTACTGTAATCTTTGGTCAATTTAATGTGACATTCTAAACCGCTTGACGTGAAAAACGCTAGACAGTGTTAGAGACCAAACTCAGTAAACATAATACTAATAACGTATAGCCTACTATGTACAAAAAATCAGATGAGAATATGATTCAAGATTCAAGAGATTTATTTGTCACATACACAGTTATATAGAGCATATATAACCAGCAGTGAAATGAAAGTCAGGTCCGCTCCATGGACAGTGCAATATTAAAAAAATTAAAAAAGAATAAAAAAAGAATAAAATACAATACAACACAGATGAAAATATACATCGAAATACAATATATTATCAAATTTCAAATCCCATCAGGTCCGGCTGCTTTCCTGACGTTCACTCGCTTATATGAACGCGAATATGAACGCAACGCTTTTAAGTGTTTTCTTATAATGGTTTTCTGTGATAAAAAGGCTTAATGTGTAATTAAAAGCGTTATGTTCATATTTGGGCTCATCTGATTTTTTGTACATAGTAGGCTATACGTTATTAGTATTATGTTTCCTGAGTTTGGTCTCCTAAAGGTCCCGTTCTTCGTGTTTTTTTGAAGCTTTGATTGTGTTTACAGTGTGCAATATAACATGTGTTCATGTTTCGCGTGTAAAAAAAACTGTATTTTTAACACAATTTACTCATCTGTACACCGCTGTTTTCACTGTCCTAAAAACGGCTGATGAGTTCCTTTATTCTATGAAGTCCCTCCTTCAGAAATACGTAACGAGTTCTGATTGTGCCAGCGGTTCCTGTGTTGTGATTTGACCGCAGCTTAGCGAACGTGTCACGGTTCCTGTGTTGTGATTCGACAGCAGCTTAGCGCACGTGGAAAGGTCACGCCTCTTAACGGGAGATGTATGCGCTCAATGATCTCTACAGCGTCCCTGGGAAAGCCAAACAAAGGTGATTTGACTCCGGGATGAAAATAACAGCGTCTCGACGGCATGGCGACAAACACACTCAAACGCAACAATTCCTTTTCTCCACGCGACCGTCCTCTTCTCCACGTGGGACAGCAACAAGACCACGCCCCCTTTTTCGCGTATTCTTGTGGGCGGAGGTTAGTCTGTTCTACTGTTCTACTGACGTAATTAATGAAGGAAGTACCAGGATGTAGTCCAAGCCAGCCGTTCGCTGTAGGCTTTGAAAGGGAACTTCTGTTAAATAAAATATCTCGCTTGGCATTGAACTTTGAGCTTTATAATTTTACAGGTATTATTTATGCTCTAACAGCAACATTACACACTAACTAAAGTTTGAACAATGGGATCACGAAGAACAGGACCTTTAATAACACTGTCTTACTACATTAAGCCACGTTAAGCGTTTTTCACGTTAAGCGTTTTAGAATGTCTCAATTTAATGCATCCTTGCGGAATAAAAGTATTAAACCTTACTGACCCCAAACTTCTGAATGGTAGTAAATGAATGAACAAACTGGCCAAATGTTGTATGAAAGTTAAAATAATACAGTATTCAGTAAATAAAAGGTATGTAAATCTTCTCATTTTCACTGACAGCTGATAACAAAAGGCATCAGTCAGTCTCCTCAAATATTTATGTCCTGTAGAAAGACCGGCTCATTCAAATGCATACATGTAGTATGTCTTTCGGCTTAAAGAAAAGGCTCCATTGAAATATGTGCACAACCCATCGGCTAAATGTTGACTCCACAACACTACAATCCCAAAGAGACAACCAGACTCACATCGCCACAGGTGTACTGACGGACTCTTTTATTCACACAATATATCCCAGTACATATAATAAATAGTCACTGTCACCATCTAGGAAGAAACATGTCCTGTTTCATAAGCATTTACATATGAAAGGCAAACACAATCCTTTCTAAAATTCAATTCTTTGCATAACAGCAACATGCTCTTTTTCCGGCCTCGTCAAGTCGACATATCATACAATGCGATGTAACAGCAAAAGGATAGAGGAGGAAGTACCAACCAGCCAAAACAAATGAATCAGCGGAAATCCGCAATGCCAACCACATTGAGCACACGTGAGTCAGGGTGAGGAGTCCTCTTCAGGAAAATATGAACATGGTACATTGTTATGAGGGAATAATGCAAACAATGCACTCACTATCCACATCAGGCGGGCGGTCAAGTGGTGATGGTAGAGGACTGTGTGAAATCTGCAACTTAAATTCCCTTTTTTAATAAGCCATAAGCAGTGCGTTTGTGTGTTTGGAGGTGGTGTGTGTGGAGTTAATATTTTCCCTTCCAGGAAATTACAAGCCAGTGAAACATGTGTTTGCCATTAGCATCTTATTTGTAGTTCTCTCTCTCTACTTGTGATACGTCAAAGATAGTGATTCATTGATAAAGACCGTCTAGAATACGGATGTTAACGGATGTGAGCTATGGAAAGAATTGGAGAACAGGTCATTCATTGTACTCTCGTGATCCAGGTTCATACACAAAAGGAAACTAATTTTGATGAACCTTTAAACGGTTGATATGAAAACTAGCAGTAGACATTAAAATAAGAAGTCAGTAAACAGGAGATTTGCATTGCAAATGTTAACGGCCAAAGCTTTGTTCTGACTATTTAAACTATGATAAGACCTGCAGAGGCTTGAACGCCGGTATTTCCAGGCTTTCTGGGAATGCATGGAGGAAAGCAAATGATATTCATTTTAATACTACAGCTGATACGCTCATGAAGCAGAATCATTGGCAGGAGGTCAAGGATTGACAGCAACTAAAGTGTATTACAAGCTCCACAGAGCTAGTTTTTCAGTCTGGCTAATCATATTCATAAAGAAAGAAACCCAAGAGCATGAAATTAATGGTAGCTCTTAGATGAGAGTAAAAGGTAGATGTAATGTACAATTAGTCATGCAATAAATATAATTAACATTTAATCTTTTTAGCACTTTTTACCCACATCAATAGTTATAAAGCACAAATCTGCAAATGCAAAAACCTTCTGTTAAATGAATAAAACCATGTCTCTGTCAAAGTGTGTTGTTAAAATTTGCTTACCACTAGGCTTCCTGCGATAGTCGGTGCTGTCTGTTTTACCATGGTTCAAACGTAACAACGATTACATCACTTGCCCACCGTGGCACCGCCCCCACTGTCATTTAGATGTTTTTTTTTATAGTAATAAAATAATTTAGTTCAGTTAGAGAACAGACACTACAAATAAAAACTGAACGTGTCTGCTTAAAGGTCCCGTTCTTCGTGTTCTTTTGAAGCTTTGATTGTGTTTACAGTGTGCAATATAACATGTGTTCATGTTTCGTGTGTAAAAAAACCCAGTATTTTTAACACAATTTACTTATCTGTGTACCGCTGTTTTCACTCTCCTAAAAACGGCTGATGACTTCCTTTATTCTATGAAGTCCCTCCTTCTAGCGAGTTCTGATTGTGCCAGCGGTTCCAGTGTTGTGATTTGACCGCATCTTAGCGAACGTGGCACGGTTCCTGTGTTGTGATTCGACAGCAGCTTAGCGCACACGTAACTTGCATGGAAAGGTCACGCCTCTTAACGGGAGATATATGCGCTCAATGATCTCTACAGCGTCCCTGGGAAAGCCAAACAAAGGTGATTTGACTCCGGGATGAAAATAACAGCGTCTCGACGACATGGCGACAAACACACTCAAACGCAACAATTCCTTTTCTCCACGCGACACTTCCTCTTCTCCACGTGGGACAGCAACAAGACCACGCCCCCTTTTTTCGCGTATTCATGTGGGCGGAGGTTAGTCTGTTCTACTGTTCTACTGACGTCATTTATGAAGGAAGTACCAGGATGTAGTCCAAGCCGGCCGTTCGCTGTAGGCTTTGAAAGGGAACTTCTGTTAAATAAAATATCTCGCTTGGCATTGAACTTTGAGCTTTATAATTTTACAGGTATTATTTATGCTCTAACAGCAACATTACACACTAACTAAAGTTTGAACAATGGGATCACGAAGAACGGGACCTTTAATACAGCGTGAGCCGAACGAGAGGCGCAGCACAGACCAGCAGCAGGAGTCAGATTTCATTCATCACGAGAGCGAAGAGCTGACCAACAAGATAATGGCAGAAGATTTGGTTTCAAAGCGAAATGTAAAAGTGCCTATTTAAGTGAGTTTGTCATTGTACTGTTTTTGTTGTTATATTTTTCATTAAGAATAACAGGCTAATGAATCCACCATTCAAGCAACCCGCCCCCGAATTAGGGATGGGCGATATCTTATCGTTTGCGATATACCGGTAAAAATTCTCCCCACGATAAGAATTTGTCTTCCCGCGATAATAACGATAAAGCCTAGTTGATGGCGCGCCCCATCCGCACCGTGCCGCCGCTGGCCGTCTCTTGATGCTTAAGCTACTTTATGATGGCCGCGGTGGCTGCGTTCGTCAATTTGTATAGCTGAATGGGGGTTGGAGAGAGAATTTTCTTGTGGTGCCCCCGCAGCACTCGCGCGTGATGGGACGGCACTGAATCCGCATCTCACGTGCAGAGCGAAAACAACCATGGCGGAAGCTGCGGAAGAGTTCATAGCTAAACGAGGGACTACCTGAGGGCAATCTGAACCTGTACATACAGATGTATTTCACTCGCTGAGCACTTGAACTGAGCGCTTAAGAGATTCGCTCGGTCTCAATCGATCGGTAAAGCATACTATTTCTGTTCAACTCAATGAATGCGCAGTGTATTTGACGCACCGCAAACACTAGTGTGAGGCGCGCGACTGAGAGCGCTCAGTGTTTCACACACACTCAAAGAGAGAGCGAGAGAGTCTTATACCACACAGAATTGATGTGCTACATGTAAACAATATCCTTTGTTGTATTTTCCTGTAAAATAATGGTGTTTATTTGGAATTATTCAGCCTTTAATGAACAGGAACAAACGAATGCACAAACGGGAATCTCATTGGCTGGCTGTGCACCTATTACTGTGCCTGTTTTGATTTCAGCAAATCAGTTTGAATGAGCGCTGACAACATGATTAATATTCATGAACCCAGAAGCTCATTATTCCTTAGTCCAGTTTATTTTTATTAGTAGAAGAATTTGTGGTATTATTAACTCAAATTACTGAAGTTCTATCATCAAATCATTATTATATCTGAAGACATTTTTGGGATAATTACTTTTGCTGTTTCTGCTATTTTAACCACTGTTTGCACCATGAGTGTATACAGAATCGGTTTACATGTAAAACTTGTCATTGATTTGAATTATTATTGTTTGTATTGTGTGATGTTTTTCAGCACAGTTGCACTATTTAAACATTACCTGCACTTTTACAGAAGACAATTATATCTGCAACTTTTCCATTTCTGAAAAGGCTGGTGTGGAATTTTACATAAAAAAATAAAATAAAAAAATATATATATATATATATATATATATATAATGTATTATAGGAGCCTATTTGATGACAGGTACAGTTTTACTAGATCATTGTTTGTTTTTCTGAGTCTCTCAAGAATGCATGCAGCTCTCACTTGTATCCAAAAACATTGGGAATGATACTACATTTATCGTCATTGATATCGTTATCGCAATAAATACTAGAAAATATCGGGATAATTTTTTTAGTCCATATCGCCCATCCCTACCCCGAATTGGCACTAATTCTAAATCGAAAGTAAAATAAACACGGCACGTTCTCAGTTCATTCCTATGGAACAGGGGTCATAAACCTTTTTGGACCAAAGAGACATTTTTTTCATTTTTGGTTCATGCATTTTTACAAAAGAGCCACAGTATAACAATTATATAATATTATTATTAATAAACTTGCTTTTTTTCCAATCAAATTTCAACAGTAATAATTATTAGGTCCATAGACAACAAGCAACAAACAAATATGCAGCAGGGCTGGGCAGGGCTTTCACTGTAAGGTTAAGTTACCAACTGATGAGCCTAACACCTCTTCCTGTGTGTGTGTGTGTGTGTGTGTGTGTGTGTGTGTGTGTGTGTGTGTGTGTGTGTGTGTGAGGGTGAGGGTGAGGGTGAGGGTGAGGGTGAGGGTGAGGGTGAGGGTGAGGGTGAGGGTGAGGGTGAGGGTGAGAGTGAGAGTGAGAGTGAGAGAGAGAGAGAGAGATGACGCACACAGTACTTACATCTACTGTGTTTATGTGAATACTTGGCATTTTTATATATTTATGATATATTTATTTGGCCGTTTAGGCACACAACTGAAGACAAAGGCTACTATGCTTGTCTGTGTTGCGCTCGGAGTGTGCGCACCGCATCCTGTCAGTAGAATTCAGTTCTGTTTTGCGACTTATTGCGCTTTTAATATTTATTTTCAATATAAAGTACATCCCGCTTTCTCATTCATTCATGTTTCGTTATTAATAACTTTAAACAATATCTACGTCAATAGGACATAAAGGGTCCCAGCGGGTGAAATGTTTCAAAATGTCTCTTGGCACAGCAAAGCACCAGTTTCAATAAAATTATATATTAAAGTTTATATAGCATACTTTTACATTTTCGCTGCTGTTCTAAAAATGGTTTTCGCCCTACACAAGCTATGCAGCTGCTTGAATCTGGAGCTGTAGGTTACCATAGAAAAGTAAGTGGTTATTTGATTGCGAGGCACTGAACACACTTTGGCCGGTACAACTTAAATATTATTAATATTATAAAGTTTTTATTAACTTCTGTAGGGTGTACAACAAGGGGATTAAAATTGGCTGCTTTTTCTGCAGAGAGCGGATCTCTGTTGATGAGTCTAATTGTTTTTATCGATCATTTGTTGGTAAAGGGCGAGCCACATGATTTTTGTCAAAGAGCCAGGTTTGGCTCGCGGGACAGGTTCCCGACCACTGCTATGGAAGCTCAACTTCCATAAGATTTCATTGAAAACACTCGCTTTGCACCGCTCCGTTATGAATGACTGAGCGGCCGTGTGCATTTTACTTTCGGTTTAGAATTAGCAATTTAAAAGCCACCGCTGGTGATACCGGTATTACCGGTGTTGTCACATGTCGATTAACCGGTGGGAAAATTTCCTCAGTGTCTCATCCCTACTTCCCACTAAACCTTAGCACTTATAAAGTCCAGTAAAGAAAAGCCCATTATCTAGTTAGCAAGAACACCCTATAATGACTGCAAATAAATTAACCTAGAATTACAGTACTTCAAATTAGGTTTTAGGTTCATTAGGTTAATTTGAATTCTAGTAATTGTAAGTGCTTTTCGCTTTATTTTTATTTGTTTTAGTAATATTAGTACTTCAACAAACATTTCAGTTATTTCTATATTATTTTACGTCAGCTTCATTTAAAACAAATTGTATTTTATAGTTTTAGTTAACAATAACAACACTTTTGTGTGGAAGATTTCCTACTTGCTAAACACCCCAAATCTGTCTCATTTGCGCAAATTACCGTAATGAAACCTACATGAACACCTGAAGGAAGAATCACGGCTCTATAGAGTATTTCCTTTGCGCTACAGGGTTTGAGAGCGAGAGACCTGCAGTGTGATGACTCAGTCTGAACTCAATGAACCTTCTCTATCCCATTTCGGAAAAAAAGATCAGCCCTCTTTAATGGTCCCGCCCCTTCTGTCTCTCTTCCAGCATCTGGCGACTTCTCCCTCTCCCTCTCTCTTTCTCTCTCTCTCTCTCTGCGCTCAGCTGACTCTGCTGTCTGTAATGGAGATGAATGTGACATCTTCCTGTCTGTGTGTACTCAGCTAACTCTCTCAGCTGAGCAGCACCTCTAGCTAATGGAAACAAATCTCTAAGAGCAACAACGCTACAAAAACTGGCTTTGCTATCAGATCTACAGCTATTCCCATGGGCCTCAATCCCAGGAAAAGACATTTAAATGTGGTACAGAGAATGGTAGGGAGACAAAAGTCATGCCGCAGGGTAAAATCCCCAAGCCTCTATCATGGGTCTGTTGGTCAATAGGAATTTGGCCGTGAGCAGTGACATCATAAAGAAATAGTGCTGATCCGGGAGTTCGGGACCCAATAAAGCAAAAGCATGCGGGTGTTACAATGATATGCTGTTCCTCAAGCTTACTGTGTTATCAGATCAGGCCATCAAGTCATATGCGAGGTCCTTTTACGTAGGTCAACAAGCAAATGCTGCTCAGGAACATGATGAAAACAGACCTCTGGACCCCTGACACAAACAACGATTAAAAGTGGTGAAACGCAAATAAATAAAGACTCACAACACATTGATGACCGTCCATAATTTATCATCATCATTATATTGGCCCAATTTCTTAGTTTCATATATAGCAGGTTTTTTTCCCCATAATTAAAGGGTTAGTTCACCCCAAAAAATAAATTCTGTCATGAATTCCTCACCCTCATGTCGTTCCAAACCCGTAAGGCCTTCGTTCATCTTCAGAACACAAATGAAGGTATTTCTGATTAAATCCGAGAGCTCTCTGACCTCTCCATAGACAGCAGTTTAATTAACACTTTCAAGGCTCAGAAAGGCAGTGAAGACATCGTTAAAATAGTCCATCGACTCCAGTGGTTCAACCTTAATTTTATGTTTTTACAACATTAACAGCATAGGAGACTAAAGGCCCTTTCACACCGGACTCGCAACGGAAAAGCAAAGCGCAAAAAGCAAATATTTCACGTGCAAATAGTTGATGACCGTCCATAATTTATCATCATCATTATATTGGCCCAATTTCTTAGTTTCATATATAGCAGGTTTTTTTCCCCATAATTAAAGGGTTAGTTCACCCCAAAAAATAAATTCTGTCATGAATTCCTCACCCTCATGTCGTTCCAAACCCGTAAGGCCTTCGTTCATCTTCAGAACACAAATGAAGGTATTTCTGATTAAATCCGAGAGCTCTCTGACCTCTCCATAGACAGCAGTTTAATTAACACTTTCAAGGCTCAGAAAGGCAGTGAAGACATCGTTAAAATAGTCCATCGACTCCAGTGGTTCAACCTTAATTTTATGTTTTTACAACATTAACAGCATAGGAGACTAAAGGCCCTTTCACACCGGACTCGCAACGGAAAAGCAAAGCGCAAAAAGCAAATATTTCACGTGCAAATAGTTCGCATCAAAACCATTCACATCAGCCGCGACGCGAGTTTGCGACGTCTGTGACGTTTCAGAGCTCCAACATTACGAGACATTCGCAGCGACAGCTGAGAAAACACGGACACTTCCTCATCCAGTGAAGACGAGCGTTTCATTCTCTTTAAAAGACAGAGAAGAAGGTATTGGGTGCACCCAGTCTTAAAGAACAGAGTCTGAAGGGGTGTAGGCCTATGCTAATCTTGTACAGGAGCTAAAACCTTATCATGGCCGGTTCCGCTCTTACTTTCCGTGGGACAATTTTAAGGATCTCCTCCAGAGACAGTAGCACCGCATTTGACGAGACAAACACACTTGAGGAACCAATCGATCCGGAGCAGCTGTGTTCCCAGTTGAGTCATAATGTAAACATTTAAGTGCCACAGTTGTACTGACGGAAACACATTCACTTTCCATAGTCGCGGACACAATTAGGTTTAGAAAAAAATCAACGAGTTTTAACTCAAAAGGTGATGTTATCGTTGTCTGTAGCCTACAGTGGGCAAACACAGCTGCAGCTGTACAGCTGTAATCTCGTGAGAAATGCGATACCTGGCAAAGGTTAATGTTGATTGAATAGCTCGTGACACCATTTCGTGACCTTTGTTTCCTTGTATGTGATTGGTTGAAGCCTTTTCTGTCGCTGCAAGTAAAAAATTTAAAAAATTTAAAAATCGCCATCGAAACAGTTTTTTCGCCACAGCACATTCACGTTCGGTGTGGAAGCACTCATTGCACAAACAGCTGATCAAAAAATAAAACCATCGCACAAATTATTCGCACGTCAAAATGAAAGGACCTTAACACACGCTAGAACTAAATTGTTGAATAAAGTCGTTTTTTTTTATTATTTGGTTTTGCACAAAAAGTATTCTTGTCGCTTCATAAAATTAAGGTTGAAGTAGTCACATGAGACTATTTTAACTAGGGCTGGGCAATATGGCTGAAAACTGAATCATGATATAAGTGTTTCATATCGGTCGATATCGATAATTATTGATATTTTTATGACCTATTTAAAATAAGGATCAGGAGAAAAATATTTTACATTTAAACATTTTTATTTCAAATGCAACCTTCCTCTGATTATAATCCCCTCAGTTGTAAAGGCAGAAATGTCAACACAACCATGGAAAACACTCAAATAATTAAAATGTAAACACAAGTCAAAAATCACAATTAACACTTAACAGTGATCTCTTAACATTAAGGTGCAGTGCCTCCGTTATTTCTTTGTAACTGTTACCGTTTAGATGCTTTGTCATAAGGCACTGATGCAGAGTAACATTACCTCCCCAAGTAGTTTCAAAGGCTGAATCCGAAACCATTAAATAGGGCACTATTTGAGGGGACAGCCATTTGTAGTGGTGTCCAAAACGATAGTGGACGTTATTGAGTGCACTCATTCTATCCCACTTTGCACCTCAATAACAAGTGTAACGTTACAGCCGATGTACACACAGCGGCTGTCTGAATTCGCTCACTTGTTTTTATTCACTCCTTCAAGTGAACTGTATTAGTAGATTAAAGCAGGGAATAGTGATTGAGGGTTTAGGGGGCGATTTCGGATTCAGCCAAAGTCAAGAATAGCACAACGGCGAGCGCGTCGAGTATAAACACCTCCCCAACCCAACAAGGCAACAAGAAATATCTTCATTTGAGTTCCGAAGATGAACGAAGGTCTTATGCTGTGGTCAAACCGAACGCGAATAGAGCGTCAAATTTGTGTCTATCGCATCTAGTTGGATTTTTCAACTCGGGCGTCAGACACAAATTTGCTTCAAAACACGTGAATGCACAAAAAGCACCCAAAAAAATAAATAAAAAAATCACTCGATCATATCGCAACATGCTCAATTCGCGCCTTTCGCGCGAACGAGGCAAAATCTCGTCCATCGCACAACGCTAAACGCGTCTAGCGCACCGCAGGACCTCCAGACTTTACATAGACTTAACATGGAAATCCCTCGCTCCAGACGCTCTATTCACGTTCGGTGTGAACGCAGCATTATGGGTTTGGAACGACATGAGGGTGAGTAATTATCATTTTTGGGTGAACTATCCCATGCCCGATTTAACAGTATATGTTAAAAAAAACGTGCAAAACGGCATAAATCTATAATATCAGTCAATATATTGTATTGCTCAAAATGTCTATCAAAAGTAAAGCCAAACTAGAGATTAAAACATTGTGACACATAGATAAAAGTTTTTGCTGTGGACAACAACTAAAAACAACCTTCTGCAACACAAGCTATTGTTTCAATTGTGTGATTCTTGACAATACATTGTTAGTGCTCATGTAAATGTTTACCACACTCCAAAAGCTCTAATTCAATTCCTCAAGACTGATAAAGAAAAACACTAATACTACGGCCTCTACAATGTTCACAATGTCTCACGACAGAAACAATAACCCTATATGATTCCCTAGCAAATATTTAAACATGCTTTCTTCCAGTGAGTGGTTCTATAGTGTCCCGGGCAAGGCAGGCTGGCGCCGGTGTGGAGAGGAAAGGTCTGATCTGACAGAACTCCACTGACATATCACTGCAGCTGAGCTATAGGCCCTACAGCCGGCCCGCTGGCCTTTCACTCATGAAACCCAATACCGCAGGCCACTAAACACACACACACACACACACGCACACACGCGCACTCACACCGCACTCACACATGCACGCACACTTTTTAATTGAAATGTAATTAAATCAATAAATAAAATGTAATAAAAGTTAATATAGTTATTATTTTACATGGAAATAGTTTAATCATCATTATTATTGATTAACATGCATTTGCCAAATTTAAAGTTAAAATGAACAACAATAGGATCTATTTATATTAGATATTAAATTTAAATTAAATTTAATCAAAATAAAACATCAATAATACACTCTAAAATTTGGGTTGAAACAACCCAGCATTTTTGGGTCAAATATGGACCGAAATTTTTTAATTAAAATTTTAACCCAAAGTTTGGCTTAGTCCAAATTTGACCCAAATTTGGGTTGAAACAACCCATCATTTTTTTAGAGTGTAATATCAACAAAATAAATATTAATCTATTATATAATGTCTACTTAATATAAATATGCAGGACACTATAGTTAATTTAAGAGGATAGCTAAATAAAGTAAACTGACATATTACACCCCCAAAAATTTAAAAATGATACCAGTAAAATTAATCAATTTGGGAGCAAAATGATTCAGACACTTTGACCATAGCATGTTTTGTGTTTTTTCTTTAATTTGCTAATGTGACCTTTGACACCACAGACTGAACAAAATGAAGCATTGCTTGGTCATTGCTAGGGTTGTGCCGATGGACGATGATGGCTGACTGGCATCACGGTGGAGCGCCACCATCGTGATGCCACACCCCCCATTGCGAGTCTTGTTGTGAGTGCGACGCACACTAATCCTCTTCTATAGTTAAACTAAAAACTTTGCAGGGATTGCTCTTTAAATTATATTGAGAATATAACTAATGCATATATTCTATTTTAAATACTGTAGCATATGCCAGATATAGCCTACATTTTGAAATAATACACGAGGCTCAAACATCCATTTCATACGCATGCGTGTTTATTTCAGCACTTCCGTCAGTGAAACAACACACCACAGCCTGTAAAACATTTAAACGATTATCAGTAAATAATGTAGCCTGGATGCCAGACGAACTTAGCCCCGCCCACAAAAAAATTTGCACGGGCAGTTCGGTCTGGACTTGATCCATAGAGAAGTAATTATGCCCGAACAGAAACTGTTCGGACCAATGAAATTGTCAGGGCGGGCTTTAGACGATGATGGACAGATGATAAACAGTAACGTAATCATCCACGTCATCAAAGGCGCTTGGGTTGAATTTGTTCTAATCCTAAACGGAGAACTTGTTCGTATATGCGTTCACCTTTACTATTTCTCTCAGAAATGATGATGGTGTTGGTAAGTACTCTGTGTATCCTTACATTCTTTTTTACAACACCGGCAAAGATCGTTTACACTCATCTTCTTCTTCAAACGTGACTTATTCCGGGCGTGCGTGCAGACAGGGTTGCCAAGTTTTTACAGCCAAACCCGCCCAATCCCGATGGCTACTCAAAAACGAGCCCAATAGCTTTCCGGGTGGGGGGGTTCTCCGGGAAAAATGGCATTTGGGGGGTAAAATATGTGTTATTTTGGCACGGCTGCTAAATTTCGCATTCCTGGGTCTGTATATCACATAATTGGGGTCGCTTCAACCCGCGGACTTGGCAACACAGTGCAGTTGAGTTCTGTTGACATTTGACAACTAACCTTATGCGTCGCTCCGTTGCTCTGATTGGTTGTAGGTCTATCCAATTGAGGTCTTTCCTGGTTCGGTTTAAACACGCCCCATAATCACAGCCCAACGGAGCAGGAGCAGACTCAAATTCTGACTAGAATTGAGTATGACGACGTCAGGCTATAAATAATGGTAACCTAAAGAATATAAGAAAATTAAATATTAGTTTAAAAAAAAAAAAACGTATTTCCCCTCAAAGATGCGTCATATACCGCTCTGCGCGAGATGAAACACGAGCTGTAGACACCTTCTCAAATATCTCCATCTTCATGTGTTCTCCTGATGTTGCAAAGCAACACTTGTTCTGAAGAGCGAATTTTATCTTCCACAGGGTCAAGACATTTAAGCAATGTTTGATTATTCACTGCCAGAGAAAACTAAAGTAAAATGCCGTGTGTGTGAAATGCGCCATTAAAATAAACTTGACGCGCCTTACCAAGTCTAATAACAAGCACAAACTGTGTTAAATAAAATTAAGTAAAAAGGTAGCCTACTCATCCTACAGTGTTTTTCTACTTTCCCACAGTAAAGGACGTGAATGGGTATAATAGACTTATAAACAAACGAAAGGAAGAAACGTTTACAATTCCCTTTGAAAATGGGTGCGACGCGAGTGAAGATTTGAGAAAAGAAACGAGATGTCCATGTGGTATAAAATGGAGTAACGTTAGGCCTATTGATCAAATTCACGGAAGTCGCAAAACAGAATAAAAAAGCTGACAAATCTTAAATTGGGCTCAGCCTACTTCCATTCGGCATGAACCCATCATAGGCTGCGAATTTATTTCCTTTGTAAACAAAGCTTTGTGCTTCACTCGGTATTATTCACGTAAAACAGCATTAACATACAAAACACTGGGTTAGTAACGAAATTATAGTTTTGAAGTAGAAAATAGCATTTATGTAGAGATTTATTAAAATAAAAAGCGCACAACTCTTCTTAAGTGGAAAGAAGCTACTTTTTTCCCTCACGTGCAACCTAGCGCGGATGAGTCATTATTTGGGTTAGTAAAATAACGAAATTATATATAGTTTTGAAGTAGAAAATAGTATTTATGTAAAGAGATAGTAAAATACAGATATAGTAAATTTTATATTTGTATTAATTAAAAAAAACGACGATATCATCGTCCATCACGATGATTTACTGTAAACATCGTCAGCTGCCAATTTAGGAGACATCGCCCAACCCTAGTCATTATTTGACCTAAATTGGTATTATCTAATTGTGTACTCAAATTGAACAGCTGACTGGTTGATTGTAATCCATTACATCCCTTTCTATCAAAGTTATCTGACATTATCAAGATGAATTTGTTCCGAGTTCTTTATTACGATTTTCTAAACTATAGAGAATAAACTGTGACAATGTGAGAAATGCTGAAGGTGTCTGAATAAATGTTGGTTTGACGGTACATACACGTGCTCAATGCATTTCTGAATGGTTCTGATATCTGAAAGAACAGTGTTTTTAATAGTATGCGCCATAAGTGTGAGAGATCGTATAAATAGCGCCTGTGTGTGTGTGTATGTGTGAGGGCCTGTATGAATAGACTCTGTGTGTGAGTTAGCGAGAGAACAGAGAAAGAACAGAAGGACAACAGAGAGTTTATATCAACAGACTGGATGTGTGTTGGCTCCTGGACACTAATATTCATCTTAGCTGGCGTTAGCAGAGAAAGAACGCTCGAACCTTCCTCTATACAATCACATCTCTGTTTCCACCATGTCTCACAAATCCACACAGACGTCTTTTCAAGAAATGAATGAGAAAAAAGCCCTTTATAAACAGTGGAAGGAAACTCAATTACCCACACTTCCGTCGCTAAACCTTTCCTCTGTTTGCTGGTTTTATATCAGTGGTTTTGTGTTAAATAGTACAGTATGGGGTTCACGCTGAAACAAATCGAACTTGGGTGAATCCATTTATTCAATATTTTTCCAAACTCAAAACATTTTGCCATCTTTCCCACCTCAAAGTTTAAAGGAAATCCCGCACACTACCGATACTTGCAGAAGATATAAAAAACGTGACCTTCATCAGGCATATACACACATTACTCAAACATTTAAAAAGATAACACGACCAATAACTGCAAAAAAACATTGATTAGTAATCACGCTCATTGACTGTATATCAGTCCCTCCAGAAAAATGTGATTATGTGATCGCGTGATTTAACGCATAATCAGCCAAAGTCTGCATATTTATGCGGGAGCCGCATTTTTTCAAATACGCCGCACTTTTGCCGCATAAATTGCTGTAATTAATTAGCAGAAAGTTGAAAAATGTTTGTTTACTTCACACAAGAGCCGCCATTTCCCCCTATTGCCATGGGAACGTTTTGAAGTGACGTAATTACCCGACGCGAACATCATCGAAAGCTACAAACCCCGTGGAGAAACCATAGATATCGGTGAAACCATGATGAAACACGCAAATTCCCATTTGCCAACAAAAATAACAGCAAAAGACGCGCAAAGCAGTTTCCCGGTGTGTTGACCGATTTCAAAACACAGCATCATGAAGCTTTGAAGCGTTATGAATCAGTGAGTCGATTCAGTGGTTTGAAGCGTTATGAATCAGTGAGTCGATTCAGCGGTTTGGATCGCCAAAGTCACGTATTTCAGCAGTTTGACACGCGAGCCGAATCATGAATCGACTCACTGATTCATAGCATCATGATGCTGTGTTTTGAAATCGGTCATCACTATATAAGTCGTTATTTAGGTTTTTTTTGCGCACAATTACTATTCTCGTCGCTTCATAAAGTTATTGTAGAACCACTGTAGTGAGATGGACTTTGTAACGACGTCTTTAGTGCCTTTTATGGGTCTTGAGAGTGTACAGTACATTGTGCCAATGGAGGCCTTTCTGAGCCATCGGAATTCAACTAAAATATCTTCATTTGTGTTCTGAAGATGAACGGAGGTCTGACGGGTGTCCAACGACATGAGGGGACGTCATTAATGACGGTTAAACTAACCCTTTAAGTGATTGTACTTTGTGCATTGGAAGCACTCAAATGTCTGTTTTGTAAAACTACCTCTGTAAAACAGGAAGTTATTTATTCATTTTTCAAGTTGTAGCATATTCCTTTTGTAAAGCTACAGAACTTGTTTGACTCAATGTTTTGTAAATTTGAGCCATGTGTTTATTAAGGTCTTCAATAAAACAAGATGGGAACTTAAATATTCCCAGCACTTTCTGTGATGTAGTGCTTTTTTTCTCTTTTTCATCAAACCGCAGTTTTTGCAAGTTCCCGCAATTTCATCGCATAAAATTGCATAAATATCCCGCATTTTTCATCACATTTTTTAAGAAAACATGACACATTATCAAGGATTTTTGCCCGCAACAATCACAAAAAAAGCCGCATTTTTCTGGAAGGACTGGTATATATCTTTCCCACCAAAATCAGCGCAGAACATCCTCAAATTTTCAGTTTAGCACATAGTACACGAGCTGCAAATGATATTAACTTCCATCATCAAAATGACCTGGAAGAGGGATGATTAGCTAAACTAAATGTCAAGACCTGTGAAATACGTGCATGACATCTTCCAATGAGGTATGATAAGAGATATAAGTAACTTAAGACTAGAAATGTGACAGAGTGAGCCATGAACTCCTTTGACTCTGTGACAGAAGGGCAGCCATCCAGCAGAGGTCAACACAAGTCACTGCAGGCTACAGCTGTGCTTCATAAATTAGACCTCGATGGACTTCCAGCACAACAGGTGCCCTCTCGGCCTAAGGGGTGTTGGGACAGAGCTCCTCTCTTTGGTCTTGGTTACATCCATGCTGAGCTACAAACAACAAAATTAGCCCTTAAGCAATTGAGCTCCTCTTCTATTGGCTGGAGCAGATGAGATGGTAGATCTTTCCAGTCTGTCAGACCTCTGTGACCCCCTGTTGGACAGTCACCAGCAACTGATGCCTCTTCCTTTCATCATTGGGGTGAAGTCAAAAACAATTATCAATACATATATTGCATTCGTGGATAGGACGAGTAAGGACAAATAGACTCTGGACTACTAGGGCTGCACGATATATTGTTTTAGCATCAATATCGCAATGCATCCACGATAGTCACACAATAAGTGCGTAGTCAAGTATAGGGAACGTAGTAGAAAAACACATGTAATTCTCATTAATTGATTAATTGCGGAGCTTTACCATCATAGATTGAAAGTTTATCAATTGCATGTGTTTTAGGTTCTGTCAGTTTAAACAGTCAAGCCATTTTAAACCATTTGAGTGCACAAAGACGTGAAAGAGCCCTAAATTTGGTACTTGCACCGTTTGGAATTTTTTTTTTAAATTGAAAAGCCCAAAAAAGTGCATCCATCCATTATAAAAAGTAATCCACACGGCTCTGGGGGTTTAATACAGAAAAAGTGTAAAGCCTCTCGCAGTTCAAAACGCTTATGCTACGTTACGCTAAGTCAGTTACACTTTTATTGTCATTATTTTTCTTACACAAACGCATCACTTTGCATCAGAAGGCCTTTACTAACCCCCTGGAGCCGTGTGGAGCACTTTTATAATGGATCGATGGATGCACTTTTCTGGGATTCAAATTTTGGGCTCACATTCACTGCCATTATAATGGTTGGATTAGCCAGGATTAGGCCTGTCGCAATAATCGATATATCGCACAATATATGTACATGACCTCAATAATTTTTGGTGATGCAATATATCGGCCATTATGTTTACATGATAATGAATGTCACCAACATTTTACTCGATTGTGCTGTCATCTTGTATGTTTTCCGTGATGGAGGCGAAAGTGGTTCTCGGGCAGTTCCTTCATACACAGAGCGGTTATCGACAGGTGAAGAAAAGACGCCATTTGAGGCGTTCTAGTGTTTTCCTGACAACTACTGACAGTTTGGAAGAATAAGCCCAAATGGACTCGATTCACATATAAATGTCAACGCAGAATGACGAGTGTTAAAGACGTTTCACAAGGGAAAATGTTCATTTACTATTTATTCCATTTTATGATTTTTGATTTAGGATAATATATTTTTTACCCTTAATTCCCATGATCTAAAGAATTAAAAGGTTGTCATTTGAAAGTGTGTAGGTCATTATTATGCTGTTATATTAGGATTATATATTCAGTGAAATAAAATAGTCTTAAAATGACAATAATATTGTTTATCGCAATTATTTCTGGGACGATATATCGCGAAACAAAAAGTAATTATCGTGACAGACCTAGCCAGGATATTTTTAAATATAACTCTGATTGTATTTGTCTGTCTGAAAGAAGAATGTCATATACACCAATGATGACTTGAGGGGGAGTAAATCATGGGCTAATTTTTATCCCTTTAAATGCATCAAGAATGCATAACATTTTTTTATTTTATTTAAGCACTCAGTCACATCGCTCTCCACTCTATAGAACTAGTAAACGGAGGCTTGGGCCATTTCTGTGACTGGACATGTTATTACCTGTGTCCGTCTCATCTCTCAGCAGTGTTGGAAAGTAGTGTCTCTGCAAATAGCAAAAGAACTATATCAAAATAGTGAGGTTACCACACAACTGCTGAGAAATGCAATGTACCTTTTCACTACTGAAATGGTATTTTATTAATACAAGTAGTGCAGTAGTGCTGACAACATAGTTCTTGCTTTGTGAGAGAGAGAGACAGCATGAAAAAGAGATTTCCATAGATACTGAAAGTAATTTCTGATAGAGGCATAATAAATAGGGCTGGGGTATCACAATTCGATTCACAAGCATTCAATTCGATTCGATTCAATATCGATTATTTTGGATGTATATAAGGTACAAATACATGGCAAATTTTCTCAAGGAAAACAAATCTCTGAACTAATGCTGTAAACTATGGGAGTCAGCTGGTACTACATTAGCCTACTATAATATTGAAGGTAAAAATGAACGGATCTGTATACAAACACTTAAATTACACTCAATGACGTTTTTTTATATAATAATAATAAAGTTATAATATTAACTTTACAATTACAATCATATTTCTACTCCAATTCGTTTTTTGAAATATAAACATTTAAATGGTGACTGTCATAAAAACTTATTCATACATAGCCTACATGCATTAAATAAGAACATTAAAAATGACAATGAATAGCCTATGTAATATGGTGCATAAAATCAGTAAAATGCTCCTCTCTAGAGTTAATTTTTCCTTAGCTGACTAACGAGTTTATGGACACGGGATGGTTTTTCTGGAGGTAAATGTGACATTACATGACATTGTTTAAAAGCTGCGGTTGAAACACTGATTGAGATATTCTATGTGACATGATACGGATATCGGTAAGTTGTCCTGTATCTTTTAACACACTTTCAGAAGCTCATTCATGCTTATTTCGCGCTGTTACTGCTTTTAAAACGGAAGAGAAGATCAGTTCATGTTTGCTCCGTGCTGCGGCTTCTCTTGAGCGGAGCTGCGGCAGAGCGATCTCACATCACAGCGCCAAAGCGGTATTCATGATTTTGAATTTCGTTAAAAAAATGGACGTAATTTGAAATCTGAGACTTTGTTTCATATCAGTAGTAATAAAGCACAAATATTGTTGCAATTTATTGGATGGGCGGCGCGCTGTAATGTCCCGTTCATTCATCAGCTGAAACAAGATGACTAATCGATTCTTGGGATTTAAGAATCGATATTGTTTCGTAGAAGTGAGAATCGATCAAAATCAAGAAATCAATATTGTTTACCCAGCCCTAATAATTCATAAATAGAATTTTCCATAGATAATAAAGTAATTTATGTATACAAAAAAAATCTGATAAATAAACAGTTTTTCATAAACATTGAAAGTAATTGCTAATAAATAAATAAACAAATAAAGAAGTATTTTCTTATATGTGCACATGGACCACAAGAACAGTCATAAAGGTCAATTTTTTTTTAAATTGAGATTTATACCTCATATTAAAGCTGAATAAATAAGCTTTCCATTGATGTATGGTTTGTTAGGATTAGAGATGTTCCGATACCCTTTTTCCCTTCCTGATACCGATACCTGGGCTCAGGATATCGGCCGATACCGAGTACTGATCCGATACCTGCGTGTGTATCTGTATATATACAGCTGTATACACTACCAGCCCTGTATGAATTGCTAGAATTATTTTATGCTGTGCTTCAGACTTATCCCTTAATAAAAAATGAACAAATACATACAGTGAACTACTGTATTTATTACAGTATTTTTATTATCTGACATGCATTTGACAGTAATATTATTTATTTTTCTTAAGCGAAAAAGAACTTCAAATGCAGCCACAAATCTAACACTGCAAACTGAAAAAGGTATTTTAGTTTTACAATATAACTGTACAAAAAACTGTGCAACAAATAAATGTATGAATATTAAAAATTATATATTAATCAGATCAAATTATATATTAAATAATCTCTACAACAAAACAAGTGAAAAATAAGCAACCATCTAGGCATTATTATTATTAGTAGTAGAGACGTATTATTTATTATTACATAGAGACGTAGCTTAATCTACTGTACAGCAGCAGCCTATATATTCTGTCAATTTAAAATGTTTTAAACCAAACTTTTATTTTGACGGGTTGCCAAGAAGATATTTCAGTGTCTGTGTTCCTTATATGACAGTTTTCCCAAATGAAATGGTAAATTCTCATGAAGTGACAGTTTATGCGTTTGTGTCCTCATATAGTGACCATAGACTGTGAATATGGACGTAGAGAAACTGGGGGAGTTTGCCGCTTGATAGTGACACACGGCAGAGATTACAAAGACAGCGAGCGCGGGCGCCCGGCATCCACAGAGACGAAATACTGCTAAACAGCCAATAAACAGCGGACATAGCCTACTGCTAACGCGTTTTCATTTCTTCTTCGCTGCTCTAAACAGTGGTTCCTTGTGGCAAAACAGCACAACTTCCTGTGTTTGCAATGCATTCGGAGCACCGAAGAAGAACCGCGCAGTGGTTAGGCAAAGCTAGCGGTCATAACTAGGTCTTGTTTAAGAAAATGGTATCGGATCGGTACATGGGTTCAAGTACTCGCCGATACCGATGCCAGAATTTTTTGTGGTATCGGTGATATTTCCGATACTAGTATCGGAATCGGAACAACTCTAGTTAGGATATGACAATATTGGAAATTCTGGAATCTGAGGATGCAAAAAAAATCTAAATATTGAGAAAAATCACCTTTAAAGTTGTCCAAATTAAGTCCTTATCAATGCATATTACTACTAATAATACATGTTTGACATATTTATGGTAGGAAATTTACAAAATATCTTCATGGAACATGATCTTAATATCCAAATGATTTTTGGCATAAAAGAAAAATCGATAATTTTGACCCATACAATGTATTGTTGGCTATTGCCACAAATATACCCGTGCGACTTATGACTGGTTTTGTGGTCCAGGGTCACATATTTGCTTGGTAGGGATAATTTTTCCTGGTTCTTTTGCTGTAGCAGGCTGTAAGGCTCTTTGAAATAACCAAAATAAAATTTGATATGCAACTGTAATGTGGTCAAGACCTGGAACTACGTCATAGTTTCGCAGCTACAGAAAACCATGCCAGTGCATTATCACTCCCACAGTGACTGGACACACAGCAGAACACAGAGTCTCTGACATGCCTAGCAGAACCCAGTATATGATTCAGTCCAGACTGACCACACAAGAACCCTACATCTCCAGTAAACCATCCTTCAGAGGCCACTGGGTTTCAAAGGTAAATTTTACCCAAGTTATTCCATAATTGCTCAGCTGTAAAGCCAATCGTGCTATTACACAATCCCGAGCCTCGCTTCTGAAGTGGGTTTGGTCATAAACACAGGGTTACGGTTTTGGCAGCCAAGTCAGCGCATTGTTCACACAGACGCCAGGATTCCAGCCTGTTTACGGTAAACGTGCGTTAAGCCGTACTGGCACGAGGCCTTCTGGGTTGGGACCTGGCATAGTTGGGAATTTTTTCACAGAGTCTAGGAATCTTCAAAGTCCTTGATTGTTTAAGCGCTCGAATTTAATGGAGACACACAATAAGTATTTATAAACTATGAATGTTTTCACTTTCCTCTACGCATAGCTTCATTCCTCTCTTTTTTTCCACTCTCCTTGACATCTCCGGTGTGCTCTAGGAAGTGGGCCAAGAATGAAAATCTAATTTAGTTTAAAGAGACAGAATGAACTAGAAGACTAAAAAAAGAAAGGGAAGGGGCTGATTCATTTGAAAGGAATCATACTGACCAGAAACAGCTAGTCAAGATCATCTCTGGTCACTGAACAGGAGAGCCGATTCTTGGACTGCATTGAGAACAGGAGTATTTTAAGAGATCTGGCAGCTTAAGTGTGTACATTAAAGACGGCAGATCTAAAATAGGAACGCCAGCCTCTCAACTCTATCCTAGTTTGGTCTTTTTGGTTTTTGCTACATGCTAAGAGAGTATGCACAGCTAGCCACACCGTTTGTCCTGCTTTAGATCATCTACTTGTAATATAACTGCAACGATTGACTTCACGAGGTGTAAGCGAATCCCGTTATACCGCTCCGGTCTCCGACTGCAGGTCTTTAAATACACGCCGTGACTCAGCAAAAGAGAGGGAACATGAGAGGGGAGATCAGTAAATCACTGTGTCATGGAGGAAAAGACAAACTGAGAGAGAATGAAAGAATGACAGCTCATTCATAATCAACAGAAAGAGAGCGAACGCCGCCCAAGAAGACTCTGCAGACTCTGAATTGGCATATATGAAAAATGCAGATCTGGTCTCAACCATTTTAAAAGACCCTCTCAAGAGAACGAGGGTCTTTTAAAATGGTTAAGACTAAAGAAAAGGGCAGTGCCATAAAACTATTGAAGGTCTCGTATTTTTCTCTGGTTGTAGGGTGTTTCTGTTCCTTTGGCCTGTGGCTATTTTTAAGCGCTAACTGGTTTCAATTAGATTATATAACATAGCAAGACTGGTGGTGTAGGACATACAAGCAGACCTTTTGAACAACCTGATTTTGACAAAGATGGTGGCATTAGTGATGACTATAGTGATGAAAATACCTTACGACCACACAAGAAACATTTTCATCATCGACAGGGGCTCTCTCCCACCACCTGCGGAAAAATCCCCGGCCAAATTACCAAGGTCGTGTGGAAATTGAATTGCTCTCCGAATCCACATATCTGAGTTTTCAGGAATATATCACTTCAAAATTCACTGTTTATATCCTTTTTGACCCCTGCAGAGCACCGTACGTTTGCGCTTCTCTGTAATTTGGATGCATTTTAAAGATCTAGACTTTTATTACTGAAATGCTGGCAAGTATTTACAAGAGCAATATGCAGGTGCTGGTCATATAATTAGAATATCATCAAAAAGTTGGTTTATTTCACTAATTCCATTCAAAAAGTGAAACGTGTATATTATATTAATGCATTACACACAGACTGATAATATTTCAAATGTTTATTTCTTTTAATTTTGATGATTATAACAGACAACTAAGGAAACTCCTAAATTCAGTATTTCATAACATTTGAATATTACTTAAGACCAATACAAAGAAAGGATTTGTAGAAATCTTGGCCAACTGAAAAGTATGAGCATGTACAGCACTCAATATGTAGTCGGGGCTCCTTTTGCCTGAATTACTGCAGCAATGCGGCGTGGCATGGAGTCGATCAGTCTGTGGCACTGCTCAGGTGTTATGAGAGCCCAGGCCTTAAGCTCTTCTGCATTGTTGGGTCTGGCATATTGCATCTTCCTCTTCACAATATCCCATAGATTTTCTATGGAGTTAAGGTCAGGCGAGTTTGCTGGCCAATTAAGAACAGGGATATCATGGTCCTTAAACCGGGTACTGGTTGCTTTGGCACTGTGTGCAGGTGCCAAGTCCTGTTGGAAAATGAAATCAGCATCTCCATAAAGTTGGACAGCAGCAGGAAGCATGAAGTGCTCTAAAACTTCCTGGTATACGGCTGCATTGACCTTGGACCTCGGAAAACACAGTGGACCAACACCAGCAGATGACATGGCACCCCAAACCATCATTAACTGTGAAAACTTTACACTGGACCTCAAGCAACGTGGATTGTGTGCCTCTCCTCTCTTCCTCCAGACTCTGGGACCCTGATTTCCAAAGGAAATGCAAAATTTACTTTCATCAGAGAACATAACTTTGGACCACTTTTTTTCCTTTTTGTCTTTAGCCCAGGCGAGACGTTTCTGACGCTGTCTGTTGTTCAAGAGTGGCTTGACACAAGGTATCCCTATTGCTTATACACTTTTTTCTACCAGATCTTTTCCTTCCCTTCGCCTCTCTATTAATGTGCTTGGACACAGAGCTCTGTGAACAGCCAGCCTCTTTTGCAATGACCTTTTGTGTCTTGCCCTCCTTGTGCAAGGTGTCAATGGTCGTCTTTTGGACAACTGTCAAGTCAGCAGTCTTCCCCATGATTGTGTAGCCTACAGAACTAGACTGAGAGACCATTTAAAGGCCTTTGCAGGTGTTTTGAGTTAATCAGCTGATTAGAGTGTGGCACCAGGTGTCTTCAATATTGAACCTTTTCACAATATTCTAATTTTCTGAGATACTGAATTTGGGATTTTCCTTAGTTGTCCGTTATAATCATCAAAATTAAAGAAATAACCGTTTGAAATATATCAGTCTGTGTGTAATGAATTAATATAATATACAAGTTTCACTTTTTGAATGGAATTAGTGAAATACATCAACTTTTTGATGATATTCTAATTATATGACCAGCATCTCTATTTCATCACCGCACAAAAAACAAAAAGAATAAAAGCACGTGGGCCGTTATTACGGCAGCGATTACGTATGTTAAAATAACCATTATCATGTAAATAAGAGGCTGTATTCACTTATCTCCGCTCATTTCCATGTGGAATAAAATACAAGACAGAAAACCATTTTAACTATAATGTGAGTCTATATATATTCCTATTTTTAAACAGATTTAAATAATTAAATAATAATTAGGATATTATTTTCCTATTATTAAATTAAATATGCATTTATTCTAATTATACCGAGCATATGACATTTAATTTACAGCATACGATCATGTTATTGAACACGTGAGCAGGTTCCCAGGTGCGCAGGATCACAAAACTCGCTACTCCACCGTGAATAGATCACCATCCGAATGCACGAGTTTTATCACTGAGGTGACTGCACATTTATTTTTACAGACTTCCACATGAGAAACAATTACCGTAGGGCTTATGATGGGCAAATTATGTAGAACACCAGGTTACAGGAATAACACTATGCACAATACCACTTGAATTTCTTTCCTGTTATTTAGCGAAGACATTCAAAAGTCGTTACTCTGCTTTGGGTGGCCGGTTGTCACCGACATAAAGACTCTCTAAAAATGCTGAGTTTACTGGAAGCTCAGTGGAGTCGGGCCAAACTGTAAGATCATTCTCTTTCCTAACAATGGGCCAATATTGTGTGAGGGCTGATGATCAGGCTTTCCACCCACAAAAACAACCAATGTAAAGGAAAAAACATGTAACATGTGGAGAGCAGACAATTATTTCCATCTAAAACTCAGTAAATATTCTAAAGCAATTAAATAACTGTGGAAAATTAACCCCTTGCCTGTCACTCCCCATTTTGGTAAGTGGGGCATTTTGACATACCCCAAATAAAAGGGCTGCTGCTCGCAAGTCTTTCTAGATATATGTTACTTATGTGTATATTCAGAAAGCCAACGCTTAAGAGTTTACAATTCAAGACTCAGAATTACTCTGACTGCTATTAATATGGAGATATATAGACTCAAATATATATATAAAAAAAATATATATATTTTTAAATGTATAAAAATATGATGTGAATGTAGTATAACAACTTATAACCACAACTAAATTGAAGCCACAAGTGTGGTCATGCTTCATTTCAAATTTGAGGATGAAATATCAAAAATTATGCATTTTATGAAGCATATTGTTAGACTATGTCATGCGAGTTTTTAGTGAATGCTAAGATGAGATGCTATCATTATGTTATTGTGATAGCATCTTATCTGTTAAACACATACTTTCAGTCTACTAACTAGTCTTTCAACTGCTTAATTCATAGCATATTGTTTTAATTCAATTAACTTTTCACACGTCTGTCATGAATGACTTAATCCTCATTATCCTTCTTTTGTTTTGGAATTGAGACATTCTAATCTATTCAGATTCTGGATGGCCAATCAACTCCACATTCATCCCATTTTGCATTTAAACTTACTATCTGGAGTCTTTCTAGCAAACAAACAAGAAAAAGCATGCTTTTGGTACCCTTATGTGAAATAAAATCTAGCTCCTGGCGTGACAGGTGCATTAGAGCTACAGTTATCATCAAGCTACATAACACAATATAAAAGATTAATATTACACTTTAACTCCAAACTCCCTTTAAAGCTACACTGTGTAACTTTTTTAGTTTATTCTTAGCTAAAAACACTTAGTTCTTTCAAAAATATATGTGCTCATTAATGTATATTTACTTCTTTCAAGTAATAAAGTATTCTCGTAAGTTTATAATATGCCGTTGAAAATACATACGGGTAAGGGGTTTGAATGGGGGTCGCCATGTTGCCCCTCCATCTTGAAAGTATATTAGCCAAAGAGGGACATACCCGTAAATTCAAGCTTCGCCTTTCGCGTTTTAACACTCGATGGCACCGTGCCGAATGTGAAGAGGCGGATTGCTGGACTGAACTGGAAGCCATGTTAATTTTGGACTAAATCGGCCACCGTAGGAGTTAAAACGAAATCGGAATTGGAAGGAACAGAAAATAATATTTACTGGATGGTCATATACCTTTTCACCGCTAGATGGGGGAAAATATCACACAGTGTAGCTTTAAACAGCCAGCGAGTGTTTGTATTTACTTCCGATCGCGATTTAATGTGGGTTTCAGTGATGTTCAATGATGTTAAAATGCTATATTTTGCATTTTATATGGAGCTTATCGCTACACCTGTTTAACATGTTACTGGAAACATTCTTTATTCATATGAAAATACACCAAATCTCCTGCAAAACACACAAAAACCAAATGCCATCGTAATCGTGCGTTTATTGCTTCTTGGTTCACATGTTGGCAATGTTTACTGTGCACTGAACAGCGTGACCAGAAGGGGCAGGATTTTGATCACGTTGTTTCACGTAAGAAGATTGACAACTGTACAGCGAATGAGAGAGCTCTGAGGTAGGGATGCACCAATACCGATACCAGTACTCGGGTGTCGGTCCGATACTGTTGTGAAGTACTCGTACTCGTAAAACTACCCCGATACAACCGCACCCGATACCACTTTATGGCAACGCATCTTCAGATGCAGAGCCGCGCGTAAAGTTACATGATTCGCCATGCACACCCGCACACCGCCGTGCCAAGTGCAAAGGGGTCTCGCGCTCTCAAAGCACACGACTGCCATAGTATGGCTTCATTTTTTCCGCGCACACCCGAGCACTAGTGCGGACGCGGCGAGTATAAGCCAAGCTTAACCGCTCGTGAGGCAGATACCGCTCGGTAGTGATGCTGAAAGTGAAGGGCTGTTTTATAGGGATGCGCGCAATTACTAGCCTAACCCCAGTACTAGTATAACAAGCCTAAGCAAGCTTAATTATTATACTAGTTTGACATGACTTGGAAGAAAATGGAAAAGTTTTGTTTAAGCTTTCAAAATCCTCCTCCACCCGAGTGGAGATTTATCTGAAGCCTCCGCGAGCGCCAGAGAAAACCAACGCATGCAAAACCTGAGGTAAAATTGAATGATTTTGTTTTGCTGCAAATATACACTTTTCAAAATAATATATTAATTTCAAGATATAACATTTACACGACAGTAATTTAAACATAGCCTTTGTAAAAATATATATATATATTAGGGGTGGTGAAAAAAATCGATTATCGATTAATCGCGAGTATGTTATGGACGAGCATGAATCGATCATTACATTTTCAAAAATCGATTTTTTTATTTATCTAAACCTGACTCTACCACCGTGTGTGTGTGTGTGTGTGTGTGTTCATTAGATGAATGTAAATCTGTCGTTAATGCTTTAATGCTGAGATGATTCTGAGGGAACACTCTAGAAATCCTCCTGCCTCGCCTCCTTTGGAGCTCAGGCACATTAGCGCGTTAGCACGGCTCAGATTTGCGCACAAACACCGAATAAACGCCTTCAATCCGCAGATTTATGAGCGACACACATCGACGCGCACATTCGCGGGAATTAAGGCGATCCTGAGGACGCGATGAGCGGATCTCACACACACACACACACACACACACACACACACACACACACACACACAGACACACACACAGCCGGACTGATGCTGGAAACACCGCCGCTCCGACTCGCGGCTCCCGCTCACGGAACCGAACGGGCCTCGACACTCCTCCGACACGAACCCTTTTCTTCTGTCGTTTTTTCCCCTTTTGTCTTTCTCACGTCAGGAAACGAACGAGAGGAGCTCGATCGTTCCACGCGTCGCGTTCCCGCCCCCCTCACGCGCGCACGCATCCATCACTCTTGACATTTTGTCACTGTGTTCTACAGTACAGTATATAAGCTGAAGCTACAGTAAGTTGTTCAAAAATGTTCATTTTGTCTTCTTAATGATTAAATTGGACAATTTTCTTCTAGAAAGACAA
Source organism: Romanogobio albipinnatus (assembly GCA_023566225.1). Taxonomy (NCBI): domain Eukaryota; kingdom Metazoa; phylum Chordata; class Actinopteri; order Cypriniformes; family Gobionidae; genus Romanogobio; species Romanogobio albipinnatus. The sequence continues at coordinate 5,382,536 of CM042244.1, forward strand.
GGTGTTTAGGTGGAGAAAACTTCTTCTTTACCTTGACATGTTTCGACTGCAACCTGCAGTCTTCCTCCACCTGAACACGTTGTCTTTCTAGAAGAAAATTGTCCAATTTCTACAGTATGTTGGTTCTGATCTACTTCCTAAAGGAAATAAGCCTTTCATTTATTTGTTATTGTTTAGTTCAACTTGATGAGTCACAACACAATGTGATGTATTCATTTCTACACTACACGACACTACACGACAAGTGCTTTGAGTTGTTGTTACTCAATAAAAGAGTTAAGTAATTCAGTAGCTGACTTTTTTTTTATACTGCAATCACTTTGTAGTGTATTTTCGTTTACTGTTGTGAAATGGAAAATCAATAATCGCTAATCGAGAATCGTTAATAATCGAAAATCGACTGTAATCGAATCGGGACTTCAATAATCGTAATCGAATCGAATCGGGAAATCAGACAGATTAACCACCCCTAATATATATATATTTAAAGCAAAACCTTAAATGTGCACAAAAAATGTAAACGACTAGTATTTTCCAAGTCGTCTTGCAGCAGCACTAACGTTTAATCGACTAGTCTCGCACATCCCTAGCTCAGTGTCACACATTGTAGATGAAAACAGAAACCGGCTCATAGCTGATAATGCAGAGAAGCTTCTTTTCATCAAAAAGAACCAGCCTCTCACTTTTCCGAAAAGGGCTGTATGGCTATGATAACGTATAGTAATTTAATTCAGTTGTTCTGCTACTTTGTTGTGTGGTACTGGAATCCACTGAATGTTACAGGTTACATTTATGTGAAATGGGCAGCAGTGCCATGTTTGTTTAGGAAAACACCAAGTTGAATATTAAAATGTCAGCAACAGCATCAATTTGTGTATTTACTTTGTTACAGTCAGAAAGTGAAAAACATCTGATGAAAATAAAACATTGTTAGAAGAACTGTAATGGTATTATTAAGTACTCGTATCAGTACTCGGTATCGGCAAGTACCCAAATATAAGTACTTGTACTTGGTCTGAAAAAAAGTGGTATCGGTGCATCCCTACTCTGAGGTCATCATAAGTGACGTGCATCAGGAAGAACACAGACAAAGATTGCTCTGAATGTCATTCAGCTCTTCAGATCAGCATAATTCAGAGAGAAAAGAATAGAAAAGTTATTCTGTATGATCTGCTTGGTTACAAACATTCTTCCTTTGTGTTCAGCGGAACAAAGAAATTCATACAGGTTTGGAACAACTTGAGGGTGAGTAAATGATGACAGAATTTTACCCCTCTAGCTGACACCAAAATGTAAATAATGCACAACCAGAAGTTACACAGAACATAAGAACAATTTTTAGAACTTTCCATTTAATCTGCAAATCAGTCTAGGAATCCAGGAAGAGTACAGTCTCCATGGACTCTCAGTCTGTCTAAATGCCGAAACATCTCGCTCAACTTTGACTTAATAGAGAGCTGGACGATAACCAACACAGCAGCAATATCAGTCGTAAGGGCGCTTAGATTAATTCTCACGTGCCGAATATTCCATGAGGACATGTGGGTCTGTGACACATTGTTGAAACAAGACTCCCAAAAGCATCTCTAAGAATAAAAAAAAATAGATTCCAAGAAGACTCATGGAAGAAATCCTCAAGTCTCCCTTCCAGGAAAAGTCTGTATGGGTCAGCTGAGGCATTCGGCCCTGTGAAACTGTACATGGAATGAAGGACAGGATCTTCCCACGATGCACCAGGATGTGAGCTCTACATATCATCCCTCGCATGAAACAGATGCCACACCTGGAATAGATGACCCAGATGAGTTTTCTTCATTGGAAAAGTCAAAGTCAGATCAGCTGTTTGAGAATGACGTCTTCTGGATTTAAATCACAACACATGTGAGACGCTTCGATTTGTGAAGCACTTCAGCTCATCCCATTCGCTTTGACTCATCTGCAGACTAATTGAGAGAGAGAGAGAGAGAGAGAGAGAGAGAGAGAGAGAGAGAGAAAAGCCTGTTTGAGGCAGCACTCCAGAATCAGTCAGGCTGAATCAGTCCTCAAGGCACTGGTAATGAACAGAGCGCTAGTTCCTCCTGATTCAAAATTAAATAAAGTCATTATGGCTGAAGCTCTGGCAGAAACAGAATTCATAATATCCACATTTAGAGAAAACATCAAACACTGTTTATATTTAATTAAGGGTCTCATATGAATGTTCAACAAAGGAGAAAAATACACAATTCAATTTGCTTCCAATGACTTAAAGGAAAAATCCACGTTTTAAAGGGATAGTTCACCCAAAAATGAGAATTAGCCCATGATTTACTCACCCTCAAGTCATGCTAGGTGTATATGACATTCTTCTTTCAGACGAATACTATCTGAGTAATATTAAACATAGTCCTGGCTAATCCAAGCTTTATAATGGCATTGACTTGAAGGGTCGTTTTTGAAGTCCATAAAAGTGCATCTGTTCATCATAAAAGTGCATCTGTTCATCATAAAAGTGCATCTGTGCATCTGTCCATCATAAAAGTGCATCTGTCCATTATAAAAGTGCATCTGTCCATCCGTCCATTATAAAAGTGCATCTGTCCATCATAAAAGTGCATCTGTGCATCTGTCCATCATAAAAGTGCATCTGTCCATTATAAAAGTGCATCTGTCCATCCGTCCATTATAAAAGTGCATCTGTCCATCATAAAAGTGCATCTGTCCATCCGTCCATTATAAAAGTGCATCTGTCCATCATAAAAGTGCATCTGTCCATCATAAAGTGCATCTGTCCATTATAAAAGTGCATCTGTCCATCATAAAAGTGCATCTGTCCATCATAAAAGTGCATCCGTCCATCATAAAAGTGCATCTGTCCAGTATAAAAGTGCATCTGTCCATCATAAAAGTGCATCTGTCCATCCGTCCATCATAAAAGTGCATCTGTCCATCATAAAAGTGCATCTGTCCATCTGTCCATTATAAAAGTGCATCTGTCCATTATAAAAGTGCATCTGTCCATTATAAAAGTGCATCCATCCATCATAAAAGTGCATCTGTCCATCATAAAAGTGCATCCGTCCATTATAAAAGTGCATCCGTCCATTATAAAAGTGCATCTGTCCATCATAAAAGTGCATCTGTCCATCTGTCCATTATAAAAGTGCATCTGTCCATTATAAAAGTGCATCTCTCCATCATAAAAGTGCATCCGTCCATCATAAAAGTGCATCTAGTGCATCCGTCCATTATAAAAGTTAATTCGTCCATCATAAAAGTGCATCTGTCCATCATAAAAGTGCATCTAACCATCATTAAAAGTGCATCCGTCCATCATAAAAGTGCATCCGTCCATCATAAAAATGCATCATAAAAGTGCATCTGTCCATCATAAAAGTGCAGCTGTCCATCATAAAAGTACATCTATCAATCATATAACTGCTCCACACAGCTCCTGGGGTTAATAAAGGCCTTCTGAAGCGATGCGTTTGTGTAAGAAAAATATCCACATTTAAAACTTTATAGACTAAAATAGCTAACTTTCGGCGGATTGCCGAACGCATCGATTTACGGTGAAAGAGTAATGAATCCTTGACTCCTGCGCATTGACGAACGCAGAAGCGCAGAGGAAATAGTGAAACATAGCATGGGGGGTTACTCTTTTAGCGCAAGTCGACTCGCGCACCGCTGACCGCAGGAAGTTAGCTATTACTTTAAGTTATCTCTTTGCCGTGACACCCGCGATAGCGAATGAGAGCAAGCAAGCTTGACCAATCGGATGTTGCTTGCTTCTATAGTTGAAACTTGGCAGACACAAACATGCCACGAAACTGCAGGATTGAGATATTATTTCTACTTTGTTTTCTTCCCGTAAAACAAAACTCACGCCAGGAGAACCATCTGAAAATGTTACTACAATCGACAAATCTGGACGAATCTTCCAGTGTGTGCGTTCGGAGGATTATAATGCTAAAAATTGGTTGAAACTGCTCGTGTCTGTGGTCTCCCACAGTTTTAAAATCAGATTTGAAAATCATCTATCATCTGCATCATACAAAATATCATGAAGCAGCATCTGACCTTGAAAGCATTAGCTTCAATGCACAAAAAAATCTATCAGGAACCATTACTAGACATTTCCTCCTGAGCAGGATAAGGGGAAGTAGAGGAAACGGTTTGGCCAGCTGTCTTCTAACAGCCTTAACTGTTGTTTTGTATTGCCCTACACCTATAGTTTATTGTTTTAACACCCTCATGGTGTTACTTTTGTCTTACAAGGAGGACAAGACTGACTAATTACCATGTAACCAAAGCAATAACCCTAATTTAGAAATACATTTCAAATAAGACCCCCTACGTATCCTTCCGACAGACAGATTCTCCAGATAAACTCTCGGGTAAATGTATTACTCAGTCAAGTATCCACTCATGTCACGATGAGCTCTTGACCTTTGGCTGCTGAGAACACACTTCACGGCTCTTTTCTAACACCAAGGCATCTGGTCAGCACCATTACTTCATATGACTCAAGAGGGCATTAAATGAACATGTCATTTCCAGCTACTGTCCCATCTGTTCTGGAAAGTTCCCCGCCAGTTAAACTAACACCTTTCAACCTCTCTCGCCCTCCACCGCAGGACATCTAGGTAAATCAAGTCAAGAGACATTCACTCTGCATTTGACACCGTTTGAATGTAAATGTGAAAATACTTCCAGCTCACCAATGGTTGCAAAATATATCGGTACTATACAAGTTATTGGCCGTTATTTGAATTTTTAATAACGGTATCAGACGATATTGGATATTTAATTGTGCATGCTCGTTACCTTTGTCGCAATGTTATAATTAGCAAAATTCAAACATCTTCGTGAAATAAAATGCTATATAAATATTAGATAGCAGGGTTTTTCCCACATTGAAAATTTTTTGGCGGCCGCCAAAACAAATTTTTGTCCCGCCAAAACCTTATTTGATCAGTTATTGTGATTTATGATTGAGTGTCAGAGAGAACGATCAGAGAGCTCCTCCCCCGCTCGCACGCTCTGTCTTCAAAATAAGCATTCTTAGCTTTCTAATATTTCACATATTACGTTAATCAAAATCAAAATGTCAGAAGACCGAATCCATGTTGCACGTGACGCTATCAGACAATGTTTTCCTTTAATTACCGCCGGGTGTGATTTGCGCTCAAAAAACGTCGACTCTTCTCTGACCAGCTGACATGAACCATACCTTGAATAAACGGGAAACAAATCCTATCCGGTTATGAAGTGTTTTCTGTGTGTTGACAAATCTTTCGCGATGTTTTAACAGATGGGATTCGCACACAACGCGTCTGCTAATGTCCGATTCGCGACCTAATGACTCCTTTGAACCGAATCATTTTAACGACTGGTTAGAACAACTGATCTGTCCAACACTGAACTCACGAATCAGTTTAATCATTTATTCAGAACGCATCTGAAATGAGAACACAAGTGTGCTTACCCAATTTAGCAAGAGTGGGTGTAAGAGTTAGTTTTAATTATCCACAGCCTTTCAGCTTATTTCTGTTGACAATGTGTAGTAAAATAAATAGCCTATAAATCATTTAGTTTAGACTGGAGTGAGGTGAACCCAGAACAAAGTTGTTAGCTGATAATTTTATGAAATTGTATATGGCAGAAAAGTAGGCTATTTGTTCATTTTTTTTAATACTACTTTTAATATTGATATGATAATATATCAAAACAATTATCTGAAAATAGTGTAAAAATTAGGAACAAAAACAAGATGAGCAAAAATTACAAACTTTCTTTGAATTTATTTAAAATGTATTGTCAGGAGTAGGCCTATTGCGCTTGCAGATCACGTGGGTAGGGTCCTTTTTTACTGTGCGTGTGTGTGTGTGTATATGGATGACCATGTCTGTCAGCCACCACCGAAGACCATTTTTGACCCAGGAAAAACCCTGGATAGAAAAAAAGTGTTGCCTTAGCAACTCACTGAAATAATATACATTTATGTTAAACTACTACAATTCTTAAACTAAAACTGAAATAAACCTTAAACAAGTGAAATTAACAAAATAAACTAACTAAAATGAAGAAAAAAATATGAATAAATGCTATAATAGTAATAAAATAACACTATATTATTGCCATCATCTAACATTCACTTTAAGTTATTCTTTAAAGACACTGATCATTTGTGTTTCACTTATTGATTCAAATTTTTAGGGTTTATTTTTCATTTATTTAGATAAAATAATATCGAATTTTACTATCACACATTAATCTGAAAATATTTCAAGATGAATCACAAGTAGCTTAATATTGACAGAAATAAAAATAAAAATAAAAAAAGCCTCATTTCCTCTGTATCATTTACTGGTTCCTCAAATTTCTCCAGATGTTATATGAGAACAAAGAGTGAGCTTATATATAAAAATTGATTTTTTCAATATGAAGTTTCACATTTGTTGTGTGGCTTCTGTTTGCCTCGTCCAATCAGCACGCAGTATAAGCCCGGTTGAATAATTCATAGTGTTTGGTTGCGATATGTCTATACATCCTTGTGTGTGTGTGTGTGTGTGTGTGAGCAGAAGAATATGATACTCCTTACAAACACAGGCACACCACACAACACAAACATGCACAGTGGCATACACACAACCCGCAAAGGACACATTACTGAGCGCTCCCATTCCACGTTTAAGGGTGTTTTATAATAGCCAGGTATAAACAAACAAAAGAAAATAAGACAACATAAAATATATGACAGCTGAAGACTAACGTGCCATTAAACGTGTCAAGGCCAAGGGAAATGTGCTGGTGGGGGGATGATGGGGCACTTTAAATGGCAGGAACCAGTGGTGATCGTATCGTATTCTCCAGATGGCCGGCTATCTCCTCTCCTTTACACAGAGGCCGGCCGGAGCAATTCAAGCCTCCCCGGGGACACACAGTGCTCGTGCGGAAGAGTCATTGAGTACTACTCGTCCCATAACATGAAAGGGAAGGCCGCTCACTTTGCCGCAGCTACTGCTTTAGTCAGGCATGACGAACAAACCTGGACTCTAGGAACTGCCATCTGATCTTTAAAATCCTCGTAAAAGGCCGAGATATAAAATATGTGCCATCTGATCACTTCCTGCCTTCAAGGAATGCTTCAGCATTAACATCAAGTTCTTTTTTTACTAAGCAAAGAAAGCGATACAGATAACAAATATAGACCCTGGAAAACGCAAATACCAGACAAAAAAAGCTATTTTACAAAAACAAGAAGAAATGCATAATCCAAGAGGAAATGAACAAACAAACAAACATAAAAAGCAATATATATATATTAGGGCCGGGACTCGATTAAAAAAATTAATCTAATTAATTAGAGGCTTTGTAATTAATTATTCGAAATTAATCGCATTTTAATCGCATATAAATATTTGACCTGAGAACAGTGAGAAGCAATTTTTTGTATAGAAGTAATGGATTTTTAGTATACCATTGAATAATGACTGAATACATAAGCTTAATCAACAAAATATTGTTTATTTATTTCAGTCCAGCAGACCAGTGACTTAGTTACCCTGGTCTTGAAACCAGTCATCTGGTGGAGTGTGGGTTGGGTGTGGGTCCTTTTAACTTTACTCGGAGTCGGGCTAACGTCTATGTGTTTTGCGTTGAGGTGATATTTGAGGCTCGATGTGCTGCAGTGATACGCAAATTCCTTGTTGCATAGCTTGCACACAACCATGCTCTTGTCGACGCTTCCATCCTTTCGTTTTTTAAAACAAAATTTCCCATCCACGGGGCCAAGCAAAGCGGTCTCGTCAGCTTCTTCGTTCATGTTCACTGTGGTTTGTTGTTGTCGGAAGTCAAGAACGCTAGTTGGTGCTCCAGTATAATCGGTCCGTCGAAGTGTGGTTTAAATTTTTTTTTTTTTTTTGCGTAATTAATCTTAATTAACGCGTTAAAGCCCCGGCCCTAATATATACAGGTCCTTCTCAATAAATTAGCATATTGTGATAAAGTTCATTATTTTCCATAATGTAATGATAAAAATTAAACTTTCATATATTTTAGATTCATTGCACACCAACTGAAAAATTTCAGGTCTTTTATTGTTTTAATACTGATGATTTTGGCATACAGCTCATGAAAACCCAAAATTCCTATCTCAATAAATTAGCATATCATGAAAAGGTTCTCTAAACGAGCTATTAACCTAATCATCTGAATCAAAATTACACCTGCAAAAGATTCCTGAGGCTTTTAAAAACTCCCAGCCTGGTTCATTACTCAAAACTGCAATCATGGGTAAGACTGCTGACCTGACTGCTGTCCAGAAGGCCATCATTGACACCCTCGAGCAAGAGGGTAAGACACAGAAAGAAATTTCTGAACGAATAGGCTGTTCCCAGAGTGCTGTATCAAGGCACCTCAGTGGGAAGTCTGTGGGAAGGAAAAAGTGTGGCAAAAAACGCTGCACAACGAGAAGAGGTGACCGGACCCTGAGGAAGATTGTGGAGAAGGACCGATTCCAGACCTTGGGGGACCTGCGGAAGCAGTGGACTGAGTCTGGAGTAGAAACATCCAGAGCCACCGTGCACAGGCGTGTGAAGGAAATGGGCTACAGGTGCCGCATTCCCCAGGTCAAGCCACTTTTGACCCAGAAACAGCGGCAGAAGCGCCTGACCTGGGCTACAGAGAAGCAGCACTGGACTGTTGCTCAGTGGTCCAAAGTACTTTTTTCGGATGAAAGCAAATTTTGCATGTCATTCGGAAATCAAGGTGTCAGAGTCTGGAGGAAGACTGGGGAGAAGGAAATGCCAAAATGCCTGAAGTCCAGTGTCAAGTACCCACAGTCAGTGATGGTCTGGGGTGCCGTGTCAGCTGCTGGTGTTGGTCCACTGTGTTTTATCAAGGCAGGGTCAATGCAGCTAGCTATCAGGAGATTTTGGAGCACTTCATGCTTCCATCTGCTGAAAAGCTTTATGGAGATGATTTCATTTTTCAGCACGACCTGGCACCTGCTCACAGTGCCAAAACCACTGGTAAATGGTTTACTGACCATGGTATTACTGTGCTCAATTGGCCTGCCAACTCTCCTGACCTGATCCCCATAGAGAATCTGTGGGATATTGTGAAGAGAAAGTTGAGAGACGCAAGACCCAACACTCTGGATGAGCTTAAGGCTGCTATCGGAGCATCCTGGGCCTCCATAACACCTCAGCAGTGCCACAGGCTGATTGCCTCCATGCCACGCCGCATTGAAGCAGTCATTTCTGCAAAAGGATTCCCGACCAAGTATTGAGTGCATAACTGAACATAATTATTTGAAGGTTGACTTTTTTTGTATTAAAAACACTTTTCTTTTATTGGTCGGATAAAATATGCTAATTTATTGAGATAGGAATTTTGGGTTTTCATGAGCTGTATGCCAAAATCATCAGTATTAAAACAATAAAAGACCTGAAATATTTCAGTTGGTGTGCAATGAATCTAAAATATATGAAAGTTTAATTTTTATCATTACATTATGGAAAATAATGAACTTTATCACAATATGCTAATTTATTGAGAAGGACCTGTATATATATTAGGGGTGGCACGGTTCACAAAACCCACGGTTCAGTTCGTATCACGGTTTTAGGGTCACGGTTTTCGGTTCTGTACGGTTATTGTTGTTGTTGTTTTTTTATCGTTAACACTCAAGAAATTTACTTCAGCATATGATATAAAGCTTAATCATCCACAATTAGGATACAGTATTAAAAAATTGTTATATCATGTAGAAGTTGTTTCTTAACTGGCTGTCTACAGAGTCCGACACATTGGTGTAACATTTTTCATGTTAAAGGTCCCGTTCTTCGTGATCCCATTGTTCAAACTTTAGTTAGTGTGTAATGTTGCTGTTAGAGCATAAATAATACCTGTAAAATTATAAAGCTCAAAGTTCAATGCCAAGCGAGATATTTTATTTAACAGAAGTTCCCTTTCAAAGCCTACAGCGAACGGCCGGCTTGGACTACATCCTGGTACTTCCTTCATTAATGACGTCAGTAGAACAGTAGAACAGACTAACCTCCGCCCACAAGAATATGCGAAAAAAGGGGGCGTGGTCTTGTTGCTGTCCCACGTGGAGAAGAGGACGTGTCACGTGGAGAAAAGGAAGTGTTGCGTTTGAGTGTGTTTGTCGCCATGTCGTTGAGACGCTGTTATTTTCATCCCGGAGTCAAATCACCTTTGTTTGGCTTTCCCAGGGACGCTGTAGAGATCATTGAGCGCATACATCTCCCGTTAAGAGGCGTGACCTTTCCATGCAAGTTACGTGTGCGCTAAGCTGCTGTCGAATCACAACACAGGAACCGTGCAACGTGCGCTAAGCTGCGGTCAAATCACAACACGGGAACCGCTGGCACAATCAGAACTCGTTACGTATTTCTGAAGGAGGGACTTCATAGAATAAAGGAACTCATCAGCCGTTTTTAGGACAGTGAAAACAGCGGGATATACAGATAAGTAAATTGTGTGAAAAATACTGTGTTTTTTTACACGCGAAACATGAACACATGTTATATTGCACACTGTTAACATTTACATTTACATTTAGTCATTTAGCAGACGCTTTTATCCAAAGCGACGTACAAATGAGAGCAATAGAAGCAACTAGAACAGTCAAGGGCAACAATATGCAAGTGCTGTAACAAGTCTCAGTTAATCTAACACAGAACACACAGGACTTTTTTTTTTTTTTTTTTTTTAAATAAATTAGACAGACAGAGAATGAATAGAGTGATAAGTGCTATTCTTGATTGATCAGGTGCTGCTGGAAAAGACGTGTCTTTAGCCGTTTTTTGAAAATGGCTACAGACTCGGCTGCTCGAATTGCGATAGGCAGGTCATTCCACCAGATGGGGGCGGTCCAGGAAAAGGTCTGTGAGAGTGATTTCATGCCTCTTTGGTATGGCACCACAAGGCGTCGTTCACTGGCAGAACGTAAGCTCCTGGAGGGTGTGTAAGTCTGAACAAGCGAGTTTAGGTATATTGGTGCAGAGCCAGTGGTTACTTTGAAGGCGAGTACCAGTGTCTTGAATTTGATGCGAGCGGCTATTGGCAGCCAGTGGAGATTGATGAAGAGAGGTGTGACGTGTGCCCTCTTCGGCTCGTTAAAGATCACCCTCGCCGCTGCATTCTGGATCAGTTGCAAGGGTTTGATAGTGCATGCCGGAAGGCCTGCTAGAAGAGCATTACAGTAGTCCAGTCTGGAGAGAACAAGAGCTTGGACCAAGAGTTGTGTGGCCTGCTCTGATAGGAAGGGTCTAATCTTCCTAATGTTGTATAATGCAAATCTGCAGGACCGGGATGTTGCAGTGATGTGGTCAGTGAATTTTAGCTGATCATCAATCACAACTCCAAGGTTCCTGGCTGTCCTGGACGGAGTTATGGTTGATGATCCGAGCTGAATGGAGAGATTATGATGAAGTGCTGGGTTGGCTGAGACCACGAGCAGTTCTGTCTTTGCAAGGTTGAGTTGCAGGTGATGCTCCTTCATCCAGGCAGAAATGTCTGTCAGGCAGGCAGCAATACGAACACCAACCGTGGGATCATCTGGTTGAAATGAGAAGTAGAGTTGAGTGTCGTCGGCATAGCAATGATAGGAAAAGCCATGTTTCTGAATGACAGATCCCAGTGATGACATGTAGATGGAGAAGAGAAGTGGTCCAAGCACTGAGCCCTGTGGAACTCCAGTGGCTAGATGAAGTGACTTAGACACTTCACCTCTCCATGACACCCTGAAGGACCTACCTGAGAGGTAAGACTTGAGCCACTGGAGAGCAGTACCCGAGATGCCCATCTTCATGAGAGTTGTTAACACAATCAAAGCTTCAAAAAAACACGAAGAACGGGACCTTTAATCATGTCAATTTTGATCAGAACAATGCACTGTGGCTTTAATTCAGCTGACCTGATTAACACATTTCACCATGAAGTGTTCCGTGTGTTTCACAATCACCATATGACATCCAGCGCTGTGAAAAGAAAAAAACTTGCCCAAACTTCAAAGGCATGTTTAAATTATTAAAACTCGAAGCATCTTAACTTTTAAATGTTACATTTATCATGTGAACTACTTATATACAGCATGTTATATGCATGTGTGTATGAGACAGAGGGGAACAGGTCGCATCTGCAGCAGATATAACGTTATGCTGCCCACATGCATGAGACAGACAGGGGTCGGAGGAAAACACCAGAAAATGTGACAGAATGGACAATATTTGTCTGTATTTGCAATACACGAGCCGCGGTTCAGCTGCGCGAGACAAACACTGCCAGTGTGTGAATGCACGCGCAACTCCGGGCAGCCTTCCTTATCTCTCCCACTTGCATTTCTACACGTGATGTGACCTGCAGCACACACACACACACACACACCTCTTATTTCGCACGAAAAGGACACCCACTGTCTGAAGTAACATACGGGCACGAGGATACATTGCGCATGCGTTGAAACCGTGCGACGCACACACTCTGAACCGAGACAAGCGAACCGAACGGTTCGGGGGTTTTTTCATGTACCGTGCCACCCCTAGTGAATATAGATGATTTCAGAGTGCACTGAAAATATGATATTATTGTTATAATTTATTAATTAGCCTACTGTTTTTACCCCCAAACAAACAAACTTATTAATTAAATAAAAAAGCAAAAATAAAGGGAAGACAGAGAAGGAGAGAGATTGATGGGGACAGATGGAAAAGAGAGAGGAAAAAAAAGAAAAAATAGGGGACCAATTTAGAATGTGGAAATGCACAGTCCCACTCCAAGATGTCTTGGAAGGGCCAGCCAAAACACCTTGGCAGGACCATCCGGATAATTGGTGCATGACCCGGTTGTGTCGATGCCTTTGGTGCTTGGATATTACTAAGAGCGACCCACCAGCTGTGGTCTTAATGTGTGTTTGGTATCATATCTTATCCAAATCCAGTCCATTCCTGGTCTACAGACGAGTTGGCCATGTGATCCTGTGATGACCGTGGTGGATTATGATTATGATATAATTGTCGTAGTGACAACAGTTATAGGCTTGTAGATAAAAAGATAAAGGGACTTGGATACTAAATATATGTAGGGTTGGGTACAGAAACCCGAACCGGTATGTAACCGGACCGAATCAGAGTGCAGATTTTGGTGCCACTTAAATTCAAACGTGCTTTGGCTGGTGCAGAGTTTGCGAGTTTTTCTCACTATAGTCCCCTTTATCTTGCTCACTGGGGTTGTAAGGCAGTATTCTTAACACAGTACTTAAGCTGCTTACAGAGGAAGGGGATCCCTCATAAAAGGGTCATCATATTTGGGGGTCCTTGGCATTATAAAGTTTGAAAACCCCTGGTACAGTCCTTCCAGAAAAATGCTGCTTTTTTTGTGATTGTTGCAGGCAAAAATCCTTGATTATGCGGCACATTTTCTTAAAAAATGCGATGGAAAATGCGGGATATTTATGCAATTTTATGCGATAAAACTTGCAAAATCTGCGGTTTGATGAAAAAGAGAAAAAAGCGAATATTTTTAATTGAATATTTAAGTTCTCATCTTGTCTTATTGAAGACCTTAATAGACACATGGCTCAATTTGGACCGATTTCAAAACAATGCATCATGAAGCTTCGAAGCGTTATGAATCAGTGAGTCGATTGATGATTCGGATTGCGTGTCAAACTGCTAAAATACGTGACTTTGGCGATCCGAAACGCTGAATCGACTCACTGATTCATAACGCTTCAAACCGCTGAATCGACTCACTGATTCATAACGCTTCAAAGCTTCATGATGCTGTGTTTTGAAATCGGTCAACACACCGGGAAACTGCTTTGCGCGTCTTTTGCTGTTATTTTTGTTGGCCAATGGGAGTTTGCGCTTCATCATGGTTTCACCGATATCTATGGTTTCTCCACGGGGTTTGCAGCTTTTCGATGACGTTCGCGTCGGGTAATTACGTCACTTCAAAACGTTCCCATGGCAACAGGGGGAAATGGAGGCTCTTGTGTGAAGTAAACAAACATTTTTCAACTTTATGCTAATATATATATGACTTTTTTGCAATGAAAATGCGGGGATTGTGAAATCATGCTAGCCCTGCATATTTTGCACGCGGAAATAGGCAATTTATGCAGCGAAAGTGCGGCGTATTTGAAAAAATGCGCCCCCGCATAAATATGCGGACTTTGGCTGATTATGCATTAAATCATGCGATCGCTTAATCATGTTTTTCTGGAGGGACTGCCTGGTATAAGCAACTATATAGTTTACTCTATTCTTCTCCCAGTTCAGCGATCACTTTCTTTCATGTATTTCAGGAGATGTGGTTGAATTTATGTGTTGTAAATGACAGTTCTGCAGTAGCAATCTGTGGAAGCCACGGAATAAAAGAATTAAAAATAAAAATAAAAGTAATTTCGAGGTTATATCTCACGACTCTTAAAAGGATAAACAGAATTGTTAAATATATTCGTTTTTTTTAAACTCTTTTCCCCAAAGAAATTGTGCTATAAACTCACAATGGCTAGTTATAAAGTCCGAACTGGGAGATATAAACACGCAAATGCAAGAAAAGAGTCAAGAATTGTGAGATAAAAATGTTATAGGCTATGTTTAAAAGTAATCTATGTAAAATGGTTTAAATATTATTTCATGCTGTAACTGCTATATATGTCCCCTATGAACTGCATATGTGAATATTACATCAAATTCATGCTTTAATAGTAGACTAGTCCAGTGACTTGCAACATTAACATCTGCGTTTAGCTTCAAAGGGCGTCTTCAACAATGGAATTCTATAAAACTGAAGATGAAAAATTAAACCTATTTTTTGCATTTTGATTCTGACATACAAAAGCACAACAAACATTCTTATTCTGTGGATTTTGCTCATTTTCCTCCACTTGTTACGCTATTTTTCTGCAGCCACTATGCGCGCGCAGCTGCAAGAGACATAACTGTGACGCCTGCTTCAAATCTGTCTATTTGATGCAATAATTCCATAATAGTATTACAGATCATAAAGCTGCTACTGTTATTATTAGGGCTAGGTTTTGACAAAAATTTCATGATTTGATTTCGATTCATAAGCTAGCAATTCGATTTGATTCAATATCGATTATTTTGGATATATATCAGGAACAATACATGACAAATTTTCTCAAGGAAAACATCTCTCTGAACTAATGCTGTAAACTATGAGAGACAGTTACTATAATATTTAGTAATAATAGCCTACTATAATATTTAAGGTCAAAATTCAGGGTACTGATTTGTATGCAAAGACTTAAATTACACTCAATGAGGTTTTTTATAATAATAAAGTTATGAAATATAAACATTTAAATGATGGCTGTCAAAAAAAAAGCCAGATTTATTCAAACATGCATTAAATATGGAAGAACATTAAAAATTATAATGAATATGTGCCTATATTTATTAAAATGCTCCTCTCTAGAGATAATTGTTCTAGCTGACTAACGAGTTTATGGACACTGGATATGGTTTTTCTGAGGTAAATGTGACGTTACATGACATTGTTTATAAGCTGTTACTGACGTCATTGAGTGATTTCATGACATGATACGGATTTCTGTAAGCTTTATTCTCTTTTAACACACTTCCAGATGCTCATTCATGTTTATTTTGCACTGTAACTTGTAGGGGTGTAACGGTACACGTATTCGTATTGAACCGTTTCGGTACAGGGCTTCCGGTACGGTGCACGCGTGTACCGAACGGTTATGAATGTAATCTTTAACAGTTAACAGTCGGCTTGTTGTAAGCGCGGAACACACTTCAATCCGAGTTCCCACACGAACATATTAAGTATTCAGTCCATTTTATCACGAAATTCAAACGATAAATGCCGTTTTAACGCTCTTTAATGTGACGTGACTGATAGACGCGTATCAGTTCAACTTAAAGCGGCGGCGCGCGAGTCAATGCGATCATCTCTTCCTAAAGAATAAACATAAATTATTCATCTTAAGGTATGTTGAGGATACATTACAACTTACTGAAATGTATCATATGTCGTGTAATCGCTCCATCTGTGTTTCAACCGCGGAAAGACAATAAAACTGCTTGTAAACAATGTCATGCAGAATCACGTTTACTCAGAAGTCCTTCAGTGTCCACAGCTGTAGCTCACTAGAGAAATCAACTCTTTCACTGAATACATGCACTATATTAGCCGTTATATTCATTATATTAGCCGTTATATTCATTATATTAGCCTATATATATTCATTATATACTACTTAGCCTGTTAGTGATGTCTTGTTTATTTAATGTATGTTTAAATAAACCTGTCATGAAAATTACAGCCACTAAATGATTATATTTCAACAACGAATAAAAATAATTAGATTTAGAAGTTAATGCAAAAACTGCCTTATGTGAAGCTTATGAGTGTTGATTATTATATCTAAAAATAAATAGCAACTGAATTTAGGCTAATAGTTTGGGCTCTGTTGTTAATCTTTAATAGCTATATGTAAGTAAGGGCTCCCTATATAGTTTACAGCATTATCTTTAAGAAACTTTTAGTTATAATTTAATTCATTTAAGGACAGACACTATTTTTTTCATTAAACCACTGTTGAATAAAAATTAATAAAAAGCAATTTTGTAAAACTGCTGTACCGAATCTATACCGAACCGTGATTTCAAAACCGAGGTACGTACCGAACCGTCAGTTTTGTGTACCGTACCGTTACACCCCTAGTAACTGGTATTAAAGCGGAAGAGAAGATCCGCTCATGTGCCGCTTCTCGAGCAGAGCTGCACCAGAGCGATCTGTATTTATGTTTTGAATTTCGTAATAAATGGACGTAATTTAAAATCTAAGACTGTTTCGTATGAATAGTAACAAAGCACAAAGATTATTGCGATTTATTGGACGGGAGACGTGCTACATGTTTCGTTCATTCATCTGAAAACAGGATGACTAATCGATTCTTGGGCTTTAAGAATCGATATCGGTTCATAAAATGAGAATCAATTAAAATCGAGAAATCGATATTTTTACCCAGCTCTAGTAATTATGTTAAATAAATATAACATTTGATTGATTTACAGCGGTTGGTATGCTTGCATTATTTATTATATGATTATATGATATGAAATTTATGACTATAAAATGCATTATATTTTGGATTGATTTTTCCCTGCCGTCCACTACCCTAGCAGAACAAATCTGTGATCCATTTTTGGTTGAGAACAGAACTAGGTGATGGGTTAGCGAGAGCAATAGGATAGGACAACTCAGCTCTTGAACATCTTTCATAAACCACGTAACACAACACATAACAGCTGAGCACTTATAATATCACAGCCTCTTATGGAAGCTGCTACCGAAGATTGAGTTTCATATCAATCCCTAAAAAGCCACTGCATACTGCAGTATCACAGAGAGCGAGAGAGCAAGAGAGAGAGCAGAGCTGCTTCTCTCAGTATTTGGGAGGCTGCCAGTGGCCCTGATGACTCCCAGTGTGAGAAGGACAGGATGAGACTCAGTGACATTAGCACCATGTCTGCCTCACACTCATCGTTTAAACACTCAGTGCTAAGAGCCAAAACTGGACCGACTGCAACAGGCAATTACAACAGTCACTCCACAGGGGCACGCAGAGTTTAAACACAGATTTCTCTTGGCTTTGTTATTGAGACAAATACACAGTGTCTGGTTATGTAAATGAAAGCGAACATGAGTTCAGGCCGTGGCTGCGCGACCTTAACCGCAGCCTGAGTTTCATGACTGACGAACATCATAATGTTTCAATTATGATTTCACAATATGCTGTCTGCTGTCTGATAATGTCAAGTTCATTTTTATGAGTTAGTCAAAGAGATTCACAAAACACTCATTCATAGCTAGCTACTGAGATTTCAACTGACTCCATTCCTGAACAATGATTTTTTTTTTTTGATTTTGGTTTGGTTTGTCTGATTCAAAATGAATTAGGGTTGGATACTGAACTCTGTACTTTTAAAGGCACTGACTGAATTACGTCTGTACTACAGAGTACCGATTCACATTAAATCAATCGGTGCCAAATTTCGGTACCTGAGAACGCATCTGGTGATATAGACTAGTGTCTGTGAATATTACACCGCAAAACGACTATTTAAAGGTCCCGTTCTTCGTGATCCCATTGTTCAAACTTTAGTTAGTGTGTAATGTTGCTGTTAGAGCATAAATAATACCTGTAAAATTATAAAGCTCAAAGTTCAATGCCAAGCGAGATATTTTATTTAACAGAAGTTCCCTTTCAAAGCCTACAGCGAACGGCTGGCTTGGACTACATCCTGGTACTTCCTTCATAAATGACGTCAGTAGAACAGACTAACCTCCGCCCACAAGAATATGCGAAAAAAGGGGGCGTGGTCTTGTTGCTGTCCCACGTGGAGAAGAGGACGTGTCGCGTGGAGAAAAGGAAGTGCTGCGTTTGAGTGTGTTTGTCGCCATGTCGTCGAGACGCTGTTATTTTCATCCCGGAGTCAAATCACCTTTGTTTGGCTTTCCCAGGGACGCTGTAGAGATCATTAAGCGCGCATACATCTCCCGTTAAGAGGCGTGACCTTTCCACGTGCGCTAAGCTGCGGTCAAATCACAACACGGGAACCGCTGGCACAATCAGAACTCGTTACGTATTTCTGAAGGAGGGACTTCATAGAATAAAGGAACTCATCAGTTGTCCTGCGTGTCTCTGTGTAAATGAATAGCGCAGACACATGGTTTAATTTACCTCACACACACACACACAGAATCACATGTTTCCATCTCTGCCTTCTCACACAAGGACATGAACACATGAACGTCATCTCCAGAGCTGCTCTAAAAGCCTGTTCACACCGGGCTTTTAGAGCAGCAATTTTTTATTTTGACGTGGTGCGTTAAAAACTGGCCGACCAATGAGATCGGCCCTTTTGTTCACGTGCCTGAAGCTGCTGAAGTTACAGTAAAACACGACTTGGTGGTGCTCAAGCACAAAACGGTCTTATCGAGCACACATTGACACGATGAAGTAGTAGTAGTAGTAGTAAGTAGACAAAGAAGAAGATGAGTTGCTAATGCTGCTTGCCAGTTAGCAAAAAGTGTGTGAATGGTTTTGGCAAGCACATAAATACTGTCTCTCTTCTTCTTCTTCAACGTGTCAAGCGAGTGTCAGAAGCGTAAAGTGCCGCAGCGCCACCTTGTGTCCCGGGAGCGCCATCTACTGAATTTGCACGTTCACTCTGCGCATCGCCAGTGAAAATCGAGTTGAGTACCAAACTTTGTACTTTTAAGGGCACCGACCGAATTACGTCGGTACTGCTGAGTACCGATTAACATTAAATCAATCAGTACCAAATTTCGGTACCTGAGAATGCATATTGTGATAAAGACTAGTGTCTGTGAATATTAAACTGCAAAAAGACTATTTAAATACGAATCCCACGCGTCTCTGTGCGAATGAATGCGTAGACGCGCGGTTTACAGTCTATGGGTTTACCTCACACACACTCTCACTCAGAATCACGCGTGACGGTCGCATGTTTCCATCTCTGTCGTGTCATATGAGGACATGAACGCACGAACGTCATCTCCAGAGCCACTCCAGAGCCCTTTTATTTGAGAAAAACTACCGTCATATCATAAACACACAGAAACAAGGTCTTCACGGCAACTAGGGATGCGACGGTGAGGAAATTTTCCCACCGGTTAATCGACGTGTGGCAACACCGGTAATACCGGTATCACCGGCGGGGGCTTTTAAATCACTAATTCTATCTAACCGAAAGTAAAATGCACTCGACCGCTCGGGCTTTCATAACGCAACTGAAAACGCGCCAGTGCGCGCACACCGTGAATGACTGCTCGTCTGTAAATGCGCGCTTTGTGAGGCCATGAATGAAATTTGTCCGTAAATGCGCGCTCTGTGAGGCCATGAATGAAATTCGTCTGTAAATGCGCGCTCTGTGAGGCCATGAATGAAATTCGTCCGTAAATTGTGTGCTCTGTGAGGCCATGAATGAAGTTAGTCCGTGAATGCGCGCTCTGTGAGGCCATGGGTGTGTCTCAATCAGTTCCCTAGTAGTCAGGGCACTGATCAGGCATTGATCGGTCTATGTTTGAGACGCACGCCATGAATAAATGTCAATTTGTCCGTGAACCCTTGTTTATACTCGACGCGTCCGCACGAGCGTGAGGGTGTGCGCGGCAAAAATGACGTCATCGCAGAGTGCCAAGCAGACGAAACGCGCGCGCAGTCAGACGAAAGTAAACAATGCGCGCTCTGTGGCGGTGCACATTTTACTTTCGGTTTTGAATTAGCGCCAATTCGGTGGTGGGTTGCTTGAATTGTGGGTTCATTAGCCTATTATTTTTTATGAAAAACACAACAACAAAACAAAAGACAAACTCCCTTAAATAGGCGCTTTTACGTTTCACTTTGAAACCAAATCTTCCTCGATCATTTCAGTCAGCTCCTCATTCTCTGATGAATGAAATCTGATGAATGACTCCTGCCGAGACTCACGGTCGGGTCATGCTTTATTAAGAAGACACGTTCAGTTTTAATTTGTATTGTCTGTTCTCTAACTGAACTAAATTATTTTATTACTATAAAAAAAAAATTAAAAAAACGACGGTGGGGCGGTGCCACGGTGGGCAAGTGATGTAAGCGGTGTTGAGTCTGAACACCGGTAACACCGGCAACACCGACTATCGTAGCAAGCCTAACGGCAACCCGTCAAAATAAAAGTTTGGCTAACTTGACAAATACATCACTGTTGTACAGTAGAATTTAGATACGTCTCAATGTAATAATAATACTAACACTAATGTAATAATAATCAAAACTATTTTTTTAAGTAATAAATTACAATTTTTCTTTTAACCGTATAAAGCTCAGGTGTGCAGCACTGTGTTTGACAAAAAAAAGTTTAATTCAATTAAAAGATCAATTAAATTAATGTCTTACGTCTTCATTTGATTACCAGAAAATACATAATGCAGAATTTGTGGGACATCTTTTCATAGAAATTTTATTAAAAAGAAAAAAAAAATAATATGGTTGTTTTTATGCATTAAATAAAGTAGCTAGTAGCCTATTATTTACTAGTAAATGTTACAGTAATCAAACATCACAGACAATGGCAGACAGAGAGCAGGGCAGCTCTGGCATAATGTCAATAATACTTCTATAAACGACTTACAGGTTCTTTACAGTTATTGACGTAAACATCCCTAAAGTACCGAATTTCAGGTACTGGTATCGATACCGGTTAAAATGTGAACTGTACCCAACCCTACTTATCACAAAGCATCTAAACGGTACAAAGAAATAACGCACCTTAATGTTAAGAGATAATTGTTGTGTTCATTGTGATTTTAGACTTGTGTTTACATTTTAATTATTTGAATGTTTTCCATGGTTGTGTTGACATTTCTGCCTTTACAACTGAGGGGATTATAATCAGAGGAAGGTTACATTTAAAATAAAAATGTTTAAATGTAATATATTTTTCTCCTGGTCCTTATTTTAAATAGGTGATAAAAATATAAATAATTATCGATATCGACCGATATGAAACACTTATTTCATGATACAGTTTTTAACCCGTATTGGTATACCCTAATTACAGTATACAAACATCACAGACAATGGCAGACAGCAACCGAGGCAGCTTTGGCAAAATGTCAATAACACTTCTATAAATGACTTACAGTTTTGAGGTAAACATCCCAAAAGTACCGAAAAAAGGTACCAGCACTGAATTTCAGATACAGGTACTAGTACCGGTTAAAATGTGAACGGTACCCAACCCTACCGGGAACTGTTACTTGTAATTAGATACATATTCAAAACTGTTTAGCTGTGATAAAATAGTCTAAATAAAATTATTCACTAAAAATAGTGGGAAAATACATTATTGGCTATTGTTCTGCAAAATACAATCAGGATCACTACAGTGACAGCATCAAATCGAGCATCAAGTCATCTAATTAACCCTCTAGGCGCCACGGTCGAGTTTACTCGACAAGATGCGGCACTGAATAAAACGGCCGATTTTGTCAAATAGGGCAGGGCTCCAGACAAAAAAAATAATTAAGGAGCCATTGGCTCCTATAGGGTAAAAAACCAGGCGCCAAATAATTTTTTAAAGAGCCACTTTACAATGAACATACATTTTTTTAATCACTTACTAATGGAGACGTAATTAGCTGTATGGGCAACTGTCAGTGCTTGTTCTTTGATTTCATCTGCAATGCATCCTACAAACTCAGCACATGCTGTGTCACTGTCATACGTTTTGCTCACATCGAGTCCGTTTTTCTTCATAAGCAAAATCTGAGAGGTGAATTTAGTGAACGGCAGCTCTTCACATGCTATCATATAGGCTGCGTTAAACTTCATTTTTAGCTCCGTCCATTCTTTTTCGTCACGCAGTTCGCATGCACGAGAAACTGCACGTGCTAATGGTGTAGTCTGTGGAGCACTCTTTGCGATAACGTGATCACGAGCATTTTTATGCTTGTTACTATCAGCGTGTTTTCTCACAGTCTCTTTTTTGAAATGGTTGGTTCCTGTAATGAAGTCCGTTTTCCCCGCTATTTCTTTACCCGCTCTTGAACAAAAGTCACAAAACATTTTCTGTGACTCGCGATCATACCTTAGCCATGAAAATTCTTGAATACAAGACGTTTTGAAATGTCTTTCGACAACAACACGGCAGTGTTAATTTTGACAGCATATTTTGATTTAGTTTTAGTCATAGTCTTTTGACTAAAATATGCCATTTAGTTTTAGTCATATTTTGGTCACCTGAATTGTTTTTAGTTTTAGTCTAGTTTTAGTCGACTAAATATCATAAGATTTTAGTCGACTAAATATAAGATTTTAGTCGACTAAATCTACAGTAGATTTAGTCTCCTAAAATATAACGAGTTTAGTTAAATTGTAATACATTAAGCATTTAAGTATTACATAACCGACTGTCACTTGAACTGACATTTTGACATCATTTTGTTTTTAACATAAAAAATTCACAAAAGAGCTCAATTCACTTTTTTGTTTGTTTTTAAAAACATCTATATAGTTTGTATCTAAAACAGAAAAATGTTGTATTTCTGTTTTAGTTAGTAGCCTATATCATGTTAAGCTAAAGATTCAAATAACTTTTTTTATTTTTATTTTTTATTTCAGTTAACATTTATTTAATTTTAAGTAACAAAGATTTTTTTAAATGGTTTTAGTTAACTATTATAACCCTGATACTTTATTTAATATGTGTTAAATACTGGTCTTTCCTCCTGACTATGAATTAAATGGGAATGAAACTAAATACAGTTTATTGTGTAAGCAAAAACGAATATATAATGCGTGACTTTTAGTTATAAACCAGCTGGAAATACACCGGGACTCTTATTTTGAAATGTCTGAGCCTCTATTGTAGTTGTTGGAGCTCATTCAAGTTCAGATGAGGAGATAAAATATGCTACAATCGTCTAAAACGTATTACTATATAAACATCGTAAAGTAAACATTGTCATTATTCATCAGCATTAGTTCATAAACAATATCCTGGCATACATGTGTGTTATTCATTGATTGTGAGCCGCTCTGGAGCGCTGGATTGGGGATGCGTGAGCCGTGTTCTCCAGCGGTTAGATCAGCACGTCCAAATCAAATGTGCGCGGACATCAGTTCTGACTGGATCTCTTCCCTAATCGTCCCTCCCTAACATTTTCGTCACGTTTTTATTTGTTGACGAAAATGACAGTTGATTTTCGTTATAGTTTTTGTCATCTAACACTAGTTTTTATTTAGTTATCGTCTCGTTTTCGTCAGTGAAAAAAGGTCGTTGACGAAAATTATGACGAAAATTATTCGTCAACGAAATTAACACTGCAACACGGTGCGCATTGACTGACATGGAAAGATCCTCTGTGTCTCTGTCCTCACTCGCGGGTGTGCTGGCACAGCTGCTGGAGCCTTCTTTTTTAGAAGCAGGTGTGTCATCACCGTTGGTGCTTGATGAGGATTGTTTGAAAAAGTCCGATATTTTTCGTTTTGACATGGTGTTTATAGCGCGGAAAGATGAGGCTCGATTTACCCGTTCCCAATCACATTTGGCGCTCTATCACAGTGAAACTTTCACGTGCAGCATCTCATTTTACTACGTCAACACAACAATTGATGTGATAGGCTACTCTTCACAGAACACGCACATTTTATAATCATGATATGTAAATTTGTATGGTCGCCAGTGGCGATCTCTGCAAAAATATCACTCGCAAATTAATATTTTTAGTCGCAAATGCGACCGTTTTAGGCGCAGTCTGGAGCCCTGTAGGGTGTCAAATTTTGTTTGACCTCCCCTCCACTAGATGTCAGACATGTTATACTTCATCCCCGACTCAAAAAAACGTCATGCTTCTAAACAAAATCTTCGAGCAAGAGCGCATTGAATCAGTGCGAACAAACGCAAAGCTAGTGTGCGAGTGAGACATTTTATCAGAGCAATATTGTCAATGTCAGCGAGTATTTGCATTAGATTATTATTTTCTAATGGCATCAATAAAGCTTACCCGCAATAAAGTGTTGGGTCTTCTATTCGCGGACCCTGATTCTGAAGGGGAATATCTGCCGTGATTCTGAAAGTGAAAGAATAGCCCTAAACCAAGCACAAATGGTGAATCCTTTGCCCAATGTAGATGGTCCTTTGCCCAATGTCAGTGGTGGGAACACAGTGGTGTTTCGCGGGGTCGGAGTGTTCATCGCGAAGTTCGCAGGCGCGTTACGCCGGCTTCACACCGCACGCGCAAGCAGTGGTGCGTATGGAGAGCGGGAGCCGCACGCGCCCGTTTTGCATTCACACTGGCAGCGGTTGTCTCGCGCAGCTGAACCGTGGCTCGTGTATTGCTAATACAGTTAGGGGGCAACGTGGAGGCAGGGTGGGGAGTCACAATGACAATGACAGTAGTCCGAACTGTGCACCCACGGCGGGCGCGCGCGCGCGCGTCTGTCTCTCGTCTTGTCTCGTCATCTCACTCATAATCTCTGCCTTGCCGTGGCGAGTGATCTTTTGAACTAAACAGGTCTTGTCTACTTGTGTTTGTGTGTCATATGAATAATATACATGTGCCCCATACATGGAATCAGAGTGCCTACTGTATGTAGTAGGGGTGTAACGGTACACGTATTCGTATTGAACCGTTTCGGTACAGGGCTTCCGGTACGGTGCACGCGTGTACCGAGCGGTTATGAATATAATCTTTAACAGTTAACAGTCGGCTTGTTGTAAGCGCGGAACACACTTCTATCCGAGTTCCCACACGAACATATTAAGTATTCAGTCCATTTTATCACGAAATTCAAACGATAAATGCCGTTTTAACGCTCTTTAATGTGACGTGACTGATAGACGCGTATCAGTTCAACTTAAAGTGGCGGCGCGCGAGTCAATGCGCGCGATCATCTCTTCCTAAAGAATAAACATATATTAATACATCTTAAAGTATGTTGAGGATACATTACAACTTACTGAAATGTATCATATGTCGTGTAATCGCTCCATCTGTGTTTCAACCACGGAAAGACAATAAAACAGCTTGTAAACAATGTCATGCAGAATCACGTTTACTCAGAAGTCCTTCAGTGTCCACAGCTGTAGCTCACTAGAGAAATCAACTCTTTCACTGAATACATGCACTATATTAGCCGTTATATTCATTATATTAGCATATATATATTCATTATATACTACTAAGCCTGTTAGTGATGTCTTGTTTATTTAATGTATGTTTAAATAAACC
The DNA here is from genome assembly GCA_023566225.1 of Romanogobio albipinnatus. Classification (NCBI taxonomy): domain Eukaryota; kingdom Metazoa; phylum Chordata; class Actinopteri; order Cypriniformes; family Gobionidae; genus Romanogobio; species Romanogobio albipinnatus. The sequence goes on from CM042244.1 coordinate 5,408,345, forward strand.
TGTCATGAAAATTACAGCCACTAAATGATTATATTTCAACAACGAATAAAAATAATTAGATTTAGAAGTTAATGCAAAAACTGCCTTATGTGAAGCTTATGAGTGTTGATTATTATATCTAAAAATAAATAGCAACTGAATTTAGGCTAATAGTTTGGGCTCTGCTGTTAATCTTTAATAGCTATATGCAAGTAAGGGCTCCCTATATAGTTTACAGCATTATCTTTAAGAAACTTTTAGCTATAATTTAATTAATTTAAGGACAGACAAAAAAAATTTCATTAAACCACTGTTGAATAAAAATTAATAAAAAGCAATTTTGTAAAACTGCTGTACCGAATCCATACCGAACCGGGACTTCAAAACCGAGGTACGTACCGAACCGTCAGTTTTGTGTACCGTTACACCCCTAGTATGTAGTAAATGGAAAGTCTCTACAGCAAAAGGCCAACCGTTATATGAATTTGGTTTGTTTCTACCATTTATTAGTAACGATTTACACAGTTTGTTTACTATTTACCTGAGCATTCAGTATTGTGCAATATAGCATACAGAAGGTGAGGGACATTTTTGGGGGAAAGAAGTGCTGCATTTATCATTTAAACATGTGACTTTTCATGAAAATTCTATAATCCAAGGTGACCACCACCATATGACGTCATAATATGCAAATTAGATGGGAAAATGTAATCCCTACATAAACTTTGGGTCATCCTTAATATTTCCCTAATTTACAGAAAGTCTCTATCTTTTATCACTTTTAAGATATAGCCTTTTCAAATTAAGATGTCAAAATCGAACGTTTTAGGAAAAAACCTCTGGCGCCTAAAGGGTTAAGTCGTTTAATTTACGGTCATTATACCCAATGGCTTCCTAGTCTTTTTTTAAATCGGGAGCCATGCAGTACTTTCAAGAGGTTTGGGTTTATGCAAACCTCTACATAACAATAACCTCCATTTAACAGCTAAAAACCCATATATGAGTCTATATAATGGGATCAGATAAAAATGCGATGCCCTTAACCAAACAGTAAACTTGTGTTCCCATATGGGAGAACAACCAGCCAGCTCGGTTTCTGGATCATTAACTTCAACAAAGTGCCATCCAGCGCATTCAGTTCAACATTCGCGCTCATCTAATCAAAACTAATTCAGCCATGTTGCTGCAGCAATCATTTCGGCACGCTCCACCAGCTGCTACATCTCCCAAGGTGCATCTGAATCCATGCTTCATGACCAATGAATAATGAAATACGCAGTATAGTTTAAATGAGAGACAAATGATATGTCAACAGTCTCTTCCCAGTAAATACATGGTCGCCCACCAGACCTCAGGTCAACAGCTGACCTGAGGTACCAGACCAGCCAACAGACAAATTTCAATTGCATTGAAAAGGAGGCCCATGCATAGAGCACTCAATCATAGCGGCCATTCAATCGCAACGTAACAGACTGAAATCTAAGCCATCTGATTGAGTCAGGTCTGCTCTCAGGGGACGTGTTAAAGGTATGGAACAGCTTTGCACAGCACATCCTTTTAATTTACAGATCTGCAGAATGTTCCTGCATTAGTTATAGAACGCAATGCACATTTGGAAGTGTCAGCAGACCTACAGGACCAAATCAGTCATTGACATCACCCTCATGTCCTTCCAAACTTACGACTTACTTTCTTCTGCAGAACGAAAAAGCAGCATTTGTCCATGTAATGAAAGTCATTGGGGGCCTAAACAACACTGGACCCTATATTGACTTTCATTGCATGGAAGAACGAACTGCATACAGGTTTGGAATGACAATTCTACAATTCTAAGTATAAAATTATTAATTTCTCCAGGCAACTAATGATTATTTCTCCCATTCGTGACATGAAGTGACTTAAAGGATTAGTTCACTTCAAAATGAAAATCTCCTGATAATTTACTCACCCCCCATCTCATCCAAGATGTGCATGTCTGTTTTTCTTCAGTCGAGTTTGAGGAAAACATTCCAGGATTTTTCTCCACATAATGGACTTCAATGGGAACCAACGGTTGAAGGTCCAAATCAATGCAGTTTCAAAGGAAGGGCTTCAGAGGCTCTGCACGATCCCAGACGAGGAACAGGGTCTTATCTAGACAAACCATCGGTTATTTAAAATTAAAAAATAAAACATTTATATACTTTTTAACCTCAAACGAGCGACTTCTGTGTTGTTGTTCTTCTTCATGACGCTTGACGCCATCACATCGGAAAGTTCAAGTATGTGGAAGTACCGACCCAGTGTTAAAACGAATGCGCAAAGACTAAATCAAACGCCTTTTACAAAATTAAAGGTAAAACAATGATGTCTGACCATTTTAAAGTTGGAGGAGAGCATGAGATGGAGTTTATCGGCACTTCCACCATGTATGTCAGGGGTCTCCAAACTCGGTCCTGGAGGGCCACTGTCCTGCAGAGTTTAGCACCAACCCCAAATAAACACACCTGAACCAGCTAATCAGCTGCTCTGTGTCCCAATTCGCCTACTTATACTACGACCTAAAGTACTCTTTTTGTGAAGAAAAAGTACATACTTCTGAGTGTGTAGCAGAAGAGTATGCAAGCTTTGGGACATACTACTTCATCATCTATAACGGACTCTGTGGCTTAGTTACGTGCATCCCATCCCCGTTTAAACTGCCCTGTCAATCATCGTTTCATTTCCTACCGTATTGGAGAGAAATGTAGACGCTCGTTGATCTTCCATCTATGGGTCTTTAATGCAGAGACTCCTCTCATGTGTTTAAATATAAATGATGCATTTAAAAGTTAAATGGCCAAACGTATCATTACAAAAGTTCTCAATGCGGCTGCAGGTGAAATATAATGCGGATAATATTGAATAAATATCTTTTCATCAGGTTAAATACTGACAATTGCTCACTCAAACCCCTTTATCTAACCCTCTCTACTTAACCGTTGGACTCGCACAACCGTCATGTTTGTAGTTTTTAAAACTTTTTATCCACGTTTGTAGTTCTGAACGAATCCTCGTCCAACTCGCAATGGGTTGTGGGCAATATCAGCTGTTAGAGTGCGCGTCGATCCGCACTTCGAATTCGGACCGGAAATAGTAGGCCATCCGGGAATCTTTGGAATACTCTTTTCAACATACTACGATTTGGGACTAATTCTATTTTTGAATACTATTTAGTACGGATAGTATGCAAATTGGGACGCAGCGAGTGTCTTACTAGGCCTTAATAAGATACTGATTAGTTGGTTCAGGTGTGTTTAATTGGGGTTGGAGCTAAACTCTGCAGGACAGTGGCCCTCCAGGACCGAGTTTGGACGTACATCATGGCAGTGACCTTTCCAACGTGATGGCATCATACGTTGTGAAGAACAAAGTTAAAAAGTATATACATATTTTTTTTCCGAAAATGGCCGATGGTTTGGCTAGATCAGACCCTATTCCTCGTCTGGGATCATGCAGAGCCTCTGTAGCTAGGCCTGTCACGATAACTACTTTTTGTTTCGCGACAAAAAGTAATTGCGATAAAAAATATTATTGTCATTTTAAGACTATTTTATGCCACTGAAGCATGGGCGTCGGAACCATTGTATGTGGGTGGGACAAGACCCACCCACTTTTTACGATCAATGATATTGGACCCACTCACTTTTATCACCAGCACGTCTGTTTACCTACCCCTAATCGATAAACACTTATTATTAAACACATGTTAGATGCTTTATTTCCACTTTTCACATTTTTTCTTAATTTTTATTGAAAATAAATGCCTTTTCGATCTCATATGTGATGGGAAAAGGGAGAAGATTGAGTTTGGCGAAAGGCGGACTCGAACCGCGGGTCGATTTGTGTCAATTTTATGCCGTGCGTCTTACCCCAAGACTACTGCCACTCTAAATGATATGCCGATTTCCGTAATTTTGTCTTTCCGAACTAGACGTTTAGCAAGCAAAGCGGTATATTTGTACTTAATGTAATTGGCATCTACTCCAGCAGAAGATTTTTGAGGACCCACCCACTTTTTTTTTGCTTCCGACGCCCATACACTGAATATACAATCCTAATATAACAGCATAATAATGCAAGTAGACCTACACACTTCCAAATGACAACCTTTTAATTCTTTAGATCATGGGAATTAAGGGTAAAAAATATATTATCCTAAATAAAAAAAAATGGAATAAATAGTAAATAAACATTTTCCCTTGTGAAACGGCTTTAACACTCGTCATTCTGCGTTGACATTTATATGTGGATCGCGGCTTTGAAATCGAGTCCATTTGGGCTTATTCTTCCAAACTGTCAGTAGTCAGTAGGAAAACACTAGAACGCCTCAAATGGCGTCTTTTCTTCACCTGTCGATAACCGCTCTGTGTATGAAGGAACTGCCCGAGAACCACTTTCGCCTCCATCACGGAAAACATACAAGATGACAGCACAATCGAGTAAAATGTTGGTGACATTCATTATCATGTAAACATAATAGGCGATACATTGCATCACAAAAATTATTGAGGTCATGTACATATATTGTGCGATATATCGATATATTGATTATTGCGACAGGCCTATCTGAAGCCCTTCCTTTGAAACTGCATTGATTTGGACCTTCAACCGTTGGTTCCCATTGAAGTCCATTATGTGGAGAAAAATCCTGGAATGTTTTCCTCAAAAAAACGTAATTTCTTTTCAAAGAAAGAAAGACATAAATTGGCATTTTGAAGTGAACTAATCCTTTAAGATGACATCACATCACGGTAGAGGGAACCTCCTCCTCGTGACCGTCCACCACCAGCGTCCAGATTGTAAATCTCTTACAGGGTAGTCCTAAAGCCAATGATAGACTGTACGCCTCAGCCTATCATACAGAACATAATTTATGAACTCTGTCAACACACTGTACTGAGGGATGGCCGGCACTGCTTGCACAGTGGCAATGACAAGACCTGTAAAAATTAAGAATAAATCTGCAAACCTGACTAAAATGTGTGTGGCCCTTTTCTGGTAAAGTCATTTAATGGTGCATTGAATTTATCATACCATAAAATTATCAATGAATTCACTTGCCTTGAAAAATATGCTCATTTATAAAATATGCACAAAACACATGGAAGAAAAGCTTCCATTTTGGAAGCACAACAGCAAATAATTGTTATTTCTTACAACAACAAAAAAAGAGAGTGCACTCTAGAAGGCTACAGTAGCTTTCATATCCAGTTCAAGAAGACCATAACTCTATATAAAATCTATAAAGCTGTCATCAACTAAATATTTTTTATAGGTAACATCCAAACTGCATCAATAACAGTCACATTAATGCCATTTTAAAAGTTATAAGTAAACTTCAAATGTCAATGTGTTGCATTAAATCAAGAGGCTCTGACAAATCTGAATAAATCACAGCTCAGAGCTCAAAGTTCACTGCCCAAAATGCATGCATATTAATAAAAATGGTAATAATAATAAAACATAATTCCTATTCATACCTATATTGATTACTGTATACGCACCTGTGGCACAAAACAAACACATTTTGTTGCGCTAAAGCTAAGGCTTTGTTTCACGACTACTGGATGCATTTAATCGCAACAATGCAGAAGAATCTTACCCTTTTGGACGCTTTAGGCAAGTCAGTTCACTTTCCAGATCTGAAATGTTCTCATTTCCAACTGTTTTGCGCCCCACGGGCTACATTAGCGAGGCTGCTAAGAGTGTCCTCTCTCCTCCATGTGCTTACAGCAGCACGCGCGTTCAGAGTCAGATCAGGGCTTGACGTCACCGCGCGACAACTTCATCTATTACTACACAAAACTATTGCGAATTAACTTGTGGCGCGTAAACCTGTTCTATAGTGTGTATTTATTTGCATTATCATCCTAATAGTGATTGTAAATGCCACTGTGTCTGACACTAACACTTTTACCCTGACCACCTGTCTCAGACACACTGGCAGATTTCAGGACTCACTTCCCTGTAAACCATGGTTAGGTATGTTTTTGAAGCATGGCAGGTGGTTTGAGCTGGTTTATGCTGGTCCTTAGCTAGTCATGAGATGGTTTATACTGGTCATGAGCTGGTTTAAGATGGTCCTAAAATGGTTTATGCTGGACCTTGGCTAGTCTTGAGCTGGTTTATGCTGGACCTTGGCTAGTCATGAGCTGGTTTATGCTGGACCTTGGCTAGTCATGAGCTGGTTTATGATGGTCCTTAGCTAGTCATGAGCTGGTTTATGCTGGTCCTTAGCTAGTCATGAGATGGTTTATACTGGTCATGAGCTGGTTTAAGATGGTCCTAAAATGGTTTATGCTGATCCTTAGCTAGTCATGAGCTGGTTTATGCTGGACCTTGGCTAGTCTTGAGCTGGTTTATGCTGGACCTTGGCTAGTCATGAGCTGGTTTATGCTGGACCTTGGCTAGTCATGAGCTGGTTTATGCTGGACCTTGGCTAGTCATGAGCTGGTTTATGCTGGTCCTTAGCTAGTCATGAGCTGGTTTATGCTGGACCTTGGCTAGTAATGAGCTGGTTTATGCTGGACCTTGGCTAGTCATGAGCTGGTTTATGCTGGACCTTGGCTAGTCATGAGTTGGTTTATGATGGTCCTTAGCTAGTCATGAGCTGGTTTATGCTGGACATTGGCTAGTCATGAGCTGGTTTATGCTGGACCTTGGCTAGTCATGAGTTGGTTTATGCTGGTCCTTAGCTAGTCATGAGCTGGTTTATGCTGGTCCTTAGCTAGTCATGAGCTGGTTTATGATGGTCCTTAGCTAGTCATGAGCTGGTTTATGCTGGTCCTTAGCTAGTCATGAGCTGGTTTATGCTGGACCTTGGCTAGTCATGAGCTGGTTTATGCTGGTCCTAAAATGGTTTATGCTGGTCCTTAGCTAGTCATGAGCTGGTTTATGCTGGTCCTTAGCTAGTCATGAGCTGGTTTATGTTGGTCCTTAGCTAGTCATGAGCTGGTTTATGCTGGACCTTGGCTAGTCATGAGCTGGTTTATGCTGGTCCTTAGCTAGTCATGAGCTGGTTTATGATGGTCCTTAGCTAGTCATGAGCTGGTTTATGCTGGTCCTAAACTGGTTTAGGCTGGTCCTTAGCTAGTCATGAGCTGGTTTATGCTGGACATTGGCTAGTCATGAGCTGGTTTATGCTGGACCTTGGCTAGTCATGAGTTGGTTTATGCTGGTCCTTAGCTAGTCATGAGCTGGTTTATGCTGGTCCTTAGCTAGTCATGAGCTGGTTTATGATGGTCCTTAGCTAGTCATGAGCTGGTTTATGCTGGTCCTTAGCTAGTCATGAGCTGGTTTATGCTGGACCTTGGCTAGTCATGAGCTGGTTTATGCTGGTCCTAAAATGGTTTATGCTGGTCCTTAGCTAGTCATGAGCTGGTTTATGCTGGTCCTTAGCTAGTCATGAGCTGGTTTATGTTGGTCCTTAGCTAGTCATGAGCTGGTTTATGCTGGACCTTGGCTAGTCATGAGCTGGTTTATGCTGGTCCTTAGCTAGTCATGAGCTGGTTTATGATGGTCCTTAGCTAGTCATGAGCTGGTTTATGCTGGTCCTAAACTGGTTTAGGCTGGTCCTTAGCTAGTCATGAGCTGGTTTATGCTGGACCTTGGCTAGTCATGAGCTGGTTTATGCTGGACCTTGGCTAGTCATGAGCTGGTTTATGCTGGTCCTTAGCTAGTCATGAGCTGGTTTATGATGGTCCTTAGCTAGTCATGAGCTGGTTTATGCTGGTCCTAAACTGGTTTAGGCTGGTCCTTAGCTAGTCATGAGCTGGTTTATGCTGGTCCTTAACTGGTTTATGCTGGTCCTTAGCTAGTCATGAGCTGGTTTATGATGGTCCTTAGCTAGTCATGAGCTGGTTTATGCTGGTCCTTAGCTAGTCATGAGCTGGTTTATGCTGGTCCTTAGCTAGTCATGAGCTGGTTTATGCTGGACCTTGGCTAGTCATGAGCTGGTTTATGCTGGTCCTAAAATGGTTTATGCTGGTCCTTAGCTAGTTATGAGCTGGTTTATGCTGGTCCTAAACTGGTTTATGCTGGTCCTTAGCTAGTCATGAGCTGGTTTAAAATGGTCCTTAGCTGGTTTATGCTGATCCTAAACTAGTTTATGCTGGTCCTAAAATGGTTTATGCTGGTCCTTAGCTAGTTATGAGCTGGTTTATGCTGGTCCTAAACTGGTTTATGCTGGTCCTTAGCTAGTCATGAGCTGGTTTAAAATGGTCCTTAGCTGGTTTATGCTGATCCTAAACTAGTTTATGCTGGTCCTAAAATGGTTTATGATGGTCAAGAGCAGGTTTAAGATGGTTTATGCTGGTCCTGAGCTGGAGCTAGTTTCTTAGGACCAGCTTAAACCAGCTCATGACCAGCATAAACCAGCAGCCATGATCCAATACATACCTAACCAGCATGTTTTTTTCAACAGGGTTAATCAGGACTCTTCAGCATATTTCTTGTTTTTTCCTCCACATGGATCCAGCATGGGTAATAAAACACTGCCTTATCTACTCTAAAGTATGCATGCTCATGTTTTTAAATTGTGAAACTCAGGATGACAGTTTTTACCTTTGGACATTTATGCTCCAAGAATTCATTAGAGGATGCCAGACCAACTTGAGCGTGTTTTTGTAATGTATTTAGTTTTATCATGCATGTGTTTTGATTAGAGTGAATAGATAAGGTGCTTGAGCATGTGTGCAGGAGAGACATCCAGAATGGCTATAGAGAAAATAAAAGTTAAATCTGGGTCGATGCATGCGAGGGATGGGCGACATCGGCTTGATTTAAATGATTTATTGTAACTCACCTGCCTGATCCTTAAGACATTAATTAGCTTGTTCGTGTGTGTTTGAGATTAGGGTTGGAGCTTAACTCCACAGGACCGATGTTGCCCATCCCTGATGTATGCCATCTAACCAAACCCTAGACACGTCACAAAAATGGCACTTGTGAGTTAAAGGCGAGTGTAAGCCTAAGATAGTTTCCATATGGGCTCTCCCATTCCAACATGGGCTTCAAAACTGACCGGAAGGTGCATCTTTTTGCATAAAAGCTCTTAGTTAAATGTCTGAGCAGATCTTATCTTGATCTGCCTTGTAGTAACACGTATTAGAAATACTTCTTGTGAAATAAAATGTGATTATATAAAAGCCAGCCCACTGTGAAGTTCTCAAAGAGCATGAACAGAAGTGACTGAATCTGTTTGTACACGTGTGAGTCAACCAAAGTGGCTTTATGCAAGACATTGGCTTCGATGCTTTTAATCCTGACACACGCATTAGTCAGCCAAACAGATGATGGCATTGCCAAGGTAAATGCCCAAGAGTCCAAACTGAAAGTGGGCCAATTCAATCAAACATTGGATCGACTGCATCACCTTAATGGATTACCGAATGTAGTGGGTCATCGTGACACTGATAAAGGGCAAAAGCAATGAGTCCACATGGAAGACATGATTAGCCAAAAAACTTTTATAGAGAAATGCATTTTATGATTCAGAAATCAACAGCATATTGAATACATATGTGCAATATGTACAAAACGTACAAAAACAAAACATTAAGTTAATGGCAAATGGAACCGCAGACCATTTTATTACTAAAAAATAAAATTAAATACAAATAAATCCAACCTCCATTATGTTCAAAAACGAGGCAGTGTAATTGTATATAAATCAATGTCAGATTCTACCGTGCCACACCCTCGAGACCTCGCATTGACTCAGGGCACAGCCATACAAGGATGCTTAAAACGAGTCCAGTCCATAAATTAAGTCCAAGCAATTTAGGAACTGCTTAACTGCTCAAGTCTGTGTTTCAAATGTTCACATTTCCTCCTTAATTGCTCTTTAAGTGAGATCAGTTTTTGCTCATCTTCTTGCATGCTCTCTATGCACTCAGTCGCTTTCTTGAGTATCACCACTTTGGCCGCTTTCTCGTTGTTCGCCACGTCGGGAATCACGTCCCTCAGCGCGAAGAAACTCATCTTGAGCTCGTTCCGCCGTTGCCGCTCGAGCACGTTATGAGTCCTCCTTTTATCGTTATCCTCCGAGTCAGACGTCCTGGGACTCGCGCATTTTCGGTTGTGGCTAATTTGCTTAAACACCCTGATGTGGCTCTCGAATTTAATCCGTTTGACTGCGGGCTGCTCGCTCCGCGTGGATGGGTGGGCGGCGTAATTGTGTTGGTGAATATTAACGTGACACCGCTTCAGGACGACTGGGCTCGCGTTCGCGTCAGACTTCCTCACGGACTTTCGCTTTTCCACCGTGACAACGTCGATCTCCTCCTCCTCTTCGTCATCTAGGTGGGATTAAAAAGACAAAACACGTCAAATTGCAGCTCTTATTCACACTAGTAGACGCGCAGTGAGTGAGAGCGTCGCCTTACGTAAAAGACGTTACAAGCCTGATCTTTTTTCTTAAAGAGACATACACACACTATAACATCTCGTTAATTAAAACTTGTCAGATGTGTACGGTTACTCACCGGAATCGCTGTCACTGCTGCTGCTACTCCCGCTGTTTGGTGGGGTATCCAGTGGCAGTGTTGGGGAAGTCAGTGTGGACGACGGTTTGCACGGCTTTGAGCTGTCAGTCAACGGAAAGGGAAACACTACAGACGGGTCAATGCACTGTGAGGTAGGGGTGCTCATGTCCTGAAGATAGCTGACGTTAGGGCTTGACCGACAGGCGTCCGTTGTTGTTGTTGAGTCGCCGCTCCTGGAGGACTCTTTCCTCGCCGCCTGGAGCGACGCCAGTCTCTCCGACACCACCTTCTCCAGCTTAGCCGCGGCGGAGAACCCGCTCCACATACAGTCCTGAATTATAATCGACTTCAGAAAAGATTGGGAGTAGTCCGCGTCGCAAATAAAACTGTGGTTGACCACGTCGTCCCCGAGAAACTCCGAAACCATCTCCAGCTGGTCGGCAGTGGAGGGGAAGGGGTCTGACAGAGAGGGACGCCGGCTCGGGGAGAGGGGCGGAGTGGGGAGCAGTTCAAATTTCTTCCATATATCCTCACTGGGAGCCGGTGGTTGTCCGTGTTGGTGGTTATAGAAATCCTCATCCTCGTTGTCGAAATAGAAATAGGGCTGGTAGGAATCGTAGTCATAATCATAGTTTTTACTCGCCATACTTGAATTCAACGGCATTGTGAGTGCCTGTGAAGAAGAAATCGTCATAATTAAGATCGTGCCCTTTAAATCGACAGTGATTCAAACCGTTAGAAGCGCTGTAGTCGATATGATGACGCATTCAACACGTCTAACTTCATTGTTATGGTCCAAAATAAAGTCTAAAATGGTATTAATTCCCAATTCATTACCTACCGTAGCTGTGGTGAAACTGACAATATGGTGTCAGTGAGTGTGAAGTATCAAGTAAAAGTAAGTCCAAAGTGGGAGTGGGTCGAGCCGCTCAACCTGCGCACTTCTGCGACTACAGCACCCGAGCGGCTGCTTGTCATTTACTGCAAGATTTCGAACAGCTGCTCCCGCGGGTTTTAATACTACGGATTGTTTTTTCCCCCCTCCCTTACTCTAGATATTCTTGCGCCGTTCGCGCCAAATTTCGTTGACGTAGAAAGACGAGCAGATCACAAACTCTTCTTGTTAGTTATTCTAATAACAGATAACTGAATGACCGTGTATACAGCAGAGAATAAAGATCCTCAAGATGCGAGCTTATTTAACGAAAACGAGTTACACTTGGAACTACTTGTCAGCGCGGATGTATTCCGGGGCGGAGCTTTTGATGAAAACACACACGAGTTGTGCGTGAGGATAATTCCGAGAATCTAGTGTGTAGTGTACACCAGCATCCAACGCCTCTTATTTACAATTTTTTTTTCAAGTTCCCCTCCCTCACAGCTTTCTAGGTGTTACAAGGCGTGGTTTTATGAACATCCACAAAATCAATAAAAATGTAACTGTTGAATTAAACAAAGTCCTGATCATCCTAATTAAATATTTCTGATACGACTGTTTTTGAGAATGAAAATTATTCCCTTTTTATTGTAGCCTACTTGTTTAATTCAGTTATTTTTATTACAGTGATGCTGCCATCTATTACTTATGTATATGATCTTCATAATCATAATCATTACTATAAAACACATCAAGATTAGAGCCAGCTTTATTACTGATTATCAAAATAAGAATGATAGTGTTTGATCTTGACTTGGTGATGGATGGAGCAAACAAGTCTCGATTTATCCTCCCAGAAGTGGTTCGTGCTTCCCTCTGGTGGCCATCAATGCTATAGAACAGTTTATGGAGTTATAATAATATAATATAATGTAGTATATTATTATGCCGACCACTGCAGTTCAGAAGTTCGGGTTCTGCAAGATCTTTTAAATGTTTTTGATAGAAGTCTCTTATGCTCATCAAGGCTGAATTTATTTTGATCATAAATACAGTAAAATAGTAACATTATGAAATTATAATTTTCATATATTTTGAAATGTAATGTATTCCTGTGATCAAAGCTGAATTTTCAGCATCAATAATCCAGTGATCATTCAGAAATCATTTTAATATGTTGATTTGGTGCTCAAGAAACATTTCTTATTATTATCCATGTTGGAAACTTAGTATTTTTGTGGAAACTGTGTTTTTCATTATTCTTTTTTTTTTAATGGAAAGAAACTATTTTGTAAACAACATCACTTTTGTCACACACACACACACACACACACACACACACACACACACACACACACACACACACACACACACACACACACACACACACACACACACACACACACACGCACATGCGCACACACACACACACACACTCTCACTCACTCACTCACTCGCACACTTTCACACACACTCACACACACACACACACGCACATGCGCACACACACACACTCTCACTCACTCACTCACTCGCACACTTACACACACACACACGCACGCACACACACACACACACACAGGTTTTCATGTTTTATGTGGACATTTCATAGGCGTGATGGTTTTTATTCTGTATAAACTGTATTTTCTATCCCCTTACACTTCCCCTGCACCTAAACCTACCCATCACAGGAGACATTCTGCATTTTTACATTTTCAAAAAACATCACTTAGTCTGATTTATAAGATGTTTTCCTCATGGGGACCAAAAAATGTCCACACAAGGACGAGGAATTCAGATATTGCCATCTTTGTGGGGACATTTTGTCCCCATAACTTACCAGGCCACACACACATACACACAAACACACTCTCACACACACTCACGCACTCTCTCACACACACACACACACACACACACACACACACACACACACACACACACACACACACACACACACACACACACACATACACACACTCTCACACACTCACTCACTCACTCACTCACTCACTCACTCACTCACTCACTCACTCACTCACTCACTCACTCACTCACACACACACACACACACACACACACACACACACACACACACACACACACACACACACACACACACACACACACACACACACACACACACACACACACACTCTCACTCACTCACACACACTCTCACTCACTCATTCTCACACACACACACACACACACACACACACACACACACACACACACACACTCGTATTGATAACTTTATGTGAGAAACAGAATTTTGTTATTCACAAAAATTGTGCCTTGAAACGCTTGCTCAACAGCTGTGGTCACCATTCACTTTCATTCACTTGAACGTTGTGCTATAAATAATTTTTTTGAAGAATGTAAGTGTGTATCTGATACTTTTCAAGACATACTCAGCATGGTGTAGTGACGCAAGATATATGTCTGAGCACAGATTGTTCAGGCCTGACCCTCGCGCACCGGGGGCACTTACTTCCTAGAGCCTTTACTACTTCAGCTTGACCCGGCTTTTCTTAATTTACAGAATGCCTGAGCCCCATGTTTAGTCATGAGAGAAGGCCCTGGGTGTGACAGAGTGGGGAGGGGAGGGCTTTCACATCGGGGTTACTATTAAAGGTTTTTGTCTCAGAGCCAAGTGTGCACAAGGGAAAGTCTGACCCCATGGGAATGCACTGAGCTGGACCTTCAGCACTTTAAAGTAGGAGTGCTTCTGTTTAATCAGCTACATTCATACATCAGATTTTTGTCAATGCCAGGTAGCACGTTAAAATATACACTATATTGCCAAAAGTATTGGGACACCCTTCCAAATCCTTGAATTCAGGTTACAATCACTTCCATGCAAGGTGTATTGTCACGGCTGTACTTTGTATTATCTTCTCTGCCGTGTCTGGTGTGTGTTTGTGCTCCCCCTACAGGTGCGCTGCGGAGCTGTGAGGTGATCAGGGGGATTGGGTGCACCGGTGCACAGGTGTGCCTATCGATAAGAGCTTCCTGTTTGGCGTCCTCCTGGAGCCTTTTAGTCACATCGATCCCTGGCCAGGATCGTGATGTTGATCGGCGTTGCGGCGTATTGCGAGAGTTTGAGAGACAGTCTTTGTTATGAAGAATGTGAAAATAGAGTATTGTGACTGCCGAAAACGTTTTCTCCTCCTTCATTGTTGCTCCCTAATAAGGGCGTAACAGTATAAAATCAAGCACTAGGCATACAGATGCTTCTAATAACATTTGTGAAAGAATGGGCCGCTCTCAGGTATAGGTTATGGTTGAACAAGTCCATTCATGAAATGTATTTACTACTAAATATTCCAACCAACTGTTAGTGGTGTTATAACAAAGTGGAAGCAATTGGGAACAACAGCAACTCAGCCATGAAGTGATAGGCCACATAAAATCACAGAGCGGGGTCAGCGCATGCTGAGGGTCACAGTGCACAGAAGTCAACAACTTTCTGCAGATCAGAATCAGAGAGCTTTATTGCCAAGTGTGCTTGCACACAAGTATTTAACTGTTCAAGAGGGAAATGGCCTGTGGGAAGAAACTGTTCCTGTGCCTAGATGTTCTAGTGGCCAGTGATCGGAGTCGCCGTCCTGATGGTAACAGTTCAAACAGGAGGTGTCCAGGGTGAGTGGAGTCTGTGATGATTTTCCCTGCTCTCTTCCTCACTCTGGAAGACTACAGGTCCTGGAGGGTTGGCAGGGGAGCACCAATAATCCTCTCCTTGGTCTGAATTGTGCGTTGTAGTCTCTTGATGTCAGATTTGGTAGCTGAACCAAACCAGACAGTGATGGAAGTGCATAAGACAGACTCAATGACAGCCGAGTAGAACTGAATCAGCAGCTCCTGTGGGAGGTTGAACTTCCTCAACTGGTGAAGGAAGTACAGTCTCTGCTGGGCCTTTTTCACAATAGAGTCAATGTGATTGTCCCACTTCAGGTCCTGAGAGATGGTGGTGCCCAGGAACCTGAATGACTCCACTGCTTCCACAGTGCTGTTCATGATGGTGAGTGGGGGGAGAGCTGGGCTGTTCCTCCTGAAGTCCACTATCATCTCCACCATTTTGAGTGTGTTGAGCTCAAGGTTGTTATAACTGCACCAGACAGCCAGCTGTTCAACCTCCAGTCTGTAAGCAGACTCGTCACCATTTTGGATGAGGCCGATGACAGTGGTGTCGTCTGCAAATTTCAGGAGCTTCACAGAGGGGTCTTTAGAAGAGCAGTCATTGGTGTACAGGGAGAAGAGCAGTGGGGAGAGATCACACCCCTGGGGGGCGCCAGTGCTGGTAGTGAGAGTCCTGGATGTGAGTTTCCCCAGTTTCACGAGCTGTTGCCGGTCTGTCAGGAAGCTGGAGATCCACTGACAGATTGAGGATGGTATGGAGAGCTGGTTCAGTTTAGCTGAGAGAAGATCAGGCATGATGGTATTGAAGGCCAAACTGAAGTCCACGAATAAGATCCTTGCATAAGTCCCAGGTCTGTCGAGATGTTGCATCCACAGACCTGTTTGCTCTGTAGGCAAATTGAAGAGGATCCAGCAAGGGTCCAGTGATGTCCTTCAGGTGGGCCAGAACCAGTCTTTCAAATGACTTCATGACCACAGACCTGAGAGCGACAGGTCTGTAGTCATTAAGTCCAGTGATTTTGTTTTTTTTTGGGGACGGGAATGATAGTGGAGCGTTTGAAGCAATAGCTACAGATCAATAGCTACAGACCTTCAAACTTCCGTGGCCTTCAGATGAGCTCAAGAACAGTGTGTAGAGCTTCATGGAATGGGTTTCCATGGCCGAGCAGCTCATCCCAGCCTTACATCACCAAGTGCAATGCAAAGCGTGGGATGCTGGATGAGCAGTGAGACGTGTTCTCTGGAGTGACCAATCACGCTTCTCTGTCTGGCAATCCGATGGACGAGTCTGGGTTTGGCGGTTGCCAGGAGATGGTACTTGCCTGACTGCATTGTGCCAAGTGTAAAGTTTGGTGGAGGGGAGGTTATGGTGTGGGGTTGTTTTTCAGGGGTTGGGCTTGGCCCCTTAGTTCCAGTGAAAGGAACTCTTAATGCTTCAGCATACCAAGACATTTTGGACAATTTCATGCTCCCAACTTTGTGGGAACAGTTTGGGGACGGCCCCTTCCTGTTCCAACATGACTGCGCTCCAGTGCACAAAGCGTCGCTCCATAAAGACATGAATGAGCGAGTTTGGTGTGGAGGAACTTGACTGGCCTGCACAGAGTCCTGACCTCAACACCTTTGGGATGAATTAGAGCGGAGACTGAGAGCCAGGCCTTCTTGTCCAACATCAGTGCCTGACCTCACAAACGCGCTTCTAGAAGAATGGTCAAAAATTCCCATAAACACACTCCTAAACCTTGTGGAAAGCCTTCCCAGAAGAGTTGAAGCTGTTATAGCTGCAAAGGGTGGGCCAACTCCATATTAAACCCTACGGATTAAAAATGGGATGTCATTAAAGTTCATGTGCATGTTAAGGCAGGCATCCCAAAACGTTTGGCAACATAGTGAAGCTCAAACGGTAATACAATGGGGAAAATGGTTGATTGAAGAAAATGGGCATTGATGGAACACTGCACTTTACAGTCAAGTTTGTTGACATCAGAACAACTGGAAACGCAAAAAGCTCAAAGTGATCACCATCCAAAAACTCACCATCATGTCATTCCAAAACTGTATGACTTGTTTTCTTTTGTGAAACACAACATTTAAAAATCTATTTTTAAAAAGTGTCCTTATAATGAAAGTCAAAGGGTCCAATGTTGTTTTTGGACCCTGTTGACTTTGATTAGCCTTTATGGACAAAAGCATTCTTTAAAATATCTTATTTTGTGTTTTGCAGGAGAAAGTACGTCATACAGTTTTAGAATGACAAGGTGAGTAAATGATGACAGAATTTGTATTTCTAGCTGAACTTTCACTTTAATGCATTAGGCATCATGAAATTATAGGTAGTAAAATTATAGGAAATGTTAATACATATTAATGTGTAATAATTTGTTCAATACGTTAACTATAATGTTAATTTATACAACTTGAAAAAATATTAAATGCTGTAAAACATTTGTCATTGTTAGTTCATGACGCTTAATGCATTAATTAGTGCTTACGAATGTAACATTATTGTAAAATGCTATAGGGAAAAAACAAAACATGTGGGTGTGATAGTCTATATATATGACTCTAAAATTACACCCCCCCAAAAATGAAGCCCACAAAAGTGAATGTGTATCTCTGGGTGTGCACTATGGCAGGGGTTTTCAAACTTTATGATGCCAAGCACCCCCAAACCTTTTATGAGGGACCCCCTTCCTATAAAATCCATCTATAAATGTGACCCTGGACCACAAAACCATAAGGGTCATTTAAAAAAAATAATTAAGATTTATACATATATCTTCATGGAACATGATCTTATATCCTAATGATTTTTGCATAAAAGAAAAATGTATAATTTTGACCCATACAATGTATTATTGGCTATTGCCACAAATATACGCAGGACTGGTTTTGTGCTCCAGGGTCACATACTTTTATGTATGAAAAACATTTAAACTGTTAGATAAATAGTAATACAACATATTTTTTCCAAACATAAATTGGATATACTTAATGTTGGATGTAAAAACCTGAATAGGAACATTTTCAATTAAAAATGATAAAAGCAACTTTCACAATAAATGTAAGTAATCAGCTCACTTAGGGTAGGAATTCAGGTTGATCGGGACACTTTTTCCAAGTCATCTCAATGGCAAAAAGTGTCCCAATCACCCTGAATTCCTACGGTGGCCCAGTAGTGCACAACACAACGAAATTTAAAAAGCATACATAAGTTCACAACACAACAAAATAAATTTAAAAACACAACGAAAAAGCCACAACACAACGGAAATGCTCCCGACCAATAGGGGGATCTTGGAGTGCTGTAAAGTTAGTTTTCCTTGCATTGTTCTATAGACTCGCCAGTCTTACAAATATTTAAACACTACGATCAGTTTTAAGTGTGCAGTTGTATATCAACAAGAAATATCAATTCAAAATCACCTACGTGTATTATAGCTGCATTTTTATACTCGAGAACGCTTTGACCCGCTCCCACGGCGCTAAGGGAACGTCTGCCAATTCCACCAAGTTGAAACATATTATTTGTATGAATTAAATTAATTTTTTTTTTTTACATTTTCAATTTCCAATGTTGTGTTGTGCATTACTAAGCCAGTTTTACCAATACAATCAAGCTGTGGAATTTTAACATGTCTGTTTTTAAATGTTAAAAGTAATTTTAATTCATACAAATTATACGTTTCAACCACTCGGTGGGATTGGCAGACGTTCCCTTAGCGCCGTGGTAGCGGGTAAAAGCATTCTCGAGCATAAATATGCAGCTATAATGCATGTAGGTGATTTTGAATGAATATTTAATGTGGATAAACAATGGCTAGCCTACATACTGTTAAAACTAATTGTGGTATTGATATCTGTGTAAGATTGCCGATTCTATAGCAAATTTACCGTGCTCCGAGTGCCCCTGAGTGGCTGGGAGCATTTCCGTTGTGTTGTGGCTTTTTCGTTGTGTTGTGGCTTGATTTATTTGTGTTGTGGCTTTTTCGTTGTGTTGTGGCTTGATTTATTTGTGTTGTGGCTTTTTCGTTGTGTTGTGGCTTGATTTATTTGTGTTGTGGCTTTTTCGTTGTGTTGTGGCTTGATTTATTTGTGTTGTGGCTTTTTCGTTGTGTTGTGGCTTGATTTATTTGTGTTGTGGCTTTTTCGTTGTGTTGTGGCTTGATTTATTTGTGTTGTGGCTTGATTTATTTGTGTTGTGGCTTGATTTATTTGTGTTGTGGCTTGATTTATTTGTGTTGTGGCTTTTTCGTTGTGTTGTGGCTTGATTTATTTGTGTTGTGGCTTTTTCGTTGTGTTGTGGCTTGATTTATTTGTGTTGTGGCTTTTTCGTTGTGTTGTGGCTTGATTTATTTGTGTTTTGGCTTTTTCGTTGTGTTGTGGCTTGATTTATTTGTGTTGTGGCTTTTTCGTTGTGTTGTGGCTTGATTTATTTGTGTTGTGGCTTTTTCGTTGTGTTGTGGCTTGATTTATTTGTGTTGTGGCTTGATTTATTTGTGTTGTGGCTTGATTTATTTGTGTTGTGGCTTGATTTATTTGTGTTGTGGCTTTTTCGTTGTGTTGTGGCTTGATTTATTTGTGTTGTGGCTTTTTCGTTGTGTTGTGGCTTGATTTATTTGTGTTGTGGCTTTTTCGTTGTGTTGTGGCTTGATTTATTTGTGTTGTGGCTTTTTCGTTGTGTTGTGGCTTGATTTATTTGTGTTGTGGCTTTTTCGTTGTGTTGTGGCTTGATTTATTTGTGTTGTGGCTTGATTTATTTGTGTTGTGGCTTGATTTATTTGTGTTGTGGCTTGATTTATTTGTGTTGTGGCTTGATTTATTTGTGTTGTGGCTTTTTCGTTGTGTTGTGGCTTGATTTATTTGTGTTGTGGCTTTTTCGTTGTGTTGTGGCTTGATTTATTTGTGTTGTGGCTTTTTCGTTGTGTTGTGGCTTGATTTATTTGTGTTGTGGCTTTTCCGTTGTGTTGTGGCTTGATTTATTTGTGTTGTGGCTTTTTCGTTGTGTTGTGGCTTGATTTATTTGTGTTGTGGCTTTTTCGTTGTGTTGTGGCTTGATTTATTTGTGTTGTGAACTTATGTTTGCTTTTTATATTGTGTTGTGCACTACTGGGCCACTGTAGAATTCCCCCTATACTGTGTTAAGAAAACTTACAACCCCATTGAGCGAGATTAAGGGGACTGTAGTGAGAAAAACAAAGCAAACATATACAATTCTTAAATTCAGTTATAATTTTCAGTAGACTCTAACCATTTTTGCTTTGTCTTTTTATTCCCTGAAATTTTCTGGGGACCCCTCAAAACCCTTGCACTATGGCATCTGCTCTCGTGTCTGCCTAAAGACTGCACACACCCTCTGTTTTGTGTTCAGATGTCCAGTGTCAAAGTTGCACGGTAGGGGGCGTCATTTCACAGCTATGACATCCATTTATTGCTCCAGTCACAGTGAACATTAGGGGTCGATTCGATGTTATTTAGTTTACCTATTTTCTCTATATATCTCGATATACGTGACATCTAGATATAATTCTCCATTTTCTTTGTAGCAGACTTCTCATCAGCTGCAGTAAAAGTGACAAACACACTCTTTTCTTCATTTTAATAGAAGACAGAACATAAGAACCTCACCATATAGACCACTTTAAACCACATTTTCAATGTTTAATAAGAGGACCAAAGACTTTTGTGTGTGTGTGTGTGTGTAAACTGTAATAAATGTTTCTATCATCTGAAACCTCTAATACAAGCTAAACCAGACTTCACTATAATCTAAATGAAACAAACACTGGCTTAAGACATCTGTAACAGCTGTGTTGTCATTGTCCAATGGAGAAACGTGAAAAACAGCTCATGGGGAAGGGATCATTAATCAGACTTTATAGTGCTTTAATATTTTCCATTAAGAACATCCTGAGATACAAAATAAATGCCCAAAATAAATTAAGAAAAAAATACTTCCAATAGACGTAATTATGAAAACACAGTCCAATTCTTGCTTTTCCTACAATATACAGAGTTCACAACATCACCCATACAAAATGTATCATAGTTTATACACCTACAACATATGGTATGTATATTTAGAAAAATAGGTCCTCTAGATGACCCATAAACTCCAACCCTTTGTCACTCTGAAACTGCTGTTTTCTAAAACGTCCATCAAAATCATTCTCAATTCCAATAAAAATCTGTGATATATATATCCTCTGTTGACACTTCTCGTAATGATAAAAGCCAAAAAATAAAAGGTGTGAGTTGGTCCACTGCCCCGGACCTCAAGTGTCTTATCAAGTCTGTCCTTTCTGTGAAATATTACAGGTAAAGAAGAAGAAGAAACAGGAAGTACATTTCCAAGCGAATGATGTAACTGCATTTAGCATCGTCTTTCCTTTGAAATGTGTAGGACGGCAGCACATTAAAGATCAGCATACAGAAGAAAAAATAAGAGTTAATGCACAACATTGCTTTGGTACAAATTAATATCTTCACTGACCTGCATCAGAAGAAAAACAAATCTGACGGCAGCTGGAAGACGCATGTACGCGTTTGTATGTCTGCGCGTGTACTGTAACAAAGATATGCTACAGCGGACACCTGTAGTCTTCACAACTGATATCTAAATCTCCCTCGGTGTTTATTTGAACTGTGCACATTGAAAAGTGAGCTGCGCTCTCGCTTCGGCAGGAGGGAAAGGGCGGCAGCAGGGGACAGGAAGCAATAAGTACTCTGCCCGAGAAAGCAAGAAGGCCCCGTTTCCCACAATGCATCCTGCTCAGCCTAGAATCCACAGCTCAGTCTTCTTCCAGCTCTTCCTCATCCTCTTCTCTTAGCTCCACAATGTCGTCCATGCGACCCCCGGTCCTGACCTCGTTCATGGGGGCAGAGTCCTCCCCGTCGATGGTCAGGTCTTCATCTGAGTCTTTCTTTTTCTTCTGTGAGGGCAGAAAGTCATTTTAACACAACGGACTAGGTTTTATTGATCATGTTTAAATCATTCATACATGTACATCATTTGTCATATTGAAATTAATGTGACATTTATGCAAGAAGAGGTTCTACAATGAAATGTGTTGTGGAGTTTGTAAAAAATAACACTTTATAATACGGTCTCATTTGATAACATTAGTTAATGCATTAACTAACATTTGTTTTTACAGAATTTATTAACCTTTGTTAATGTTACTTAGCACAAATGTTCATGTTCATGTTAGTTCACAGTGCATTAACTAATGTTAACATATAGACATCACTCACCTAAAGGATTATTAGGAACACCTGTTCAATTTCTCATTAATGCAATTATCTAATCAACCAATCAATGGCAGTTGCTTCAATGCATTTAGGGGTGTGGTCCTGGTCAAGACAATCTCCTGAACACCAAACTGAATGTCAGAATGGGAAAGAAAGGTGATTTAAGCAATTTTGAGCGTGGCATGGTTGTTGGTGCCAGACGGGCCGGTCTGAGTATTTCACAATCTGATTATCATCCAAGATGGCGGTGCGAGTACATTGCGAGGCTCTGGGTCTCTCCAGATTCTGCAATTTTGCGGTATTATTCTTGCTCATCTCGGGTCTGTTCATGCAGAACAGTTGTGCCTCGTACACCTGTTGTGAGATTTTGGATATTGGTTTGCGAATTTCCGACAGTTTTATGGACAATCTTCAACTCCTTCCTGAGATCGCTAGGACACCCGAGGCTATGCACTCTACCCGGCCGGGTGGAAGTGCTCGCAGGCAGCGTCGAGATCGTAAACAAAGGCGGGGGAAGCGCGGAGGACTAAGAGCTAAGCTAAGGCTAACACCACACCGGCTCTCTTTACCCAGCATTTTCCTTGCCAATGTACGGTCGCTAGTGAACAAAATGGAGGAGATTCGACTCAGCATCATACACAGCAAGAAACTTTTGAACTGTAACGTCCTAATCTTCACGGATACCTAGTTAAACAACGGAATACCGGACACCGCTATTGAGCTAGCGGGACGCCACACACTCCGGGCGGATAGAACATTAGATGGCTCCGGTAAGACCAGAGGTGGTGGATTGTGCATTTACATTAACAAAGCTTGGTGCACAAACTCTGCTATTGTTGGGAGTCATTGTTCAGCTAACCTTGAGTTTCTCATGGTTAAATGTAGACCGCTTTATCTCCCGCGGGAGTTCACTTCCACCATTATCACTGCAGCCTATATTCCCCCGGATGCTGATGCTAAGCTTGCTATGAAAGAACTTCACGCAGCCATCAGTAAACAACAGACTGATCACCCCGAAGCTGCGTTTATTGTTGCAGGTGACTTTAATCACTCAAACTTAAAGTCAGTGCTACCCAAGTTTCACTAGCATGTTTCCTGTCACACCAGAGGAAACAAAACCTTAGACCATGTTTACACAAACATGGCGGGAGCTTACGTTGCAACACCCCTCCCCCACCTGGGACAGTCAGATCACCTTTCTTTGTTCCTCACCCCGAATATGCACCCCTCATCAACCGTGTGAAGCCATCAGTGAAGACCATCAAGGTGTGGCCTGCGGGGGCAGATTCCACACTCCAGGAAAGGTTTCTAAACACAGACTGGAGTATGTTTGCTTCTCAGGCCACCAGTGGCGCTCACACGGACATTGACTCCTACACCTCCTCTGTATTGGATCATATCAATACCACCATTGACAGTGTTACAACCCAGAAACAGATCACCACATACCCAAATCAGAAGCCTTGGATGAACACTGCCCTGCAGAGTTTAGCTCCAACCCTAGTTAATAGACAGGTGAAGCTAATCAAGATCTTCAGGATCACAGGTTGGAAATAAACTTTGCAGGACAGTGGGTCCCCAGGAGCAGGGTTGAAGACCTCTGCTCTGGCCTATATGATTTGTCTGATTTCTTCAAGCAGTCTTATGTACCATGTTTACTATGGTAATGGTTTGCGCAAATAGTGTTTTGCATCACTATTTCTGCCTTATACAGTGAACAGAATCCACACCGGATCACAATCAGAAGTCATTTCAGACACTGAAATGTGAGTTGAGCTAAAATGATTTTAAAAGTCATCTGTAGAGTCAGAAAACTCCGCCTTTGTTCATAACCACTCCGCTAGCCCGAGCTGGCCCGCTTTGGACCAAGGTATTCGGCGAGCCAAAAACACTGGCCGTTGGCCACGTGGAAGCCCAGACGAGGCCCGATCAAGCCCCGGAAGTGACCGTGGAAACACGACTGGCTTTTGGCCCGACAGTGGAAATGTGGCTAATCTGTTCATCACATAAAGTGATCGTGTTCAATTCATCGTGTTCAAACTGCTCAATTCATATGGATTAATTTTTCGATCTCTTTACGAACTTTTTGAAGCGTCAAATTTGTAGTTGGATTTCATCAAAAACGTCTTCATTTGTGTTACGGGTTTGGAACAACATGAGGGTGAGGAATTAAAGGGTTAGTTCACCCATTTGTTCCTCACCCTCATGCC
This sequence comes from Romanogobio albipinnatus, assembly GCA_023566225.1. NCBI lineage: Eukaryota > Metazoa > Chordata > Actinopteri > Cypriniformes > Gobionidae > Romanogobio > Romanogobio albipinnatus. Next base: position 5,432,809 of record CM042244.1, read on the forward strand.
GTTCCACACCCGCAAGACCTCCATTCATCTTCAGAACACAAATTAAGATACTTGTGTTGAAATCTGGAGGCACAGTGAGGCCTGCCTAGGGAGCAAAGCAATTTCTTCTCTCAAGATCCTTTAAAGTACTAAAAACACATTTAAATCAGTCCATGTGAGTACAGTGGTTCAATATTATTATTATAAAGCGACAAGAATATTTTAGATGCGCCAAAAAAAAAAAAACCTAAATAATGACTTGTATGATCCGAATCATGATTCGACTCGCTGATTCGATACGCTCTGAAGCTTCATGAAGCAGTGTTTTGAAGTCGTTATTTATTGGCACACCAAAAATATTATCGTCACTTTATAATATTAATATTCAACCACTACTCACATGGACTGATCTAAATATGTTTTAGGTACATTAATGGATCTTGAGAGTGTAAATTGCTTTGCTCCCTATGCAGGCCTCACTGAGCCTTCAGATTTCAACACAAATAACATAATTTGTGTTCTGAAGATGTGGAACGGCATGAGGGTGAGGAACTAATGACAGAATTTTCCCTTTAATAGAAATATAAAAAAAATATTCTGAGAACACAGTTCAACCTTTAGTTTAAATCGACCCTCATGATATAGTTGACCCTTGTCTTATACGTCAGTGTGGTTTTATTGTGTTTACTTGTTCAGCCAACAGCTGTAGCAAAAAAGTTTCATTTGGAAGAATTATTGAACTTTGAAACGAGCATAAATCACTGCTAGAGAAAACACATTTATGTAACAGGACTTTTGACTCAAGAGTTATTGAAAGAACTACCCCCATTCTCCTGTGTGTGTGTGTGTGTGTGTGTGTGTGTGTGTGTGTGTGCGCTTAAAATACACATTACAGTATTGGAATGAACATGTCTGAAGATTCACAGAACTGAACTTGTTAGTGCTCTTTTACTGTATTCGCTAATCAAATATAAAGCAACTTTTCTCATCAGAAAAACCTACAGGCTTCAGTGTTATTGTACCTGTTTTCGGTAGACATAGCATGCTGCGATTGCAACCATAGTGGACTCCCCAAGGAAACCAGCCAGCAGAGACCCAACACCAAGTGTGGCCCCGTGTACCCTGCACAATTTGAGCATGAAAAGCTTTCTAACACAGTCTAACACATTTTAATATGCAATTTACAAGTCTGATGCACACAATTAGTGATCTGTATGTTTCAGTTTCCACTCAGTACTGTACTATCACACACTTACCCCATGTAAGGCAGCACTATGAGACTGGTGATGAGGACAATGATGCGGAGGACAGAGCTGGGTGCCAGGACAAAGGTTTTCTTCAGGGTCATGAGCCAACCAGTCAAATGAGCACGAATGGTCACTGATGAAAAAAACACAACAGAGAATTCAGTCTCAAGCAATCACGTGAAAACATGTATAACATGTACCATTATATCATAAAATTCGAAGGTACTTTGAGCTCTCATTGTGGTTCTTTCTCTCTCAGTTTCTGTGAGCCTGGGGCATTGGAACTGAAGCATGACCTTTGCCTTTTCAAATGGACATTTTTTTTAAAGAGCAACTGGTCCCCCTAAGACCATCTGTCCATTTGATAATGCACTGCACATCAGATCCTAGATCACACTTTTTTTGTTCGTCGTGAGAAGGCCCCAGGATAATTTGCAGATTTAAACAGAATCTGGACATGGGTACATCTACTACGGTTCAAATGTTTATGATTTCTTCCACAAAATGAATACTTTTATTCAGCAATCATGCATTAATTTGATCAAAAGTTAAAGACATTTATAATGTTACAGAAGATTTCCATTTTTAAAGAAATGCCGTTCTTTTGAACAATTGTTATGAAGAAATGTATCATGGCTTTCACAAAAGTATTAAAGCAGAACAACTGTTTTCAACATTGATAATAATCTGAAATGAGCACCAAATCGGCATATTAGAGTGATTTCTGAAGGATCATGTGACACTGAAGACTGTAATATTTTATAATATATTAAAACAGAGAACAGTTATTTTAAAACTGTCCTAACATTTTACAATAAGCTCTCATTTATTAACATCAGTTAATATATTAACTAACAATGGGCAATACATGCTACATTATTTATGAATCTTTGTTAATAAAGCTACAAGTGCAGCTGTTCATTGTTTGTTCATGTTAGTTCGTAGTGCATTAACTAATGTTAACAAATAAAACTTTGGATTTTAATAATATATTAGTAAATGTTGAAATTAACATTAACTAAGACTAAGATTAATAACTGTTGTAGAAGTGCAGTTCATGTTAGCTAAAGTAGTTAACTAAAGAAACCTTATAAGTGTTACTGTTTTTACTTATTTGTGATTAAATAAACAAAAATAAAAGTCTTAGCGACCCCACTTTTGAAAGGTAGTGTATATCCTGTGTCTTACGTGCTTGTTTATTAAATATTTCGGCCATTTTGATTATGCTTTCAACTGCCAATATAGTAACTGTAATGGTTAAAATTGTACTTTCTTTGCATTTATTATTGTATGGTAGAAATCAGTGTACAGATATTTCCCCAAAATTGTGTAAAATGTTTGTGTCTTTATGGAAATTTACAGAAAGGGTAATACCTGGAATGGGAAAGAAGGAGAAAATTCGTAATGGGGCGAGACACATCTCTGCAAAGGCATGATCTACTCCTATGATGTCCACCAGGATCCTCTCAGAAATGTGTGGCGCCCAGAACACCACAAAACAGAGCTGCACAGAGAAAGACAGACTACCTGAGTAAGACTGTCCAGAAAATCTCATACATAACATAACGTAACGTAATAAATATACACCGATCAGGCATATGATGATTGTGTTGGTCCCCCTTTTTCCTGCCTAAACAGCCCACTAGACCCCTGAAGGCCTAATATATCCCACCCACTAACAGGTTCCGTGATGAAGAGATAATCAGTGTTATTAACTTCACCAGTCATATATATATATATACACACTAGGGGTGTAACGGTACACGTATTCGTATTGAACCGTTTCGGTACAGGGCTTCCAGTACGGTGCACGCATGTACCGAATGGTTATGAATGTAATCTTTAACAGTTCACTGTCGGCTTGTTGTAAGCGCGGAACACACTTCAATCCGAGTTCCCACACGAACATATTAAGTATTCAGTCCATTTTATCACGAAATTCAAACGATAAATGCCGTTTTAATGCTCTTTAATGTTATGTGACTGATAGACGCGTATCAGTTCAACTTAAAGCGGCAGCGCGAGTCATTGCGATCGTCTCTTCCTAAAGAATAAACATAAATGAATACATCTTAAGGTATGTTGAGGATACATTACAACTTACTGAAATGTATCATATGTCGTGTAATCACTCCATTTGTGTTTCAACCATGGAAAGACAATAAAACAGCTTGTAAACAATGTCATGCAGAATCACGTTTACTCAGAAGTCCTTCAGTGTCCAGAGCTGTAGCTCACTAGAGAAATCAACTCTTTCACTGAATACATGCACTATATTAGCCGTTATAGTCATTATATTAGCCGTTATATATTCATTATATACTACAAAGCCTGTTAGTGATGTCTTGTTTATTTAATGTATGTTTAAATAAACCTGTCATGAAAATTACAGCCACTAAATGATTATATTTCAACAACGAATAAAAATAATTAGATTTAGAAGTTAATGCAAAAACTGCCTTATGTGAAGCTTATGAGTGTTGATTATTATATCTAAAAATAAATAGCAACTGACTTTAGGCTAATAGTTTGGGCTCTGTTGTTAATCTTTAATACACTCTAAAAAAAAAAGGTTCTATATGGCACCAAAAATGGTTCTTGGCTCGTAATCATAGGGGAACCTTTTTTAGTGCTATATAGCACCAATTTCGGTGCTCCAGTGGTTCTTCAGCGGTCCTTCAGAGGTTCTTCAGTGGTTCTTCAGCGGTTCTTCAGCGGTTCTTCAGAGGTTCTTCAGCGGTCCTTCAGAGGTTCTTCAGCGGTTCTTCAGCGGTTCTTCAGAGGTTCTTCAGCGGTCCTTCAGAGGTTCTTCAGCGGTCCTTCAGAGGTTCTTCAGTGGTTCTTCAGCGGTTCTTCAGCGGTTCTTCAGAGGTTCTTCAGCGGTTCTTTGACTAAGGTGCTATATCGCACCTCTGAAGAACCGCTGAAGAACCTCTGAAGAACCACTGAAGCACCAAAATTGGCGCTATATAGCACTAAAAAAGGTTCCCCTATGATTACGAGCCAAGAACCATTTTTGGTGCCATATAGAACCTTTTTTTTTTTTTAGAGTGTAGCTATATTTAAGTAAGAGCTCCCTATATAGTTTACAGCATTATATTTAAGAAACTTTGTTATAATTTAATTCATTTAAGGACAGACACAATTTTTTTCATTAAACCACTGTTGAATAAAAATTAATAAAAAGCAATTTTGTAAAACTGCTGTACCGAATCCATACCGAACCGGGACTTCAAAACCGAGGTACGTACCGAACCGTCAGTTTTGTGTACCGTTTCACCCCTAATACACACACAGTATATAATAAAATATTCCTGGTTATTTCTGTGAAATGGCACTCTGATAGTACTGGTTATGTAGTGGAATGTAATATCATAGTAGTATGCATGTTAATTTTAGAGCCTGCACACATCAGAAAGCCAGTATATTATACTTACCCCAGTTAACACAGCTATCAAAACACTATCATTTACACTCATAACTGTTTATATCTATCTGGGTGGAGAAGAGCCTTTGAAATGTGGATAACAGCACTAGAATGGGAAGTGTGTGCACAGATATGCATGTCAAAGGAGCTGAGAGCACATCTCAACACTTGCTACAACTCCTTAACATCAATAACACAAGCCAACCATCGATCATATTTAATTTACAATAAAGTCCTAAGGGGAAATTTCGAAGCAAAATGTTGATATAAAATCTAGATGCCACTGAGCGATTCATTAAAATGTAAAGAAACTATAGAATTCATCCATAGCAGTGCATTCATGCAACATTTCAGTGAAGAGGCCATCTGGGCAAAACAATATAGCACTTACATAAACGATTAAACAGAAGCCTTGCTGTACTAATGACGCAGACTCATACAATCATGATTCTCCTACCACATCACTGACAGAGAAGTGAAATTATGGAATAAAAATGATCACTGTAGTGTAATACTAAGCAGGCTTTTATCTAGGTCAGGGAATGAAGATCTGACCCTGTTACAGAAGCAGACAGCATCAATTAATCATTAGCCTGACTCTAAAAGCACTCACAATGACACAACACACTATCCTAATGCAGTCCTTACAGCTTTACAACTATGTGTTTAAGGAGCTGAATTAGAAGCCTATGGATTTTTGTCTATTGCATTTTAAATTCAGGGGACAAATGGAACAATAAAAAAATCAAATATAAGGAAATATAATATTTACTGATTAGGATATGTGGGTTTAAATATTATACATAGGCAGCAAAGTAAAAAACACACCAAATTAAAATGTGCTGTAGCCAGATTTATCTACTAATTAGACATGCACCTATTTCAAAAACCCCGCCCCCAAACACATGCCCTGCGTCGAATATGCCTACTTCCCTACTATATAGAAGACATACACTATATTGCCAAAAGTTATGGGACACCCCTCCAATTCAGGTGTTCCAATGACTTCCATGGCCACGGGTGCATAAAATAAAGCACTAGGCACGCAGACTCGTCTACAAACATTTGTGAAAGAATGGGCCGCTCTCAGGAGCTCAGTGAACTCTAGCGTGGTACCGTGATCGGTTGCCACCTGTGCAATAAGTCCATTCGGGAAATTCTCACTACTAAATATTCCACAAATTGTTAGTGGTGTTATAACAAAGTGGAAGAAATTTGGAACATCAGCAACTCGAAATGATAGGCCACGTAAAAATTACAGAGCGGGGTCAGCGCATGCTGAGGGTCACAGCGTGCAGAAGTCGCCAACTTTCTGCTACAGACCTCCAAGCTTCGCGTGGCCTTCAGATTTGCTCAAGAACAGTGTGTAGAGCTTCATAGAATGGGTTTCCATGGCCGAGCAGCTCATCCAAGCCTTACATCACCAAGTGCAATGCAAAGTGCCGGATGCAGTGGGGTAAAGCACGCCGCCACTGGACTCTAGAGTAGTGAGACGTGTTCTCTGGAGTGACCAATCACGCTTCTCTGTCTGGCAATCCCATGGACGAGTCCGAGTATGACAGTTGCAGGAGAACGGTACTTGTCTGACTGCATTGTGCCAAGTGTAAAGTTTGGTTATGGTGTGGGGTTGTTTTTCAGGGGTTGGGCTTGGCCCCTTAGTTCCAGTGAAAGGAACTCTTAATGCTTCAGCATACCAAGACATTTTGGACAATTTCAAGCTCCCAAACTTGTGGGAATAGTTTGGGGACGGCCCCTTCCTGTCCCAACATGACTGCGCACCAGTGCACAAAGCATCGCTCCATAAAGACATGGATGAGAGAGTTTGGTGTGGAGGAACTTGACTGGCCTGCACAGAGTCCTGACCTCAACCCGAGACTGAGAGCCAGGCCTTCTCGTCCAACATCAGTGCCTGACCTCACAAACGTGCTTCTAGAAGAATGGTCAAAGACTCCCATAAACACACTCCTAAACCTTGTGGAAAGCCTTCCCAGAAAAGTTGAAGCGGTTTTAGCTGCAAAGGGTGGGCCAACTCCATATTAAACTGGATCAAGAATGGGATGTCATTAAAGTTCATGTGCATGTAAAGGCAGGCGTCCCAAAACTTGATGAAAGCTTTACTATAGGATCTGTGAATGGCAGTGGTTTTAAACCAGATGCAGAACCTACTACTAGACGGCATGTGATTTCAGACACAGCAATGCACACACACAGAAGCGTGGTATTACTGTGGTGAGCTGTGTAGCACCATCTAAATGTCTCAATGGGGAATAAAATAAACATGAAATTTGAGGATGAAAAACTTCAATAGGAAACTTTCCATTGACAGCAAACTAACCAGCTCTATCTACCATGTTCTAACTTTCCTGCTTTACATATATGGGCTGTTATGATTGACAGCTAGAAAGCTCCTCCTGATTAGCTAAACAAAAAAATATGACTTCAGCCCACGGTCACAATAAACTCCCACAGCCCCTTTAAACCCTCTGAACTTCAGCAAACCACAGTGACCAAAATATGAAACAAGCGTTATTAAAGCCAGACGGAGACCGAAGATTGAGAATGAACTTACTGTTATAGAAAGAGCCAAACAAACAAAAGTGAAGCGCCTGATGTGGGATTTTGTCACAACCGTCCCGCTGTTGGTCAACTTGTTGCTCGGGTTATTCTAGAAAATGAGAGGAGAACAAAGACAAACAGCAGATGTGAGGAAAGCAGTTCATTTCTTCTTGATAATGTACAATGTTTTGAGCATTTATAAATGTACACTATCATCAATACGATTTTTTAAAAGAAATGATTCAGCAAGGATGCATTTAATTGACCGAAAGTCATAGTAAAGACATTTCTTATGTAAAAACAAAACAAAACAGTATTTAAAATAAATGCTGTTCATCAATATTATATTATATTAAATTGTAATATTTCACAGAATCACTGTTTTTACAGTATTTGTATTGATCAAATAAATGCCTTGGTAAGCAAAAGAGACCTTATTGAAAAACATTTTAAGCATCAAACTGTTAGACAGTAATGTAGATCATCCATAAAAGTATTAACTACGGTTGACCAGCCACCTCGGCCAGAGAACATTTCCTGTGGACTTCCTAATTGCGGGCGCTGAGTCCTTTTTCTACGGGCAAACATCCATAAATAACACCACACCACTGTGCGCCTTTTATAATTACAGTCTCTGGGACTGTAGCTGCAGGTCTGTCGCCATGAACCCACTCTCTTCACCCAAAAAAAGTATTGCTTTGTCATAAAGTAGAACAAGATAATAGACATACTGCACTATTAGCACATAGAAAAGGTGGAAAATACAGTATAAACTAATTGTGTCATTCCTTAAGGGTATGAGACAAAGTTAGACAGTGTGTGGTATAAAAATAAAAAAAAGTGCACAAAACTGCACACACTTTTCTTGATACTGGGAGGAGATGATGGAGAGCTGTCATTTTAACTTAAGTATATATGCGGAGGATGATCAGCATTAAGCAGTCTCAGCACGGTGTGATTAAGGATTAAACATTTTTAGTTTAAGGTAAAACAACAACACTTACCTTATCAAATGCAGGGTAAACAGCTCTGAGTTCAGTGAGCCAGCCATACGGCATATGACCCACTGGATATGTTGCTGTGAGAACGGCAACAGCCTGGAAAACACCGGAAAGATGATGGTAACATTAAACACCCACAATTTAATCTGTTTATAATGAATGTTTCTATAGCCGAGTGACGTCAAATATATCTGACATCTAGGCACCAAACAACTAAAGCGGCAATAAAGCTTGTTTTGTCATTACAGCTGTTGTATAAATAACCTAGCTTTAAAATTAAAGCCGGGGGGAAAAGTGGTCCATAAATGCAAAAACCCAATTGTCCCACTCTATGAGATGAAAAGTGTTTTATTAAATAAATTAGTTTTATTATTATGTGTTATTTCAGTATTTAGTATTTGTAGTATTTGAGTTTAGATTCTCTGCCCGAGCCCAAACGGGCCGATATTTCCCAGCACTATCCTTGGGCCGGGAGCTTGATCAAGCATTTGTGTTTTTTTTAATCATTACTTTATTAGCCTAATTGGGTGGGCAGAAAGCTATGCCATAATCATAAATAATATACTGTATATATATTTAGCAAAGTAAGAACTAATACTACAACTAAGAAACAAATGTGTACAAAGTTGCATAAGTCAGGATTCGTCTAAAAATGTGTGTTAAACTCACAGCACATGCAATGATAAAGCGCAGCATTCTGAACAGAACCGCTCTGAGACGCCAGTCATGAGCTGCTCGCGTGAACACTGCGCATTGCTTTAATAGCACATTTTTTTCCGTTCGAATGGTTTCATTTAAAAGTGGACATTTCAAGTTTTCTATACACATATTTCTCATGACTGTGAGGCAAGTAGCTGCTGAGTTTGGGTTTATTTATGAGTTCATGTGCAATGAAAGTGATCGCTCCGGCGCCTTCATGTCACAATTATTGTCTGCTATAGTCTATTTGCTTCTTATTTATTAAATCCAGGCAATTGGCTGACAAAACCTTGATTAAAATTAAAATACAATTTATACAAAAAATGTATTCTTTAAAGAAAGGCTTTCTACAAAACTTAATATTAAACTAAGTATAATAACCACCAAAATCATTTCTGACCCACTCGCATCTTTGCACTTTTCATAATCAGATGAAATTTTAAAATAACTTAATATTTAAACATAAATACGAAACAAAATACATTGTTTAATGGCTACAATAAGTATAGTAGGCTACAGAACAGATAAATGTCATGTCTGAGGGATTTGAGCGAGCGTTGTTTTACCGGTGAGCGGTTCATGAGTGGAGCGCTGGCATAGAGCGGATTATTGAGCCGAGCGTCACACCGGTCCGCTTCACTCATTACAGGCTCGTTCTCGTCAAAACGCCCACGTATTAAAAAAGGGCCAGATCAGGGTTCCCACGCTTCTTGAAAGTATTTGAATTTCAGACACATGGATTCAAGGCCTGGAAAGTACTTGAAAACAAATATAGGTCCTTGAAAGTGCTTGAATTAAATTTGAAATAAATTTTGTTTAGAATGGTGTTATTTCATAAATTTTCCAACAGTACATGTGCTATCAAAGACAGAACAAAATGTTGCTTATGTTCGGGGGGCGGAGGGATAGCGGGGAAAATAACTTGAACCGATGGAGATTTTCTAGACCGATATGGCTAGCCTAGGAACTATACTCTCATTCCTGCGTAATACCATGAGTGCAGCGGCTCAATGATATTACACAGCGCCTGAAAATAGGCTAACTTCTGTCTACATAACCAACGTGACAACCTGCTTACACAGAGAGCGTGCTGGGGACTATTTTCAGGCGCTGTGTAATATCATTGCGCCGCTGCACTCATGGTACGGCTCAAAGTCCCTTGATTATTACGCAGGAATGAGAGTATAGTTCCTAGCCATATCGGCCTAGAGAATCACAACTTTTCATTTTCCGTCTGTCTTAGTACACAATGTAACTATATACATCACAACATGTAAATAGGGAAATGTTGGCGTTATTTTGTCACTTATTGAGCAGTCGGCTAGCTGGAGCCATTTACCTCCAGTCTTTGTGCTAAGCTAGGCTAGCGGTGTGTGCGTCAGACAGAGTTATGCACGGAGATGAGAATGGTATGTATGGACTTTTCTAACTCTGGGGGATACGGTGAATAAGATAAAGTCCATAAAAGTCGGCGTGTTCCTTTAAGTAGCCTACTTTAAGAGGTCTTTCGTGATGCTACATTTGCTGGGTTATGAATCTGATAGGTGCTTGAAATAAAATAAATGGTGCTTGAAAAAGTCCTTGAATCGGGTGTTCATGAAAGAGTGGGAACCCTGCCAGGTTTAAATCTGGCTCGGGCTCATAATTACATTTCATGTGTCGGGCCGGGCTCGGACACAACGTGCACGGGCTCGGGTAGGGTCAGGCTTGATTTTTTGAGCCCGATCTAAGCTCTAATCTGACGGCACGGCTTCAGTTAAAATAAAAATAGATGTCAAATTGAAGAAATAAAAGAAACCGTTTCCTCCATCCCTTCTCAGCATAATTTCAGAGCAAGAAAATACGCAGAGCTACTGGAGCCTTTCTCTAAGTGTAGCTAAGTTTAAGTATTAGCTACATATTCACACATATGCTGTATCTAAATGACTGAAAATAATGATTATGGCTACAATTTGATGTTTAAAGGCTGTAAAGGCATGTGTGCGTTTGCCAGACTAACCTCTGTGGCAGCTGTGCTTCCTTTCAGATCCCGTGACACGAACAGGTTGACGATGGGTCTGCTAATCCGCTGCGTAGCCAGGATGAGAGCCAACGGCCACCAAAAGCTTAGCATCTTTTTAATAGTGGCATCACCCTATTACAGAGCGAGTGTCAGTATAGAGCACACATTTGAGGGGACAGAACAAGAAAAATTGACCAATGTAGCTGTGATAGCAGGTTAGTAGTGACAGATTTACACTGTAAAATGCCATTGATGTAAAGCAGAGGTCCTGGAGGGCCACTGTCCTGCAGAGTTTAGCTCCAACCCCAATTAAAACACCTGAACCAGCTAATCAGTGTCTTACTTGGGCCTAGTAAGACACTGATTAGCTGGTTAAGGTGTTTATTTGGGGCTGGAACTAAACCTTGCAGGACAGTGGCCCTCCAGGACCGAGTTTGGAGACCCCTGATGTAAAGAGAGTCATTGGACGTACCCCAACCTCAGGCCCACTGGAGTCAGGGATGTTGTCATGAATGTTCCTGTAGTACCCTAAACCAACGATAGTGAAGCGTACCAGTGCTCCCATGTACAGAGAGAGGATTGGGATCAACAAGGGCTCCACACACTCCATGTGACTGTGGAGCAAAATAGCTACAAACACAACCTAGAGAGAGAGAGAGAGAAGAGAGAAGAGAGAGCCAAAGAGAGAGAGGCACAACCATGTAACCTGATTACATTGACAGTGATAAATATAGCCATTATCGTGGCACATACAGACTATTATTAATTCAAACAAACACATGCTTAATAAAAACAAATTACACCACGACCATGAAAAGCACACATTACAGACAACCCATTATATCACCTTCAATTATCATTTATACACAAACATATTCACATAACATCGAAAACATAAACACTAACATATGAAATGTGGTAATCAAACAATGAAATGCTGATTGAATGAATCTGACACTCACCTGTGCAATGACGTCAGAAATAGAGGCACATCCCACCAGTAAACTGTGCTTGTGCTTCAGAAGGATTCCGGCATGAGTCCAGGCCTGAAACCACAGACAAGAGCTGGTATCAACTAAGACTAATCCAAAAAAAAAAAAGCGTTTTATATTATAGGAGACACTTCTGGTTTGGGGATGTTCCACTCAAAAAGACTGAAACGAATCATTTCAAATCATAAGGTTGCGCTACAATTTACAAATAATCCTTCTCCGCCAGTTTGACTTAATAAGCTGTAAGATTTCCTTCATGTTCAGACATCAGCTTGGTATTTTAATGTGACATGGTGTATATATAACAAGAATATCTATGGCTCTTTTCAGTCGCTGCATTCTTTTCCCCCTGATTATTATTTTTTCTTCTCCTTTGTATTCTGCTGTAACAGTATGAAGACCAGTGTTAATTTTGACAGCATAGTTTTAGTCATAGTCTTTTGACTAAAATGCCATTTAGTTTTAGTCATATTTTAGTCACCTGAATTGTTTTTAGTTTTAGTCTAGTTTTAGTCGACTAAATCTACAGTAGTTTAGTTAAATTGTAATACATTAAGCATTTAAGCATTACATAACCGACTGTCACTTGAACTGACATTGAGATCATTTTGTTTTTGACATTAAAAATACACGAAAGAGCTCAATTCACTTTTTTGTTTGTTTTTTAAAAACATCTATATATATTGTTTTTATAACTTTGTATTTCTGTTTAAGTTAGTATATCATGTTAAGCTAAAGCTTCAAATAAGTTTGTTTATTTATTTTTTTAATTTCAGTTAACATTTATTTAATTTCAAGAAACCAAGACTTTTTTTAATGGTTTTAGTGAACTATCATAACCCTGATACTTTATTGAATATGTGTCATATACTGGTCTTTCCTCCTGACTATGAATTAAATGGGAATGAAACTAAACACAGTTTATTGAGTAAGCAAAAACTAATATATAATGCGTGACTTTTCATTATAAACCAGCTGGAAATACACCGGGACTCTTATTTTGAAATCTCGCCTTACTATTGCAGTTGCAGGAGCTCATTCAAGTTCAGATGAGGAGATAAAATATGCGTTGTTACAACCGTCTAAAACATATCACTATATAAACATCGTAAAGTAAACATTGTCATTATTCATCAGCATTAGTTCATAAACAATTGCCTGCATAAATGTGTGTTATTCATTGACTGTGAGACGCTCTGGAGCGCTGGATTGGGGATGCGTGAGCTGTGTTTTCCAGCGGTTAGATCAGCTCAACTCAAATGTGTGCATCTGTTACACAGGACATCAGTTCTGACTGGATCTCTTCCCTAATCAGCCCTCCCGAACATTTGTCTCGTTTTTATTTGCTGATGAAAATGACAGTTGATTTTCGTCATAGTTTTTGTCATCCAACACCAGTTTTTATTTAGTTATCGTCTCGTTTTCATCAGTGAAAAAAGGTTGTTGACGAAAATTATGACGAAAATTATTTGTCAACGAAATTAACACTGATGAATACAACTGCTCTGTATATAACGTATACCAATATGATTTAATTTACAATACATCCCATCAATATCTCACTGGAATGCACCAAGAATCTCTTGTTATTCTCCCCAAAGCCTCACGTCTCTTTCCAGGTTTGTTTTCACACGGATGCATTAAAATGTAATTGTCTCATTCTAATCACTATTAGCAGTTTTTACTGTAATATTTAACATTTCGTTTTTACTGTATGTCAAAATGATGAAAATCACATCGAAAAATGATCACCTAATGTGGCAGTTAATGGACATTTTCGATTAAGGCGACGTTATGTTACATAATACAGATAAATATTACTAGTGATACTTAACCTATCCGTAATATTGCTGTAGAAATAATTAAGCTATTGGGGTTATGCTATTGTTGTAATAATTTGTTAATGCTTTTACACTTTTAGGTTTCATTTTAATGTTAGATGGTTGAAGTGTTGAGTAAAATAATGTCACTTCATTGTACCCAGTTTTTGAAAATGCTTATTATTGCATTCATAGAGCGAATCTTTCGCTGACTGTTTACGGTTTAATGGAAGTTACTCACATAATTCGTACCAAGTGTCATGGGGCATAGGTGGATATCATTCACTAATCCAGGCCTTTAAGTAGATATAGATGGTGCATATAGATATAATTACATATTACATTAAACTGAGTGGTGTATTTTACTCCTATAGTACTATATATATATGCATTTGCATACTATATATTAATGATAACATTGCAAAGCCATTAAAATAAACATTATTCATGACTCATATAGTTTTATATTACAGTATCCACCATCATTCAAAATTCTTGGGTCTGGTTTTTAATGCATTTAATTGATCAAAATATTAATTTCTCTAAAAACTGTAATATTGTGAAATATTACAATTTAAAACAGTCTATTTTTATATACATTTCAAAATGTAACTCGTTAGTGTCACATGACCCTTTAGTAATCATACTAATATGCTGATTTGCTCAAGAAACATTTCTTATTATTAGCAATGTTCTAAATAGTTTTGCTGCTTAACATTTCTGTGTATTTTCATTTGTTCATAAGCAATACTTTGAGATCCCCCCCCCCAGGCAGTACCGAATTTCACCCCCTAGGGTTCATGGACTCGCTGTAAATTGGGTTCACTCTCTAGTCTAGAGACTTAACACTTTAAATAAAGCATTGCTACAGTTTAACCTCCATTGAGAGGCACAGGACGTTCTGCGTGGGCTGGCGCTTGATGGGTTTCCAGATCTGAATAGGCTCTGATGCCTGGCTGTACCACACACACACACGATTACACACACATACTGTCTCTGGCCATCTGTGCCAGGCAGGCGAGCCAGATCTGACGGTCAGAGCAAGAACATACAATGACATTATGACGAGTATCTCCAGGGCTGGCATGTCACTCACCATGGCGTCAAGTAAAGGAAAAGCTGCCAGATAGAGAAACGCCTTCCGGGTCTTACTCCCCACAGAGTCATCCACATGATGCAGTTTGTTAATGATGTAATAGCCCAGTTCTGTGTAGGCTAAACAAGGAAAAGTGAGAATGAGATTACATTTTAGTATTATCAATAATGTACACAAATGACACGCAAGGAAAAGGTTGTTTAGAGAAAGGATGGATCATTTAATACAATTTAAAAAAAATAGCATGCAAAGACACAGTTCTCATGTCTCCCATGTCTCAGTAATGTGTGCAGTGACGTGATCCACAGATGGATGACGCAGCTCTACCAAACTCACTCACTGTGCAAATGGGCATAACATGCCTGAGACCGCACGCAAGATGATGGAGAGTGAGCATGTTATGTTAACAGACTGTAAGTTCTTCATTTAAAAGCACATCATTAAGTGCGGCGGACAGGTGTTGGCTTAGTGGTTAAAAATGCATGCCAGCCTCCAAGAGGGTGATGGTTTGTGTCCTAAATCCCTCGAGGTTATCCTGGTAACATTCTTTCTTCATGCACTCATAGCAGTAACCGCCATATGGAGCGGAGCAGCTGAAAATGGCTCTGATTTTTGGCTTTGTATGTAAATCACAAATGTATTTGGGGTAGTGCTGACATTTTCAATGTGCATATCCTTTATTCTTCTAATAAAATGTTTGGCTTCAACATTTTATATTAGGTGGCCTTAACTACTATGTACTTGCATCAAAAAATAAGTACAATGTACTTATTGTGTTCATATTGTATTGCAAAACACTTGCTGATATTGAGGTGGGATGCGAGTAAGTAAGTAAGGGTAAAGTTAGGGACAGGTGTGGTGGTGTGGGTAAGTTTAAGGGTAAAGTTAGGCACAGGTGTGGTGGTGTGGGTCAGTTTAAGGGTAAAGTTAGGGACAGGTGTGGTGGTGTGGGTAAGTTTAAGGGTAAAGTTAGGGACAGGTGTGGTGGTGTGGGTCAGTTTAAGGGTAAAGTTAGGGACAGGTGTGGTGGTGTGGGTAAGTTTAAGGGTAAAGTTAGGCACAGGTGTGGTGGTGTGGGTAAGTTTAAGGGTAAAGTTAGGCACAGGTGTGGTGGTGTGGGTCAGTTTAAGGGTAAAGTTAGGGACAGGTGTGGTGGTGTGGGTAAGTTTAAGGGTAAAGTTAGGGACAGGTGTGGTGGTGTGGGTAAGTTTAAGGGTAAAGTTAGGGACAGGTGTGGTGGTGTGGGTCAGTTTAAGGGTAAAGTTAGGGACAGGTGTGGTGGTGTGGGTAAGTTTAAGGGTAAAGTTAGGCACAGGTGTGGTGGTGTGGGTAAGTTTAAGGGTAAAGTTAGGGACAGGTGTGGTGTGGGTAAGTTTAAGGGTAAAGTTAGGCACAGGTGTGGTGGTGAGGGTAAGTTTAAGGGTAAAGTTAGGGACAGGTGTGGTGGTGTGGGTAAGTTTAAGGGTAAAGTTAGGGACAGGTGTGGCGGTGTGGGTAAGTTTAAGGGTAAAGTTAGGGACAGGTGTGGTGGTGAGGGTAAGTTTAAGGGTAAAGTTAGGCACAGGTGTGGTGGTGTGGGTAAGTTTAAGGGTAAAGTTAGGGACAGGTGTGGTGGTGTGGGTAAGTTTAAGGGTAAAGTTAGGGACAGGTGTGGTGGTGTGGGTAAGTTTAAGGGTAAAGTTAGGCACAGGTGTGGTGGTGAGGGTAAGTTTAAGGGTAAAGTTAGGCACAGGTGTGGCGGTGTGGGTAAGTTTAAGGGTAAAGTTAGGGACAGGTGTGGCGGTGAGGGTAAGTTAAGGGTAAAGTTAGGCACAGGTGTGGCGGTGTGGGTAAGTTTAAGGGTAAAGTTAGGGACAGGTGTGGTGGTGTGGGTAAGTTAAGGGTAAAGTTAGGCACAGGTGTGGCGGTGTGGGTAAGTTAAGGGTAAAGTTAGGGACAGGTGTGGCGGTGTGGGTAAGTTTAAGGGTAAAGTTAGGGACAGGTGTGGCGGTGTGGGTAAGTTTAAGGGTAAAGTTAGGCACAGGTGTGGCGGTGTGGGTAAGTTTAAGGGTAAAGTTAGGCACAGGTGTGGTGGTGTGGGTAAGTTTAAGGGTAAAGTTAGGGACAGGTGTGGCGTTGTGGGTAAGTTTAAGGGTAAAGTTAGGGACAGGTGTGGCGGTGTGGGTAAGTTTAAGGGTAAAGTTAGGGACAGGTGTGGTGGTGTGGGTAAGTTTAAGGGTAAAGTTAGGCACAGGTGTGGCGGTGTGGGTAAGTTTAAGGGTATTGTATCAAATGATTAATTTAAATGTTACTACATAGTTGTTAAGGCCACCTATATAAAGTGGGTCCAAATGTTTGAATTACACTGTACATATAGACTGTTTTAAGGTGATTTTAACCACAAACCCACAAACTTAAGTATTTTTAATTTGGTAAATATGGGTGGCAGAACTAATTTCCTGCTGAGTAGGAGTGCAGTATTTTGCACAATTTGACAATATAATCATAGAGGGTGAATGAAGGTCCGAAAATAAATGGCAATCTACTACCCCCGTGAGTTTGGGTAGTTTGTGTGAGAGAGGCCTCTCCATTCACTGAGAGTACATAGAACAGGCATGTAGTAACCTGGCAAAAAAGCCTTTCCGTCAACACAGTGCTTGGAATATAATGTTCCTTTGTGCAATGATTTTTCCAGAGAATAGTTACATCTGCCTTCTATGAGTAGAGTCTGAGTGATTAAGACCATTTAAGGTCCTGCTCCAGTCATAACACCGCAAGTCTACCATCATGACGCATTTGTTTAGAAAAGTACAGAACAAGAAACGGTATTCCCTGTACGTTTAGTACAAACTAGTCATGCAAGACTAAAAGTGGAGTGAGGAAATGATAGACTGGCAGACTGACCAATGAGAGAATGGAAAATGATAGCCACAGTTCCTGCAGCGACCATACAGAGGACCGCCTTGGTTCTGTCCCGTTTGCTGTTGACAAACACCAGCCCTACGTTCTTGAAATCACTCATAGGGCCTGTGAAGAACTTCATGAGGGAGTAGGCCAGACCATAGCTGGCCAGCATTTCCACTGCATCCTCTTTGACCGCTGCTATCCCCCTGTTTAAAGCCTGTAGAGGAAGAGAGAAATGATACAAATGTATCAGAAACACGGCGAATTGAAAGGGCGCTAGGACAAACTATCCCTCCTCATGGGATTCTTTAACACAAATACCCCTTTTCCACCAAGGCAGTGCTAGAGCTAGTTCAGAGCCAGAGCTAGTCCCAGTTCATAGTTGGTTCGACTGATGAGCCTTCTAAGAACCGTTTGCTTTTCCACATGCTGAGAGCCACAACAGAGCCAGGTCTTACGTCACTGTATACGTCTCATCTTTCTCAGCAACGCTAGCGAGGCAGCGGCAGTGTTGCCAAGTCTGCGGTTTTCCCGCGGAATTGGGCTACTTCAACACTGTTGCCGCGGGCTGTCTTTCATGTCCGCGGGTTGAAGCGACCCCAATTATGTGATATTTAGCCCCGGGAATGCGAATTTTAGTAGGCAACCATGCCAAAAAAACATATTTTACCCCCAAATGTGATTTTTACCGGGGAAGCCCACCTGAAACGCGATTGGGCTTGTTTTGAGTAGCAATTGGGTGGGTTTTGTTGTGAAAACCTGACAACCCTGGGCAGCGGGAAACACAAACACACCAGGCTTGTTCGAGATGCATCGACGCTGCGCAGACCGACCCACGTATGATATAAAAAAAAACACATGAGTGAATCAAAAGCATAAGGAGTCATGTGCTCTCACTGGACTCACAGCACCGCTGCCAACAAGCCTTCCATCAACAATGCAAACGTTGCGTTACTATTGATTCACATGGCTTTACGATCCTACATCGGCATCAAAACACGGCGAATCCAACGCATTCATGCAGTTCGCCGTAATTTGTACAGACGGAGATTACAAACGAGCAGCAGCTGTTAGCTCCATTAGCTGCCATTTCAACAATGGCGGATCTCAAGTTTGTGTTAGTCTTGTTGACCCCGCCCCCAGCGCCTGACGTAATCAGTTCTTACTTCTAGCCCTGTTCTAGCCCAGCAATGTTTTGGTGCTACTTAAGAACCACTTTTCCTGGCTCGGAGCTGGGGCTTTGGGTGTGGAAACACAAAGAACCGATTTGAAACTAGGCTCTGGCTCCGATCTAGCTCTAGCACTGCTTTGGTGGAAAAGGGGTAAAAGAGGGTTTTATACCCAAGGTATACAACACTAACCCTGTATCTAAATGCCTTGCATGGCATCCCCCCCAGAAAATGATCCAAATATGAGGGCTGGTATTGGCTACGCTGGATAAGTTTGTGTTACACATGATCACGGACCTCTCTCCCTTTTAAAGCTCAATATGCATGAAAATACAAACTTCACAGTGTCACAATGCACCATGTGCTTCTAAATATCCCAGTTATAAAAGTCTGTAGGACGTCCTAACACGATCAAGGAACATTTCTAAGCAGAAAAAGGAAGATTGCATTTATTCATGGACTTTTGTTGAGATAAACACCTGAAACTGTTATCGGAGTGAACAATGTAATCTCGCACCTCTTGAAGAAAGTGGAGATAGAGTAACTTCAAAGTGTCTCATTGATGGCTGACTGTATTGTGACAATAAAGCTGTAAAAATTGTTCACATGCCAGAATATATCCCCCTCAAACACATGAGAAGGTGATTTGGAAATGTGTCAGATGTCAAACTTGTTGGAAAAATGCTGAGGTGTACTACTTGCTCTTCACGTTGTAGGAGTTACTGCACATGAAATAACCATTGCTTGACTCTGACCTGGCGGCACCCTTCTGTAATATTTGCTGTTTGAGGAGAACATTGCTTATGTTTAAATCTTCAGATTGCATTTGAATGACATTAGGGCTGTCAACGAATATTCTAAATTCGAATATATATTCGAATAGTTTTTAAAAAACGAATTTCGAAGGGGAAAATGAATATTCGAATTTTTAAAAAAAGTGGAAAAAAAATGCCCGCGATAGTAGAGGCGTGGCTGTCTGCTTTGCGAGTGGGCGCGCTAGCGGCCTGAAGCCTTGTTTTATACTTTCGCCTGGCTCCGCAGCGCGAGCCTTTACTGTCTATGGCGCGAGCCCTCGCTGACTGTGCGCGCTCCTCCCCAAACGGACGAGGCGTTTAGTTTATACTTGACCATTGTGCTATTCTTTGAAGCGACAGAGGGCGACTCGGAGTAATTGTTCTATAAACCATCAGGAAAAAGCGTAGAGAAGAAGTGGGCTAATGTACACAGGTGACGATATTTATTTTAGTACACTTCACCCAAAACCACGCTACAAAAGAATCATGTAA
This sequence comes from Romanogobio albipinnatus, assembly GCA_023566225.1. Lineage (NCBI taxonomy): Eukaryota > Metazoa > Chordata > Actinopteri > Cypriniformes > Gobionidae > Romanogobio > Romanogobio albipinnatus. Next base: position 5,452,966 of record CM042244.1, read on the forward strand.
AACAGATCAAAATAAACCTTGATATTACTTGTGACATGAGAACAAAATGTATGTAGAAATGTAACGTTAACTTGTACAACTAAATTTATGATCTCTTAAATGTTTCCTAATTTCACTAAACACTTTCGTGAGTTTTCACTTTGTTTCGTGAACTTTTCTTTATTAAACGAGCTTGTTTATGCTTTTGTAGGCTCATTTTGTAAATATAAGCAACTAATTTGTATGTGCAAACTGGACTGGATTACTTTGCATCGCCCGCCACAAGCTCTTTGTCTGCAACACGACAAGAGGCCATAACGGAGAAATTAATTTCGTTCATTTGTAAGGACATGAGAGCGATCAGTGTGGTGGATGGGGCAGGCTTCAGGGAGTTCTGTCGAGCAGTGGAGCCGAGGTACCATAACCCTAACATTACTAAAGTGTAGGCTACTGTACTGACTGAAGAGATATTGCATGAATAAAGGATAAATGCACTGCTTCCACTGGTTTGATTATTTACCGTTTCACGTCAAGGAAAAGTTCCATGTTTACCACAACACAGCTCGCTCTGAGCGCTCAATATGCTGTAAAACTTCAATTAATATTTGTTTCAATCACTGAATGAAGCTGCTATATTTGGGACAAGAGTCGCGACCTTAAATTGCTTGCACAAAACCCTTGATCAGCACTCAAAATGTGTTTGTTCATTTAAACCGTTATGCGCAGAAAGCGTGAGGGTGAGAGAGTGTGAGGTCTGCGGTCTTGGCCATTAGTTGATTTACTTGTTTGTGTGTTGGTAATACGTTGTCAAATATGTTTAAACTTAAATAGACTACCTATACAAGTAGTTATGTCTCTTTGTATTAATTTGTCCTGTTATTGACGTAATGCGCGTCATTGACAAAATGCGCAACCAGATGTTCGAATAGTTCGAATATTCGTGTTTTTTTTAGAGGGAATATTCGAACGTCATTTTTGAGCAATTTTGACAGCCCTAAATGACATACAACAGTAGATAATCAGTTACAGAACTAATAAGAAGCAGGAAGACCTGTACAATAAGAGATAAAGGGCCCTATTTTAACGATCTGAAACGCAAGTGTCAAAGCGCAAAGCGCAAGTAACTTTGTGGGCGGGTCTCGGCGCTGTTGCTATTTTCCCGGCGGGATAAATGGCTCTTGCGCCCGGCGCAAATCTAAAATGGGTTGGTCTGAAGTAGCTTCATTATTCATAGGTGTGGTTTGGGCGTAACGTGAATAAACCAATCAGAGCGTCATCCAACATTCCCTGTAAAAGCAGGTGCGCAAGTTCCATTATGGATTGCTATTATTATGGCGTATTTACCAGGCGCACGCCAGGAGCGGTTCACAGCCGAGGAGACTGATGTTCTTGTAAGAGCAGTGAAAGACAGAGAAGTTGTGTTGTATGGGGATGGGAGAAACCCACCCAAAATAGCGTCGGTTAAATAAATAATTAGCCTGAATAATTTGTAAGCTAGATTTATGCCTATTTTTTCACATCTTCGTGGCACACCACAATGATTTCCGTCATCTCATGTGTTAATATTTTTTTAGTGTAACAATTTATGATTTGCAAAAATAACTGTTGCATCTGTGTAGATTACATGAGCAAAGTGTATGCGCGTTGTGCACGCTATGGTCAAGCATGCGCCCTTAAAATAGCATAATGAACAACGCGCCACTGACTTTAGACTAGGTTTTTTCTGGTCAGTGGCGCAATTGTTTAATGGAACAGCAAAATAGCACCAGGGATTGTTTGCGCCGGAACACGCCTCCTTTTTTGCGCTGAACCGCCCAGGGAGCGCAAGTTCATTCACTAGTTTAGCGACGTGCTTCTGTGGAGGGAAAAGCGCGCTTTGCGCGGGTGCAAAATAGGAATGACACATGCGTCGTGTACAAAGTCAATTGCGCTGGGTGCAAGATAGGGCCCAAAGTCGTTATCTGCTGCCTTCTTCTGACTCTTTTTGTCTGCCACTTCATCTCCAACGCCTTAGAACAATGTGCCGAGAGATAATGATTGTCTGTTACTGTGGGCAGACAGGCTCTTAGGCTTCCTGCTCACATTTCTTCTTTCCTCTATTATTGATTCAGAAAATTTATTTCATATCTAACAAGAACGAAAGACAATCATTCCAGTTTTCCCAAAATCAAATGAATTCTTCAGTGACTTCATCCATCAATTTAATTTATCAAATGTTCTCATATTAAGTTCTTTACTTACCAAAAAAACTCATTTCTCATCATGAGAAGTGAGGGATTGCATCAACACACTACATTTTTTTCCACAACTGTCAAATGCAACATTTTTATTTTATTTTTTTATTATTAAAGATCAACTGATATTGCATTTTATGGTCAATAACAATACAGATACGTTTCTAATAACTGATATTTAAAACCAGTTTGTAGTTTCATTTCTGCTTTTTAATACAACAATAAAACATAATGAATAATTAAACCATTATTATTATGTAATTACTGAATAAATAAGATATTTATTCTCCAGTGAGAAATGTGTAGCTTAACAATTACATAATTATTAAACATTTTGATTAACAGCCATTTATTTTCCAGAGAGAAGTGTAAAAATACAAACAATTATTTGTAAACCCAATAATCAAAAGAACCGATAAAAGTTGAATATCTTAAAAGATATAGGTCACACCAGTTAACCTATCGGTCTGTCTATAGTTGTATGCCTTCAAATATTTAATAAAAAGTGCGTGCGCACTAATATTTAAGTTTAACGTGATAATAAATGAATATATATATATATTAGGGGTGTAACGGTACACATATTCGTATTGAACCGTTTCGGTACAGGGCTTTCGGTCCAGTGCACGCGTGTAATGAACGGTTATGAATGTAATCTTTAACAGTTAACAGTCGGCTTGTTGTAAGCGCGGAACACACTTCAATCCGAGTTCCCACACGAACATATTAAGTATTCAGTCCATTTTATCACGAAATTCAAACGATAAATGCCGTTTTAACTCTCTTTAATGTGATGTGACTGATAGACATATCAGTTCAACTTAAAGCGGATCATAGACGCGTATCAGTTCAACTTAAAGCGGCAGCGCGCGGCGCGCGAGTCAATGCGATCATCTCTTCCTAAAGAATAAACATAAATTAATACATCTTAAGGTATGTTGAGGATACATTACAACTTACTGAAATGTATCATATGTCGTGTAATCGCTCCATCTGTGTTTCAACCGCGGAAAGACAATAAAACTGCTTGTAAACAATGTCATGCAGAATCACGTTTACTCAGAAGTCCTTCAGTGTCCACAGCTGTAGCTCACTAGAGAAATCAACTCTTTCACTGAATACATGCACTATATTAGCCGTTATATTCATTATATTAGCCGTTATATTCATTATATTAGCCGTTATATTCATTATATTAGCCGTTATATATTCATTATATGCTACTTAGCCTGTTAGTGATGTCTTGTTTATTTAATGTATGTTTAAATAAACCTGTCATGAAAATTACAGCCACTAAATGATTATATTTCAACAACGAATAAAAATAATTAGATTTAGAAGTTAATGCAAAAACTGCCGTATGTGAATCTTATGAGTGTTGATTATTATATCTAAAAATAAATAGCAACTGAATTTAGGCTGAATAAAAATTAATAAAAAGCAATTTTGTAAAACTGCTGTACCGAATCCATACCGAACCGGGACTTCAAAACCGAGGTACGTACTGAGCTGTCAGTTTTGTGTACCGTTACACCCCTAATATATATATATATATAGGGTACAACGGGGCTAAAGGCTCCACGGGGTTACGGGCTCCTTTGATTTGATTTTCCTCTAAACCAGTAGATGGCACAAAAACTTGCCTCAGCACTTTCCAAAACATCCGCTTTTCAAGATGCACGTGGAATTTTTTCTGATCTTTGACGCGATTACAGACAGCAGCACAAAGTTGATTTTGCGCTCATTTGATCTAATATTTGATGCATTTTAAAATGTTGTAGATTTAAGTAGCAAATAAGAATCGCTAAAATTATTGAATATATTTTGAAACAAAGGTCTTGTTAATGTTTGTCAGTTTTGTTCAAGTTAATTAAAGCAACAGTTTTTAAATAACGGAAGAAGTATGGTATTTGGGGTAAAAGGCACCATATTTTACATGATAATATACAGCTGGCTAACTTTTCCAATTGTTGACATGACATGGTTAGATTCAGATGGTAAGTATCATATATTAAAGGGATAGTTCACCCAAAAATTTTAATTAGCCCATGATTTACTGACCATCAAGTCATCCGAGGTGTATATAACATTCTTCTTTCAGACGAATAAAATCTGAGTTATATTAAAAATGTTCTGCCTAATCCAAGCATTATTATAGCAGTAATAGTTGCTCTGTTTTTGAAGTCTATAAAAAATGTCTCTGTCCGTCAAATAACGTGTTCCACGTGGCTTCGGGGTGTTAATAAAGGCCTTCTGAAGCGAATCGATGCATTTGTTTAAGAAAAATATCCATATTTAAAAATGTATTTAATTTTTTTCTATGGCTCTGCATCAGCCGTCCCCGCGCCATCACTTCTGGCAAATAAGGACAAAATACATGCAAAATACCGGCGCGATCATAGATATATACATAGATTCCTCATTAGTGCCTGCGCGGATCGGTCGAATGAGGCATCTACGTTTATATATCTTTGATCGCGCCAGTATTTTGACCTTATTCGCCGGAAGTTATGGCGCTGGGAATACTAGATGACATTCGTCTGATAAGAGGTTAAAAAATATCTTAATACTGTTTGGTTTCTCCCAGAAACCGATCGTTTCGTGTCTTAAGACATCAATGTGTCGCCACGAGCCGCAAGGTTTAATAAGGATTTGTATGTCTATGTGTTTTTACTCTCATTGCTCTCATACTCTAAAATATCCCCATTCACATGCATTATACGACGATCACACTGCAACGGTTGGAGTTAAAAATCTTCATTTGTGTTCTACTGAAGAAACAAACACACCTACATCTTGGATGCCCAGGGGGGTAAACAGATAAACATAAAAATGTAGTTTTTGGGTGAACTATCCCTTTAAGTTGGATGTCCACTAGTGCTGGGCGGTATACCGGTATTTGTTTTTGATATGATATGAATTTTGATGATACCGCAATAACGGTATGTGTCGCATCAACAATATTGGGAACGATATCTACTGTACACTCGCTATTGCGGTACAATGTGGGATTGAATGAGTGCACTCAATAACGTCCACTATGGTTTCGGACACCACTACAGATGGCTGTCCCCTCAAATAATGCCCTATTTGAGGTTATAGGGGGCGATTTCGGATTCAGTCCTTGATTACAGCGGAGAATTCAAACTACATGCGGGCTGCGGCGCGCAATAGAGAGCTGGATCTCCACATGGATCATAGCACAGATATAGACCGGAACGAGCGCGTTTAAGTTTTTTTATGGACCTACTTCATATACTCTAGTGCTCTAAACAGCTAAATGCGCACATATTTCATCACATCTTCTTCAAATGAAATGTATGCTAAGGACACAGATACAACCGTACGTCTGATCACTGACAATTCAAAGAAGAATGGGCAAAAAAGTAACTGCTTTATTCTTTCTGTGTTAAACTGACGTGTGTCGTTCAGAGACTGTAGTGCTCTTACATGTATTGAAAATATCCTTAGACTTTTTAAAAGTTCTTCCGCGTTTCTCCCTCGTTTTGGCAGTTTGTTGTTATAAAGGGTTAGATTTTTAATATTGCTTAAGGTTCCCTCAACTCTGTTTTTTTTTCTCTCCGTGGTCATATTTGAATATTCATGTGTCTGTAATGAGTGTGTTTTATTGGTTGTTGTCTCCGCACAGCGTCATTTTGTGGGGCTTTGTAAACCTGTATTAACTCTAGTGTGGAGGTTTTCTACAATATTCACTCGTCGTGACAGTAAAATAGGGCATTCTAGTCAATCTACTGCAGTATTTACTCTCTCAATGAGTAGAATATGTGGTTAACACCTGGTCATGCATAGGGGAAAAATACCATCATATACCGCGAAACCGATATCATTTAGAAAAATACCATGATATAAATGTTTGGTCATACCGCCCAGCACTAGTGTCCACTTTAGAGATAATCACCATATTTATAATGAAACAGTCATATTTAAAAATGTGATATTAATCATATAATAAAAGATGATTTATATAATAGAAAGATGATAAAATAAATAATAAAAGATGATAAAACATATAATAAAAGATGATAAAAGATGATTTATTGTTACTACTGTAAATCGATATTAAATTATTATGGGATCTCCTTCAATGCTTTCAGAATCTTTACTTTTTTAAATGATTTTGTTTCTATATTTTTCAGATATATTTCTACTAGGGGTGTAACGGTACACAAAACTGACGGTTCGGTACGTACCTCGGTTTTGAAGTCCCGGTTCGGTATGGATTCGGTACAGCAGTTTTACAAAATTGCTTTTTATTAATTTTTATTCAACAGTGGTTTAATGAAAAAAATTGTGTCTGTCCTTAAATGAATTCAATTATAACTAAAAGTTTCTTAAAGATAATGCTGTAAACTATATAGGGAGCCCTTACTTACATATAGCTATTAAAGATTAACAACAGAGCCCAAACTATTAGCCTAAATTCAGTTGCTATTTATTTTTAGATATAATAATCAACACTCATAAGCTTCACATTAGGCAGTTTTTGCATTAACTTCTAAATCTAATTATTTTTATTCGTTGTTGAAATATAATCATTTAGTGGCTGTAATTTTCATGACAGGTTTATTTAAACATACATTAAATAAACAAGACATCACTAACAGGCTAAGTAGTATATAATGAATATATAACGGCTAATATAATGACTATAACGGCTAATATAATGAATATAACGGCTAATATAATGAATATAACGGCTAATATAGTGCATGTATTCAGTGAAAGAGTTGATTTCTCTAGTGAGCTACAGCTCTGGACACTGAAGGACTTCTGAGTAAACGTGATTCTGCATGACATTGTTTACAAGCAGTTTTATTGTCTTTCCGCGGTTGAAACACAGATGGAGCGATTACACGACATATGATACATGTCAGTAAGTTGTAATGTATCCTCAACATACCTTAAGATGTATTAATTTATGTTTATTCTTTAGGAAGAGATGATCGCATTGACTCGCGCGCTGCCGCTTTAAGTTGAACTGATGCGCGTCTATCAGTCACATCACATTAAAGAGCGTTAAAACGGCATTTATCGTTTGAATTTCGTGATAAAATGGACTGAACACTTAATATGTTCGTGTGGGAACTCGGATTGAAGTGTGTTCCGCGCTTACAACAAGCCGACTGTTAACTGTTAAAGATTACATTCATAACCGTTCGGTACACGCGTGCACCGTACCGGAAGCCCTGCACCGAAACGGTTCAATACGAATACGTGTACCGTTACACCCCTAATTTCTACATATTTTAATGACAGCATATTTATTGATCAAAAATTTATAATTTCATTCATCAAAATAAACCAAAAAAAAAAAAGTTCAAACTTTGCTAAAGTGATTGTTTTGAACAACTATTAACTTAGACATTATTAAAAACATATTTTAGCGAAATTATTTGTATCAATTTTGCCCCATGTTTTATTATTTATTTCACACAAAATCTGTTGCTCCATAAATGTTCAATACAAACATGTATATTTTTCTGTATATCATACATTATAGGACTAGTGAAAAGCACATTTATCTTAAGGTGTGCCTTTAGCCTCGTTTTTTTATAAAGAAAAACAGTGAACAAGATTAATTTTAATCTATGGAAGTCATGACAATAAAACAATTTTCCATTACGCAGAAACATAAGCGCATCAAAATGCGATGTGAATTACATTGATAAAATATTTAATCAGCCAAGGGTTTGGGGTTTTTGTAGTCAACCCATTTAAACACGGAGTGCCTGTGATAAAAATAAATAAAAATAAGATACTGTATGCCGCACTTATACATTCGTTAATGGTTGACAAAAACATGGCCAGTTCACGCAGAGGTGAAAACAAAATCAGCCCATCCAAAAGTGCACATTCATCTCGGTCAGATTGCTTTTGCATTGTGTGACACAAGTTACTGGATGCGCTGTATGGCCAGCTGTTGACGGACACAGCTGATGTTGTTTGTGATGGTGCCATGTAAACGAAGGGCCGCTGTTTCATACGTAAAGCTAGCCTATAAATGACATTATCAACATACATGCGAGAGCCACTGATAAACAGACCTGAGGGATGCCATTGCTGCAGTGTCCAAGGATACACAAGCAATCTCACGCCACGACGCGCTGATTTTAAAACACAATTCATTCACACTTGCCTGTTCGCCGAGGTCGATGGCTATGTTGGTTATGGCCAGCGGCACCAGGAATCGGATGAGAGGCAAGTAGTGCGTAAGCGCCGGGAATTTCACCATGTTCTCCGGGAAGATGCCAACATCAGCTGCTCGGATCTGGGAGGATGAGAGGCCGGTCAGCGCCTGTCGAGTTCGCAGTGTTTTCTAGCAGAAATACACCGAGATCAGGTCCGTCCCTGCCCTCCTACACAACAACAGCATCATAAACAATGATCTGGTGCATGGGAAAATAGGAGGGTCACCAGAAATTTCTGCTGACGGCTTCTCCATTGTTCACCCATCAGTGGAGAGGGAAAAAATACATATAATCGGCCGCGGCGATTAAGTGCGGCACGAGCGTAAAGCCAAATACGCGGACTCTGCTATCGATGGCCACTCGGTTAACTGTACTTAAATCATCATCCTTCCTTAACAACACGTGGGTTGCTGCATAAAGGCCACTCCTCTTCTAAACGTCACCTGCTGGCGTACAGAAATACACTGCTGAACGACACACTGATGTCCGAAATTGAGCTCATTCCAGTCAGAGAGGATTACGCACTGCACAAGGGGATGAAATGGCCGTCTTCGTCTTTAGCCTGTATCTTACCTGCGTGTAAGCCTAGCCTACTACACGTTCATTCGACCTGACATGTTAGCGCACTGAATGCATATCAAATTGAGACATTAGAGAAAATTTGTGACGCTGAAGAATCTCAGAGGGACCCGAACATCTTAATTTGTCGGCCGGCAGGTGGGGCTGCGGAGCGGGCAAGTCTTGTGCGACGCACTGCTGCCTGTCAAGCTGTCAATTAAAGGGACCGTTCACCCAAAAAACACAAATGTGCATATTTGTATGCAAGACATCTCCTTTTGTGCTGCATGTGTTTACTCCTGCACCCGTAGGGAGAGACAATATCACATCAGTGCAACCCAGAATGTAACTTTTTTTCTACACTTGGAAAGCAACAAAAATATAATATTTGGTCAAATTAAAGGGGGGGGGGGGGGGGTCTAATGCTATTTCATGCATTCTGACTTACACTGTTAAAAAGTTTGATTCTCATGCTAAACATGGCTACAAATTTTTTTTTAAATGTATGACATTTATGACAAATGTATGACAAATTATTTATGTGCCAAATACACTCCGTCAGGATTCGAATACGTTTCGGAAAGTTATTCGGCCAAAAATGGCAAAAATTGCAATAATAAGTGAAAAGATTTAATACATTTTACCAAAGATTGGTGTCAATATATCAAAGCAGGGTGTCAATATAGTGTCAATATGTCATTGCAGAGATCTCGCCTCAAGAGGCCTTTTCATTATAAGTATGGACCACATGGCGGTGCTGTTTTGAAACCTTTTAAGTACCTTAAAGGCATGGTGCTGATGGCACATACCAAGTTTCGTAATGATACAACAATTCATTTGTAAAGTATAGCATTTTATATCATAATACTGCATTGTAGTCAATGGGAATTTCATGTTTTGTTCTATTATAGCGCCACCAAGTGGCACAATCCTACCATTTTTTTAATGTGTCCTCGGAGTGAGCCCATACATGTCTGTGTCAATTTTGTTGAAAATATCTTGTTTCGTTTTGGAGTTATAGACATTTATATGAAAAAACACTTGAAAAATGACTGACACCTGACTTTGATTGGATTTTACTCCCCCTTACTATCAATATTTTGACATTTGGGCCTAAATGAATGGTTATCGACCTATGTTTCCGAACTTCTGAAGCTGGTTTCTTCTCGATCGGACTAGCGGTTTCGAAGATATCAGCTAATGTTTTTCAAGGGCTAAATTGCAACGCTGCACAAACCATATGCCGAAACCTAGCAAGTCTGGTATTGTTGGACTCGGTGAGGATTCAGGAGACAAATAAAGTTAGTCCCATGAAAATAAGTCAACCCCACCCAAAGTTATAAGCATTTGGAAAAAAAAATTCTCCACTAGGTGGCGCTGTTTCGAAACTTCTCAGGCTACTTCAGGGCATCGTGCTGATGACCCATACCGAGTTTCGTAACAATCCGTTCATGCGATCATAAAATACAGCATTTTAGCACATAATTCAAAATGACAGACAGCCAAAATGGCCGATATGGTAAAATTGGATATCAGACGACTCGGCATGACGTCCTGAATCTAACAAGACTTTTATGATTTTTGGACAAACAGTTCAGAAGTTATAAGCAAAAATAGTCATTTTTTTGTATCTCCGGACCAGTAGGTGGCGCTGCGACGAAACACTGCATGTTGCCTCAGGTCATGCTTGTGATGAAATGTACCAAGTTTGGTTTGAATACGATAAAGCGTTGCGGAGATATTGCCTTAAGTGTGTTTTTGCAACCGCTACATCAAATTTGTTTGCGTGTTTATCAAAAACGATTTAACGAATCAATTTGATTTGCAAGATTTTATGTCAGCATGGTCTGAAGATGATCTGGTTCAATTTTTGTGCAAATCGGATGAACCGTCTAGGACGAGTTCGCAAAAGTAGGTTTTTCGGAAAATTCAAAATGGCGGGAAAATTATTATGACGGTTCAAAAGTTATTAGCATAAACATGAGTCAAATTTTGGACTGATGGTGGCGCTAGAGGGATTGAGTTAGAGACTCCAAATTTGCTATGGTGACATTTCAGACTGTCCTCTATTAGTGTGCCGAATTTCACAACTTTTTACCATACGGTTCTATGGGCTGCCATAGACTTTGTGGTGGAAGAAGAAGAAGATGAATAATAATAATAATAGGAACAGGAACGGTTTCAATAGGTGCCTTCGCACCTTCGGTGCTTGGCCCCTAATAACTGCAATTATATTATTGACGATACTATGTATTAAAAAATCCCAATGGGGAAATATTGCAATTCCACTGTGGGACAGTGTTGCCATATGGCAACATTGAAATTCTCAATTTACAGTAAAACTATATTCAGGCCCGGTTCTACGGCACCCTAAAAAACAAGCAAAAGCAACCTCAGTTGATACTGTAATAATATTGGCTAAACAGATTTGGCAGATTTTGTGAGAAATTTGTTTCCTCTAGAAAGCGTCAAATGCATCTATTCACAGCGTGTTTTTGCAGCCAATCACAGTTGATCTCTCAAACGCGATATTCAGTGCTGAGTTAAAGCAGCCTCGCGTAACCTCTCATTAACAAGACACGATGCAAGCAAGATATTTATTGCTGACAATGTAATTTTTATAATGGAGCTTTGTGAGATCGCGATGAACTGACAAAGCAACAGCATTTTAGTGATCGTAGCGATCTTGGCTCACTGTCGAGGCTACAGTCTGTAACATTCATTGAATAAAACAATTGCTGCTAAGAGGACAGACGGCCAATCGCATGCTGCAAAGTTTAGGAAGTGACATCTAAATATAAATGCCACTCTGCACGAGACAGAAGTATCCTCCTGAGAGGTTTTGCCTCTGTAGAGGACATTATGTTTTAGCCAATTTCTCTGACAACATGCACAGTTTTAAGTCTGGATATTCATATATGAAATAAGAGACATTCTTATGAAAACATTATTACACGTCTTTTAACATTACATATTGTCCCAAAACACATTCATATGCGAATTATATACAGTGTATAGATGCATTGCATAGAATGGGAATGGCATATGGCCAAGTTTACACATATTGCATAGTAAAATGGTATATCAAATTATTCTGTTATCTTTCATAACATTAGGAATGTTAAGAATCATCCTTATACAAAGTTTGGATAAAAAAAGCTTAAAGCATTAAAAAAAAATGGTGTCCTCTACAGAGCAGAGGATATAGTATAACAGGATTTTTTTATATCCATTTGTTTAGTTTTTTTTAATGCTTTTTTAAACAATGTAATGGCCTAAAAAAAATCTAAATTCACAAAAAAATTGTAGCAAACTATTTTTGAAATTCGAGTTATTGGTAAAAGTGAATAGTAAATAAATAATCATACATTTCTCACTGTACACTGCTATGGTGGAGCACATTTACTAGAGCAGTGTTTCCCAACCGGGGTGCCGTCTGACGAGAGCAGGGGTGCCGTGTAAAAGTCCTTCAAATATATACAGTGAGGAAAATAAGTATTTGAACACCCTGCTATTTTGCAAGTTCTCCCACTTGGAAATCATGGAGGGGTCTGAAATTGTCATCGTAGGTGCATGTCCACTGTGAGAGACATAATCAAAAAAAAAAATAATCCAGAAATCACATTGTATGATTTTTTTACTATTTATTTGTATGATACAGCTGCAAATAAGTATGTGAACACCTGTCTATCAGCTAGAATTCTGACCCTCAAAGACCTGTTAGTCTGCCTTTAAAATGTCCACCTCCACTCCATTTATTATCCTAAATTAGATGCACCTGTTTGAGGTCATTAGCTGCATAAAGACACCTGTCCACCCCATACAATCAGTAAGAATCCAACTACTAACATGGCCAAGACCAAAGAGCTGTCCAAAGACACTAGAGACAAAATTGTACAACTCCACAAGGCTGGAAAGGGCTACGGGGAAATTACCAAGCAGCTTGGTAATAAAAAGGTCCACTGTTGGAGCAATCATTAGAAAATGGAAGAAGCTAAACATGACTGTCAATCTCCCTCGGACTGGGGCTCCATGCAAGATCTCACCTCGTGGGGTCTCAATGATCCTAAGAAAGGTGAGAAATCAGCCCAGAACTACACGGGAGGAGCTGATCAATGACCTGAAAAGAGCTGGGACCACCGTTTCCAAGGTTACTGTTGGTAATACACTAAGACGTCATGGTTTGAAATCATCCATGGCACGGAAGGTTCCCCTGCTTAAACCAGCACATGTCAAGGCCCGTCTTAAGTTTGCCAATGACCATTTGGAGGATCCAGGAGTCATGGGAGAAAGTCATGTGGTCAGATGAGACCAACATAGAACTTTTTGGTCATAATTCCACTAAACGTGTTTGGAGGAAGAAGAATGATGAGTACCATCCCAAGAACACCATCCCTACTGTGAAGCATGGGAGGGGTAGCATCATGCTTTGGGGGTGTTTTTCTGCACATGGGACAGGGCGACTGCACTGTATTAAGGAGAGGATGACCGGGGCCATGTATTGCGAGATTTTGGGGAACAACCTCCTTCCCTCAGTTAGAGCATTGAAGATGGGTCGAGGCTGGGTCTTCCAACATGACAATGACCCGAAGCACACAGACAGGATAACCAAGGAGTGGCTCTGTAAGAAGCATATCAAGGTTCTGGCGTGGCCTAGCCAGTCTCCAGACCTAAACCCAATAGAGAATCTTTGGAGGGAGCTCAGACTCCGTGTTTCTCAGCGACAGGTCAGAAACCTGACTGATCTAGAGAAGATCTGTGTGGAGGAGTGGGCCAAAATCCCTCCTGCAGTGCAAACCTGCTGAAAAACTACAGGAAACGTTTGACCTCTGTAATTGCAAACAAAGGCTACTGTACCAAATATTAACATTGATTTTCTCAGGTGTTCAAATACTTATTTGCAGCTGTATCATACAAATAAATAGTTAAAAAAATCATACATTGTGATTTCTGGATTTTTTTTTAGATTATGTCTCTCACAGTGGACATGCACCTACGATGACAATTTCAGACCCCTCCATGATTTCCAAGTGGGAGAACTTGCAAAATGGCAGGGTGTTCAAATACTTATTTTCCTCACCGATATATATATATATATATATATTATTATTTTTTTTTTAAATTTTTCAAATAATTCTCTCTTTGTAAACTTTGTTCAATGCATGCGAGTGCTGCAGTATGTTCGAATATGACCAGTCATTTTCGCCGTCATCACCCGGGTGTAGCGCCTGAAGACGCGAATGAGAAGTCGCGAGCGCTGTGACAAAATGTGTCTCTGTGCACTCATCCGAAAGCGCGCAATCGTCTCACAGCACGCAAATATTGAGTTCTCTTTCAAGTCTTGCTCTTGAACGGACAAACTCACACAAAAAGTATGTCAACATGTCCATCTTGATGGGTGTTCTAACAGACAGTCTGTATATGCCTTAAGTCAGGGGTAGGCAAGTTCGGTCCTAGAGAGCCTCTGTCCTGCAGAGTTTGGCTTCAACCCTGAAAGATGTCTATGGAAGCTCTTATTGAGAATTAACAGATGTTTAGATGTTGCTGTTTTATTGAAAATGTTTGGTCACCATTATGGTGATCAGTGTTTCATTTAGTTGGGCAGTTTGACCCTTGGCTTTTTATGCGAGTTTGTGGTTTTTGTAACAGTGTTAACAAAAAACAATCTGTTCAAATCAAAATAAGCCATAAACAAAATTATCATTAAGAAAAATGTTTGACTAAAGTGATCACTGACTAAAAATATTAATAAATAATATTCACCAACAATACTTTCTAGCCAAAGATCAGACATTCTGAACTGATTTTTAAATACATTCTAGGGGGAAAAAAAGGTTAGACGCACACAGACATCAAGAATCAGCATATGTGCTGAATAACCCATCCAAGTGCATACACACCATAGTGAACACACACACCCGGAGCAGTGGCCAGCCATATTGCTGCAGCGCCCAGGGAGCAGTTGGGGGTTCGGTGCCTTGCTCAAGGGTCTCACCTCAGTCGTGGTATTGAAGGTGGAGGAGGCGTGTTTGGTACTAACAATCCACTAACAATCCCTGCCGGACCTGAGACTCGAACCCGCAACTTTGGGGTCCGACTCTCTAACCATTAGGCCACAACTTCCCCCTACATACTGTTGCAATGCATGCTGGGAGCCATGAGTTTTATACTATGATGGCTTAGTAGGGTTGGAGCTAAACTCTGCAGGACAGCGGCTCTCTAGGATCGAACTTGCCTACCCCTCAGTAAACTTTATACAGTCGAGAAAGACGACGCATATCCATGCATTAGGTCTTAAAGGGGCAGTAGCGTTTACTGCTGTCTGTTTAATGTCAAACAACAAAAGACAAGGACATCACTCGCAGCTTTTGATTTAAATGCTTTTGTAAGTTTAATAGGATTAATCTTTAATTTATACAGTCAAATATGCAATGTTATTTTACATTTGATCAATTTCTGTACCTGAAAACTAATGTTAGACGTACCTGAAAAGCATAGTTCATTTTATTAGTAGGTCTATCTTTGCTCAATAGTATTTATTTGTGCTGCTGCTTGTATTTAAATTATTTGTTCTTATTATTTTCTTTATTTTTATTTGACAGTAGTCCTTTTTTCAGCTGAACATAGCAAATACTGAACCGTACCAAAACCGTGAACCTAAAACCGTGACACAACAAAATGCCGAACATTTTCAAAGGGTGCATGACTGAAAAAAGGTTGGGAAACACTGTACTAGAGCACCCTCAGTCATTTCAGAAGCACCCTCAGTGAAGTTGATTTGTGAATACAAATCTCTAATTTTCATTCAAAAGATATTGCAAAAAAAATCCCCCTCGAGAAGAGATGTTTAGAAATTAGGTTAATAGAGCAATTTCTGGAGCACTTCAACAGGTGTCTTCAGTGTGACAGGGAAAGTTTTAAAAACAGCACATCATTGGCTACCTTAAAGGGATAGTTCACCCAAAAGTGAAAATTAGCCCATGATTTACTCACCCTCAAGTCCTAGGTGGGTATGACATTCTTCTTTCAGACGAATACAATCAGAGGTATATTAAAGGGATAGTGTCATCATTTACTCACCCTCAAGTTGTTCCAAACCTGTATGAGTTTCTTTGTTCTGCTTAGTTACTTTTTAAGAAAAGTAATGCGTTACGTTACTTTTGCGTTACTTTTTCTCAACTGGGCTGGGCTTGATTTTGTTTATAACAAAAAAGATATATTTTTGTGCAACGGTAAAGACCTCTTCATACCAAAATTGAAATAATAAGCCCCAGGCTGAGGTAAAAA
This sequence comes from Romanogobio albipinnatus, assembly GCA_023566225.1. Lineage (NCBI taxonomy): Eukaryota > Metazoa > Chordata > Actinopteri > Cypriniformes > Gobionidae > Romanogobio > Romanogobio albipinnatus. The sequence goes on from CM042244.1 coordinate 5,469,233, forward strand.
TGCAGATTCACGCATGAACAGTAGAGGACGCAGCTCTGCTGTGCTGCCATTCTGGATAATGGTAGAATAGGAATCTAGTAATTTTCATCATCAAAGGTCATTGGTAAATTAAATATAAAAGGTAGATTATGCATAAAAATAGTTGTATTATTTTACATTTAATTATTGGAGGTTTGCATAGTACTCTGATTTTGCATTTGACTGATTTGAATGATTTTGAGGAGTACAGAATCTTTATTGTGCAAGTGAGATAAATAAATGCTCACATTTAGTCTGGAACTACAATAACCATCATGTTTACACACAACACCGCTGCACTTATTTTTCTCAACATGGGGGCAGGAGAGCTGTCAGTCAAATTAATGTGAAAAAGTAACTTGCGTTACTTTTTATGAAAAAGTAACTCATATTTTGTTGTAGATGTTAATCTTGAGTACCTATAGAGTAGTATAACATCCTTCGTGTCTCCCCAAGAGTCTTTAGTTTTATCATAGAGTCTGAAAGCTGTGACATCCTTAGAAAACATGGGAAAAATGTTTTTAGAAGACGGCCATGCGCGAGTTTTACAACGTGTGTGTGTGTGTGTGTGTGTGTGTTTATGGTTTATGAGGACATGATTTGATGTATGGACTGTATGTGACTTAGCAGTAGCAAGCGGAACGGTTTTGCACTAGTGCGTTTACATAGAAAAGCAATGGAATAGTAGCGCATTTGAATGAAGAAGCGCGCTTTGTGTGAGGTTTAATTTGAAAGAAGTCGTTTAGTTCAACATATTTTCCCACTCTTTGTGTATTGTTGTTTGGAGGGGTTTTACAATAAACAAACAGACACCTATAATGGTCAGCTGAACAAATACATTTAAACACACATCATCGCATGCTCCATTGATAAATTAACTATACTCATGTGGTTTAGCCTACTTGATGTGCACTTACGCCAAACACACACAGACATTTGAAGCAGTTTTACTCACCGCCCGCGGTTACGAGCTCCATCCTTCAGCATTAGACGGGGTTGAACTGGGCCTTGTTTATAAAACAATCATCGCCGAAATGCAGGGAACAAACACTTGCACAACTCTGGTGCTGCTCCATCCACTGTCCCAGTAACGCTGGGTTCTTTGGGATGGTGAACAGGGGTGTCTTGCCCTGACAACCAAAAACACACTTCTTTGGTGACATTGTTGATTTATTGAAGTCCTGTGACCTGTGCAGGACAGCCGACGACTTCCCTAAAGCCGAGCAAAGCGCGGATGGGCGTGCATTTGTTCTCTCGCTCTAGTCGCGCGAGCCTGCAGAAGGAAATTCCGCCCTTGTTGACCCATACTCGGACACTTGAACCTCACTTAATTTCCCTGATCTTGTATGTATGTATAAGTTCTGCAATAAAAAATACAATTAAAAAAACTTTAACAGTATGAAAAACTCAGTATACATAAAATAGCATTATTCCATACAAGTCCATAAAAGTGCATCTATGCATCTACCCATCATAATAGTGCATCTATCATCATAAAAGTGCATCTATCATCATAAAAGTGCATCTACCCATCATAATAGTGCATCTATCATCATAAAAGTGCATCTATCCATCATAAAAGTGCATCTACCCATCATAATAAAGCATCTATATGCATCTATCATCATAATAGTGCATCTATCATCATAAAAGTGCATCTATCCATCATAAAAGTGCATCTACCCATCATAATAAAGCATCTATATGCATCTATCATCATAAAAGTGCATCTATCATCATAAAAGTGCTTCTACCCATCATAAAAGTGCATCTATCCATCATAAAAGTGTATCCATCCATCATAAGAGTGCATCTACCCATCATAATAAAGCATCTATATGCATCTACCATCATAATAGTGCATCTATCATCATAAAAGTGCATCTATCATCATAAAAGTGCTTCTACCCATCATAAAAGTGCATCTATCCATCATAAAAGTGCATCCATCCATCATAAGAGTGCATCTACCCATCATAATAAAGCATCTATATGCATCTACCATCATAATAGTGCATCTATCATCATAAAAGTGCATCTACCCATCATAATAAAGCATCTATAAGCATCTACCATCATAATAGTGCATCTATCATCATAAAAGTGCTTCTACCCATCATAAAAGTGCATCCATCCATCATAAGAGTGCATCTACCCATCATAATAGTGCATCTATCATCATAATAGTGCATCTATAATCATAAAAGTGCATCTATCATCATAAAAGTGGATCCATCCATCATAAGAGTGCATCTATCCATCATAAGTGTATCCATCCATCATAAGAGTGCATCTACCCATCATAATAGTGCATCTATCATCATAATAGTGCATCTATCATCATAAAAGTGCATCTATCATCATAAAAGTGTATCCATCCATCATAAGAGTGCATCTATCCATCATAAAAGTGCATCTACCCATCATAATAGTGCATCTATCATCATAAAAGTGCATCTACCCATCATAAAAGTGCATCTATCATCATAAAAGTGCATCTATGTGCATCTATCATCATAAAAGTGCATCTATACATCATAAAAGTGTATCCATCCATCATAAGAGTGCATCTACCCATCATAAAAGTGCATCCATCCATCATAAAAGTGCATCCATCCATCCATCATAAAAGTGCATCCACCCATCATAAAAGTGCATCTATCCATCATATAACTTGTTGTAATCATATCATATAAAACTACGTAATGTAAACCACACAAGATTGCAGCTGCTTTTAGCCATTATGCTCTAAAAATCTGAAGATTCCTGCATTCACAATCTTCTGAGTCATCTCTTATGGCATTTCTTTACTCTTTCATCATGACATTTCATTAAAAAGTTTCAGTGAACAATTAATTTGAGGTGGAGGCGAACTGTTGTAATGCAGCATGCATGCTTCATCAGATGCTTATGAATTATTGAGCCGTGGCCGTTTCTAATTTCCTGCCCACACTGTGTCCATGCTTTACAACGTAATAAACGGTCAGACCGTTAAGATGAAGTCATCAAGGACACAGATCTTAAAACGAATGGGACACTAAACTAGCCAAACGTAATACCTACAAATCTAGAAAGGAACAAGTCTAGATTCATGGTTCAATTTTTATTGTAATATGCAAAGCAATAATTAACTTTGTAAACGAATAAAAATCATTCAAAATCTCATCCCAGCTGGAGGTGCAGCTATGTCTCATAAAACCACTGCAAATAATTTATTTAGAAATGCATACTTTCATCCTTAAAATGACATTGGTAGCAGAATAAGGACAACAAATCTTTACATTTATCAGAATTAACACAAGAAAGGAAAAAACACAAATGCAAGAAGAACTGCAAGGTGGAAGACACAAAATGATTGTGCAGTAACTCCTGAGCTCTGTCGATTGTGTGCGGCTGCAATATATACTCTTTAAAGACGTGTAATGTTTGATTGTCCATCTGAGGGTTGATTCCACTTTGGTCTACCATGTTCATCAAATTTGGAAGACTTTTTGGGCACGAGTGCATTGTAGTGTCTGTCATCTTCTGTAAGCAAGCAGAGAGAAGGCCAGTCTTCCCTGTGGTCGTTCGGGTAGTATGTGACGAACTCTTCAGTGTCACACTTGTACAGCCGAACGACACGGATCGTCTGTTGAAGGGAATGACCCAGGAGGCACATCTCCACCTAAACAGTATTACATCAGGAGAGGTTCCTTCATAAAAATATGATCACTTCAATCATTTCAACAATGCCATGGACTAGCATATATAAATATATGTTATTAAAAACGAGGCCAGTGGAAATTATGGTGACAATGGAAAACATTAAATTCAAATATGGGTGCTACAACTAACCCATAAAGAAATGAAATCAAGCAATCAATCAAGTAAATAATATGACTAATTTACATTTACAATGTTATAAATATATATGCTTGTTTTTCAATAAGTATGTTTTGTTTTTTTAGCCATGGACCCAGCTGGAGGCCTTGCTGATGTATGATTGAATAGTATGTATTAATATTAAGTATTTCATTAAACTATTTGTTGTCATTTCATATTTAAAATGGTTATATATTTATATTTTATTCAGCTTCCATCAGAGCTGCTCAGACAGATTCTTCTAGATGTGGTGCGGGAGTGGGAGCGGGACAAAACATGGATGTTGCAGGCGGGAGAACGTATTCTTTTGCGGGAGTGGGACAGAATCCTGTGGGAGCGGGAGTGAAAAATCTGTCCTGCGCAGGTCTCTAGTTCACGCCATGTCCTAACCGCAATTACGATATGGCAACCTGTGACGTTCTACCCGGAGCTGTTCACGTCCTCAGACTCGGATATATGCGTTTCTATGTCAACACAATCTATGTCAATGACAATCAACGGCCAAATGAATCTGCAGCAGTCAGGTGGAGAAACTAGAGCTCTGTAAGTTGTTTACGTTCATTACTATTGTAATGTTAAGTGCTTTGATAGGTATAATTTAACGCCGTCTCTCGTCTTGAACGCACACACAGCAGCGTCTGCAAAGGGTCTCGTGTTTTGAAGGAGGTGTGACATTGTATGACGCTTTGAAGGGAGGGTGGGATCTTATGCTTTAAAAGCTAGCTTGCTATTGCTAGCCTGTCCGAAGATGCCAACCCTACCTTTAAATGACAGTAGTATAATAACAGTCTCTAGTAGTTATTATTCATATGACTGGTCCAGAACGAAATAAAGTGAAAATATATTTTGTAAACAGCATGCTAACCTGTTCCAGCCCACCATTGAAGCCTACATGTCTGAGGTGGTTGGTGAGGAAGGTCTTGGGGCATTTGGACGAGTCACGAGCAAAGAGGAGCCAGCAGAACTCTGGTACGTCAGAGCCCTTCTCCATATCGGAGTGCAACTGAATGGCAGTCCTCAACATCAAGAACTTCAGCGCTTCCAGAAGCTCATACTCCTCATCATGAACTCTGAACACCTGCTGGCACATGCGCTCCCTCTCTTCAAGAGTTTTACACTCCACAGCCTCTTCCCACTAGAGACAAAGCAATAAAGGTACAGTTATGTTTGGGGTCAGTAAAGTGACTTATTGATCAAAAATGACATTCAAGACATTTATAATGTTACAAATCATTTCCATTTCAAATAAATGCTGTTCTTTTGAACGTTATATTCATCAAAGAATCCTGAAAAAAATACATCATGGTTTCCACAAAAATATTAAGCAGTACAAATGATTTTTAACATAGTTAGAAATGTGTCTTGAGCACCAAATCATCATATTACAATGATTTCTGAATAATCATGTGACACTGAAAATACAGCTGTCATCACATGAATTACATTTTAAAATATATTGAAATAGAAAACAGGTACTTTTGACTGTAATAATAGTTCACAATAATACCGTATTTTTGATCAAATAAAAAAAAAGTGTACTTATTAATAATAAGTGACTTAAATGGTATATAAATATTAGTGCTGGGAATCGATAAAAAAAATTGACTAATTAAATCGCATTGTTTTCTGTAATTAATCACGATTAATCGCAAGGAGTTTTTAATATTTTGATATTGTAATAATTTCAGTTACTCTCCAAATTAAATGTAGAAACTATTTAAAGACAGCATATTTTAAATGTGTTGTAATGGCATCTTTTTGTGAATGAAGGCCAGTGTCACTGATACTAATGTCTCTATGAAACATTAATGACGTTACATTACAGTATAACTGAAAGCTCCCAATTTCAACATTTATTAGGCTTTAAAAAACAACTTTTAATTTAAGTGAACTTAAAACAATCTTTACATAACCCCATTATAATAAATGCTATAGACCTGTGGCCTTCCCTGTTAGACATATACAGAAATGTAATAGTTACCAAACACCTTTCTTAACTGCATAAATAATTAATTAAATATAGATTAATCATCTTTTCTCTGTTACCTTTGTTCTGTGATGAACATTAATGCCAGACATCATCAGTGCTACTGCTAGGGCTGGGTATTGTTCAAAATCCTTCGATCCGGTGCCAATTTCGATACCTCAGTTTCGATACCGGTTCCTAACGATACTTTTTTTCGATACCATATGTTTTAAAATCCATTTCAACATCAACAAAAATACATTAAACACAAAACTTTTATTTTCACCTTAATTAAAACAAATTCTGGTAACACTTCTCACTCAGCGTAACATTATTAATAAAACTGGTTGTGCTTTTTGGATAGGGTGCACCAGCAGCCAAAATTAACAAAAAAAGAGAAACCTTTTTGCCACAACATGAATGTATTATAAATAATAAATAAATAAACAAATCACATTGTGTACAGGCAGGGTTTTTCCTGGCTCAAAATGAGGTGGAGGTGGTAAAATCCTGCTTGGCCCAGCCGACCCGCGGCTCCCGATTTTGCCAATTAATTGTCAGTTTTAGGGCTTTGTCATACATTTTTTGTGTGCTTCGATCATTAAATAATTATGAATTTAATCCCTTTTAAGTTATCACTTTGCAGTGTAAGATTACAGCTAACACCTTTAAATATATATTCAATTCAGTAAATTACTGAAACAAGCACAACAAACTGGCAAAATAAAACGGTTATAAATGTATGATTCATATATTTCTACATCACTATAGAATATATACGTCTGTGTTTGTGGAACTAGTCACTCTTTTATTTGTTAAACACAATCCAGAATCCACTAAGTACACACTACTTCATTATAGAGAAAACAATAAATGAATAAAAATATATAAATCATAAGCTATGACAAAAATATATATTAAATTAGGTTAGTGGATAGTTAAAAAGAATTGCAATAACAAAAAGTTATTCTCGAAAAAAATCTTTGGACTAATTTTATAAAATCTAAACATGATGAAAAGGTACAAATTACTTTGTGTTCTTATTAAATACATTCATGAAAAACAATTTATATTTAATTTTTAATTTGATTTATATATATATCCCCTTAGAGTGAGCTTTGCCGTGCTGCTGACTGTAACTGAACACGACGCGCAGTTTGAATGCTGAACGGAGAATGATTGACAGCTACAGCGGAGGAAAGACATTCAGCTATGGAATGGCTTTAGACGACTTTGTACTAGCAAATCGATGACACTTTAGACCTCTTTGGCATTGTAAAACGACGTAAGGAAAACAAGTATGCTACAGGCTCACACAGACACAGCCGCTTGGCTTTTGGAACTGAAATTTGGAACCGAAAGATAAATCATTTTACAATACTCATAGTATCTGAGTTTTTCGTTTGATACTATAAAATTATCGCCGTTCGCTGCCCAGCCCTAATCAGTGCTGCTGTCACTTTAATATCCGCCGCTGCCGAACATGACGCGGATCTGACGCGCTGTCGCGTGCATTTCATTTTCTCACAAGTTCATTTAAGACGTTATTTAACTAATTTAAGACTCCTATTATAAGAATAATCGACAAAACTGGCATTTTGGCAACATTCTCTGTGTTGTTGTTATTGTTTGTTCAAGAGCGAAAGAGAACTCGATGTGTGCACGAGACTGACTCAACTAAGGATTGAGACGCAGCCACACACACACACACACACACACACACACACTGACATACAGCGCGTTCTCTTCTGTCTTGTCGCGCTTAGATTGTTTAAAAGCATTTACATGAATAAGAGCGTGATCATATAATGTAACGCTGGACAATATTTGGATATAAAAACGGACACTGCGTTAATTGCATTAAATATTTTTAATACGTTAAAATGAAAAAATGAATCGCCCGCGTTAACGCGTTAATTTGCCCAGCACTAATAAATATTCATAAGCAATGAAGAAAAATAACAAAAGTAACCTTTTTCTTCAGTTGTTCCAGACATTGTTCAAGATGCTGTACTTTGTTCTTCCTGCTTTCAAATGGAAATTGCCACTCCTTAATAAAATCCTTACCAGAATGCATTTCTTTTGGCCACTATAACAAGAAATTCATAATGCACAAAATTAATTTAACACATAATAACATTCTATATTAATATGCAAAAAAAAAATGATCGAGGTGTACTGCTTTGCGCAAGTCCCGAATTAGTAGGGATGTAATAAGGATGCCTAATGTCTAAACACAATAAGGCTAAATTACCTTAACGATGTCAGAGTCATGTAACCAGGCAGGAAGCTCATTGGATTGGCTGAGCACCTGGAAGAGCGTCGCCCTCAGGGCACAATAGTTATCACCTCTCACTCTGCGTAGATTGAACTCACTGGCTATTGCTTCATAACCCTAAAAAAGATGCGCATATGAGGAGGATCCTTTAATAATCAACACAGTAATGTGTGAGAGAAGCAGGCTCACCTTTCGGATAAGCTGACTTTTTGTAGTATTGCCTTTCCATTCTCTCTCACTGTAGGTTTGGATATCCTCGGCAGCTGACACACTGCTCTGGGTCTCACCAACAGCCACTGATGGGAATAAAGACGCCTCTAGCTCAGGCAAAAACAAACTCACAGACATCCCTCCAACATTTAACACAGACTAAACATTCAAAACTACCTGACTTTGACTGGTGCTTCTCCTGTAGTTCTTGTTCTATTTCCTCTTCTCCTCTGTACAGGTCCACCTCACTAAGAAACAATCAGACTCACTGCAAAACTGTGCATAGCAACTTCACACTTCCTTAATCTAGTAAACAGTGCATAATATTTGTCACATAACCATAACCATTTTTTTTTTGTTTCAATCAGAGACGCGATTCTCCCATTATTTTGAACAGAAAACTAAACAAAATAACATGACGAGCTTCTGAAAAATTATTAATTGCTGCAGCCTATTTACAAATGTCAAACAATTTAATAATAATAATAACAATAATAATATGATTTATTTTATATAGCAACTTTAAATGCTGCTACTTTCATTTGAATGAATAATTAAAAAATCTTTTGAATGAATGATTCATAAAAACTTCAATTGTTTTAATACTGGATGAATCGTTTTGAATGAATCTATTAAATGAATAATTCAATGACATACATTTTTAACAGTCACTTGTCGCCACTTAGTGGCGTAACAATGTAATTGATACATGATGATCTGTATTTGAAGTGTCAAGTTACTTTCACCTTTTATAGCGTATTTAATTCAACAGTAATGTTAAAGGTATGACCCCTTTCAGGGTTCACCAAAATTACGATTTAAAATCAGTTAAATCATATTTACAGGTAAAGCTTCATATTAGGGCTGTACGATTAATCGAAAAATAACCGAAACCGACATTCAGAACCTCTAACCGACGTATTTTTCCCATGTCGGTTATTTCGGTTTTCACGTGACTCCGCCCCGTCAGTCACATCAAGTGCAGTTTGCAGGCACACAGAGATGCAGGAGGTTATCTGTGTTTATAGATACCCAGAATCACTATAGTAACTGCATGTTTTACACAGTTTATACAGGTCAGTTAATTGCTGTTCTTATAGCCTACGCGCTGACACACACACACACACACACACACACACACAGAGAGAGAGACGGCGCGCGCAAGCCCCGAAGCCGCTTTCACTTTCTTGCTCGTAAAGTTTGTCAAGTAAATGCGTTTAAACGCGACAACGCGCGCGTCCTGAAGGCAGACCTCTTTCACCTGCGTTCTCGCAAAGCTTTGTCATTTGTATGTCGTTTAAGCCCTGTCAGTTTGAACATTAAAGCGAGTTTCGACCATCAGATGTGTATTATGTTGAACTAATGCCTGATTTATTGACAAACGAACACTCAAGACAGAAGCTCGCACATCACGTGAAGATCGCGCGCAGAGGAGCACAGAAACGCAGGATCAACGCTGCCCTGTGACTAAAGTAAAGTCACTAAAGTAGCTTAGAAACTCAACCGTTATTTTAATACCTTTGAAGTAAGTACAAACCACAGCTTCATAATGAATAGAGACAGTAAGAGTAATTCACACACACAATCACTCTCTCATTAATGCATTCAAATAAATGTAATGTAGGCCTACAGTGTTAATTTATCTGTATCTGATGTACAACAAACAGAAATCTGCTCCATAGACAATAACTGCTGAAAGTGAACCGTTTCCTTCAAGTATTTTAAAATCACAAACAAATGCACTTTTTCATTAGAAAAAAAAAAATCCACCTTTAGGGCAAAAAAAAGCAAAATAATCGTTCATTAATCGTAATCGAGGTCAACTGTTCAATTAATCGAGGTTTTTATTTTTGGTCAAATCGTTACAGCCCTACTTCATATTACGGGTAGACTACTTTCTTTGACCCCCAAAACATCTATTTTGATGTCCTTTAGAGGGGGATCAAGCCTTCTTTAGGGGACTCGGGCAGAAATCATGTTGATGGATGAGATTATTAACGTTACTGTAGAGCAGGAGCGAGTGTTGTGGAGCTGAGGAACCGCTGGAGCGATTGTTAATAAGATGAATGCAACACACGCCTCGCGAGCAGCGGGACTTTTATTATGACACAGTCGCCGGCGGGACTTCCCCTTTTCCGGTCATGAGTGTGAGGTAACGCAGCTCTGTTTAAAATATTAGACACATCTGACTGTGTTGATGATGTTATGATGTTACTTTGTGCGTTCTCTTGGCGGCTGCTATGACACTTGTTCACACTGCAGTGAGAGTAAAGCGTTTCTGCAAAATAAAACCAGAAACCGAGGATAACGCAGATATGATGTCATCGACAGGCGACTCCCTCACACGTCCCCGTTCCTCGGTTAAAATAGCAATTTCTCACGATTTACAAATAGTTGGAAACATTTGGGATATTGTAAGTACTCAACTGAATGAAATATACAACACTGGCCTAGTGGTTTTTGGATTTTTTCCTGAATTTTTTTTTTTTTTTACATAGTGCACCTTTAAAAGAAGTTTTTACCAAAACTAAAAGTGATAGTAAGTTCTTCTTCTTGAAATCCAAATGTAAAATTTGAAATGTAAATGAAATGTAAATGTTGTCCCAAATGATTTGTCTTGACATGACCAAGCTAGTTCAACCTCAATTTCACATGACAGTAGGCATGCAGAATTATAATTAGGAGTATTCATTTTATCTTCTGTAATTTCTCTTTACCTTAAAGAGGAGTACTTTAGTTAAAGTTTGCTGTATGTAAAGACACTGCACTGAATCAGCTGAACTGACAGGAAGAATTACCCTTTTTCATCTTCAGCAGACAATGTCTTCATCAGATGTTGCTGGGATGAATGACTGTCACTACGAGTAGATTTGGCCTCCTCCTGAGCCCGTTTTTGCATAGTAAGGGTAGATTCAGAGCTTCTCTCAGGTCCAGGAGAATAAGCATCCTTTCCAGCTGCCTGGCCCTTCACGTCTGCTTTCTGACCTTGAGTGCTCTGTGTCGATCTAAGAGACGAGGACCAGTTATGTCCAACATGAAATCAATAACATACGCTTAGCTATAAAATGTTTACAATTGACCCAACTTTATATTAGGTGGCCTTAACTACTATATACATATACTTACATCAAAATAAAAGTACAATGTACTTATTGTGTTCATATTGTATTGCAAAACACTTTTGCAGGTGTGGTGGTGTGGGTCAGTTTAAGGGTAAAGTTAGGCACAGGTGTGGTGGTGAGGGTCAGTTTAAGGGTAAAGTTAGGCACAGGTGTGGTGGTGTGGGTCAGTTTAAGGGTAAAGTTAGGCACAGGTGTGGTGGTGAGGGTAAGTTTAAGGGTAAAGTTAGGCACAGGTGTGGTGGTGAGGGTAAGTTTAAGGGTAAAGTTAGGGACAGGTGTGGTGGTGAGGGTAAGTTTAAGGGTAAAGTTAGGGACAGGTGTGGTGGTGTGGGTAAGTTTAAGGGTAAAGTTAGGCACAGGTGTGGTGGTGAGGGTAAGTTTAAGGGTAAAGTTAGGCACAGGTGTGGTGGTGAGGGTAAGTTTAAGGGTAAAGTTAGGCACAGGTGTGGTGGTGAGGGTAAGTTTAAGGGTAAAGTTAGGGACAGGTGTGGTGGTGTGGGTAAGTTTAAGGGTAAAGTTAGGCACAGGTGTGGTGGTGAGGGTAAGTTTAAGGGTAAAGTTAGGGACAGGTGTGGCGGTGAGGGTAAGTTTAAGGGTAAAGTTAGGGACAGGTGTGGCGGTGAGGGTAAGTTTAAGGGTAAAGTTAGGCACAGGTGTGGCGGTGTGGGTAAGTTTAAGGGTAGAGTTAGGGACAGGTGTGGCGGTGAGGGTAAGTTTAAGGGTAAAGTTAGGGACAGGTGTGGCGGTGAGGGTAAGTTTAAGGGTAAAGTTAGGGACAGGTGTGGCGGTGAGGGTAAGTTTAAGGGTAAAGTTAGGGACAGGTGTGGCGGTGAGGGTAAGTTTAAGGGTAAAGTTAGGGACAGGTGTGGCGGTGTGGGTCAGTTTAAGGGTAAAGTTAGGCACAGGTGTGGCGGTGTGGGTAAGTTTAAGGGTAAAGTTAGGCACAGGTGTGGCGGTGTGGGTAAGTTTAAGGGTAAAGTTAGGCACAGGTGTGGCGGTGTGGGTAAGTTTAAGGGTAAAGTTAGGCACAGGTGTGGCGGTGTGGGTAAGTTTAAGGGTAAAGTTAGGCACAGGTGTGGCGGTGAGGGTAAGTTTAAGGGTAAAGTTAGGGACAGGTGTGGCGGTGAGGGTAAGTTTAAGGGTAAAGTTAGGGACAGGTGTGGCGGTGAGGGTAAGTTTAAGGGTAAAGTTAGGGACAGGTGTGGCGGTGAGGGTAAGTTTAAGGGTAAAGTTAGGGACAGGTGTGGCGGTGAGGGTAAGTTTAAGGGTAAAGTTAGGGACAGGTGTGGCGGTGAGGGTAAGTTTAAGGGTAAAGTTAGGGACAGGTGTGGCGGTGAGGGTAAGTTTAAGGGTAAAGTTAGGGACAGGTGTGGCGGTGAGGGTAAGTTTAAGGGTAAAGTTAGGGACAGGTGTGGCGGTGAGGGTAAGTTTAAGGGTAAAGTTAGGGACAGGTGTGGCGGTGAGGGTAAGTTTAAGGGTAAAGTTAGGGACAGGTGTGGCGGTGAGGGTAAGTTTAAGGGTAAAGTTAGGGACAGGTGTGGCGGTGAGGGTAAGTTTAAGGGTAAAGTTAGGGACAGGTGTGGCGGTGAGGGTAAGTTTAAGGGTAAAGTTAGGGACAGGTGTGGCGGTGAGGGTAAGTTTAAGGGTAAAGTTAGGGACAGGTGTGGCGGTGAGGGTAAGTTTGAGGGTAAAGTTAGGGACAGGTGTGGCGGTGAGGGTAAGTTTGAGGGTAAAGTTAGGGACAGGTGTGGCGGTGAGGGTAAGTTTAAGGGTAAAGTTAGGGACAGGTGTGGCGGTGAGGGTAAGTTTAAGGGTAAAGTTAGGGACAGGTGTGGCGGTGAGGGTAAGTTTAAGGGTAAAGTTAGGGACAGGTGTGGCGGTGAGGGTAAGTTTAAGGGTAAAGTTAGGGACAGGTGTGGCGGTGAGGGTAAGTTTAAGGGTAAAGTTAGGGACAGGTGTGGCGGTGAGGGTAAGTTTAAGGGTAAAGTTAGGGACAGGTGTGGCGGTGAGGGTAAGTTTAAGGGTAAAGTTAGGGACAGGTGTGGCGGTGAGGGTAAGTTTAAGGGTAAAGTTAGGGACAGGTGTGGCGGTGAGGGTAAGTTTAAGGGTAAAGTTAGGGACAGGTGTGGCGGTGAGGGTAAGTTTAAGGGTAAAGTTAGGGACAGGTGTGGCGGTGAGGGTAAGTTTAAGGGTAAAGTTAGGGACAGGTGTGGCGGTGAGGGTAAGTTTAAGGGTAAAGTTAGGGACAGGTGTGGCGGTGAGGGTAAGTTTAAGGGTAAAGTTAGGGACAGGTGTGGCGGTGAGGGTAAGTTTAAGGGTAAAGTTAGGGACAGGTGTGGCGGTGAGGGTAAGTTTAAGGGTAAAGTTAGGGACAGGTGTGGCGGTGAGGGTAAGTTTAAGGGTAAAGTTAGGGACAGGTGTGGCGGTGGGGGTAAGTTTAAGGGTAAAGTTAGGGACAGGTGTGGCGGTGAGGGTAAGTTTAAGGGTAAAGTTAGGGACAGGTGTGGCGGTGAGGGTAAGTTTAAGGGTAAAGTTAGGGACAGGTGTGGCGGTGAGGGTAAGTTTAAGGGTAAAGTTAGGGACAGGTGTGGCGGTGAGGGTAAGTTTAAGGGTAAAGTTAGGGACAGGTGTGGCGGTGAGGGTAAGTTTAAGGGTAAAGTTAGGGACAGGTGTGGCGGTGAGGGTAAGTTTAAGGGTAAAGTTAGGGACAGGTGTGGCGGTGAGGGTAAGTTTAAGGGTAAAGTTAGGGACAGGTGTGGCGGTGAGGGTAAGTTTAAGGGTAAAGTTAGGGACAGGTGTGGCGGTGAGGGTAAGTTTAAGGGTAAAGTTAGGGACAGGTGTGGCGGTGAGGGTAAGTTTAAGGGTAAAGTTAGGGACAGGTGTGGCGGTGAGGGTAAGTTTAAGGGTAAAGTTAGGGACAGGTGTGGCGGTGAGGGTAAGTTTAAGGGTAAGGGTCAGTTTAAGGGTAAAGTTAGGGACAGATGTGGTGGTGTGGGTAAGTTTAAGGGTAAAGTTAGGGACAGGTGTGGTTGTGTGGGTAAGTTTAAGGGTAAAGTTAGGCACAGGTGTGGTGGTGTGGGTCAGTTTAAGGGTAAAGTTAGACACAGGTGTGGTGGTGTGGGTCAGTTTAAGGGTAAAGTTAGGCACAGGTGTGGTGGTGTGGGTAAGTTTAAGGGTAAAGTTAGGGACAGGTGTGGGTAAGTTTAAGGGTAAAGTTAGGCACAGGTGTGGCGGTGTGGGTAAGTTTAAGCGTAAAGTTAGGGACAGGTGTGGTGGTGTGGGTCAGTTTAAGGGTAAAGTTAGGCTCAGGTGTGGTGGTGTGGGTAAGTTTAAGGGTAAAGTTAGGCACAGGTGTGGTGGTGTGGGTCAGTTTAAGGGTAAAGTTAGGCACAGGTGTGATGGTGTGGGTAAGTTTAAGGGTAAAGTTAGGCACAGGTGTGGCGGTGTGGGTAAGTTTAAGCGTAAAGTTAGGGACAGGTGTGGTGGTGTGGGTAAGTTTAAGGGTAAAGTTAGGGACAGGTGTGGTGGTGAGGGTAAGTTTAAGGGTAAAGTTAGGGACAGATGTGGTGGTGTGGGTAAGTTTAAGGGTAAAGTTAGGCACAGGTGTGATGGTGTGGGTAAGTTTAAGGGTAAAGTTAGGCACAGGTGTGGCGGTGTGGGTAAGTTTAAGGGTAAAGTTAGGCTCAGGTGTGGTGGTGTGGGTAAGTTTAAGGGTAAAGTTAGGCACAGGTGTGGTGGTGTGGTTAAGTTTAAGGGTAAAGTTAGGCTCAGGTGTGGTGGTGTGGGTAAGTTTAAGAGTAAAGTTAGGCACAGATGGGTGTGTGCGTAACTACAGAAATTAATTACATGTAGGGAATTAAATAAGTGCATTGGATCAAATGATTAATTAAAATGTTAGTACAAAGTAGTTAAGGCCACCTATATAAAGTGGGTCAGACTAATCTTATAACTTCAACTTGAAATAAAATAAATCAGTGCTATGGCATACCCATGATTCTTTTTGGATTTTTTTTTCTGACTCTGTCGGTCAGAATCAAAATCAAAATCAAACTTTGTTTTTTTGTTGTTCATGGTTTTGACTTGGCCAGTTTGGAGATTTTTCACATCCCTCGTACCTGAATCATAATGACACATGTGCAGAAAGGTCCAACCTGCATCTCTGCATGGCGGGCTGATGCAGAGGGGAGATACAAATATATACTAAATGACAAATTTGAAGGTGACCAGTGACCACTGACCACCTTACTTTTGCACTTCTACACATCACTATGCAAACAAACAGAAACACTTCCGCATTTAAACAGCTTCCACAATATATTCAGCGATATAACCGTTTCAAATAGCAAACTGTACATATCAACGCAATGATTGACAAACCACACTCGAGACAAAACCGCCAAAAGACGCTTATATTTAACTTACCTGCTTTTATGTCCTCCCGAACGGGGACTATAAACAGCCTCCGAATGCTTCCTGTGTGAATAGGGGATTATGGGAAATGTAGTTTTCCGGCGCGAAGCCTCTTCTTGTTGACATGAGCGCTTATTTTAAGCTTGTTTGTTTATCAAGTCCTTCATTTGGACATTTTTTGGGACTGCTTGCTAAAGTGGCATATTTGGGCTTGTTAGTGTTTGGTCACCATAGCACACTGAAATGTATTTAGTGGAAAATAACTCTTTTGGTGTTCCTCTTTTTCTGGTTAGCTCTCTGAAGGTTTGCTGTGATCGAGCGAGGTAACCATCTTTCAGCATTTCTGCTCGAAAGCCTCCTAGTATGACACACACCAAATATTATTAGCTATTTTTTTTTGGCTTAGTATTTTTTTGGAAGCTGTGATATGCCTATTTTTTCGAATTTATTTAATAAATAAAAAGTTTAAAAGAACAGAACAGCATATAAAAATATAAATATTTTCTAACAATATAAATCTTTACTATCACTTATTCAATTTAACACATCCTTGCTGAATAAAAGCCTATTAATTTATTTGTTTGACCCCAAACTTTTGAACGCTAGTGTATATTGTTACAAACAATTTCTATTTTAAATAAATGCTTTTAAGCTTTTTATTTATCATGGAATCCTAAAAAAGTAGACCATCACAGGTTATAAAACATATTAAGCAGCACAACTGATCTTTTTTTATTGCATAATTATAAATCAATGCAAAAAGAGATAATTGAGAACAATGAACACGAACCTCAAATTTGTTCTATAATAGGGGATGTTTTCAAAGCTTTTTTATTGGAGGGGATTTTTTGAAGAGATGATAATAATAATAACTGTAAATCATAAGCAAATACTTTGCAGTTATGTTTGAAATGAAGGTATCTTGCTTTGTGAATATGATATTTACCCGCCATCATACAAATAAAGTTTAAGACATCTAGCTCTTTACTTTCAGAAACATCAGAGTGAAAAAGTACCTTAGTGATAGAAATATTACACAGCTGGTGAAATACAAGAATTAAGGAAGCAGAAATTTGAAGCCAAAAGTGTTTAGAGTAAGAACAGAAGTAGAAGTGTAAAAGAGATTCTTCCTCCTCTTGGCAAAAAGAGCAGAATGGGGAAATTTACAGTGGGGAAATGTGATTTTATTGTTCTGTATACTATTAACTTCATCATCGAAGTCCTTGTGACATCCTTGAGCAGTTCTGACTCTATTTTGTGTCCTTTTTATTAAGTCCACCATCCTTCTGGAATCCTTCTGGGAGCCCTAAGCAAAACTTTGTGAATAGGCTTCCCTGCCGAACTGCGTGAGTTATTAAATAAATCATTAAGTATTAGAAAAAAGATATTTCCACGAAATACTTTGAATACGCATTTATATGTGCATGTTATAAAACATTTTTACATTATAGCCTATAAATCTGTGGTGGTTCAGGGGCCCTGAGCACCTTGTGTAGTTTGTGTATAGGGAGGACCGGTGTTGTCCACCGTTGACCCCTGCACTGGTATGGTCATCATCCGATCTCCGTTAAATCCAGTTTTTTTTCTGTGGTGTTGATTCGATGGTGTGGAAGACATGAACAACTCTATAGTTTACATTACAGTTGTTGCTTCTGCATAAACATCTGCCATTTTTCAGTTGTGTTTGCCTTTGGAGTTGGATATAGTGAGATACATGTGTATGAATTTTAAACTTAAAATAGTCTGACCAAAATAGAGCCCCATGGCATCCGACAATCTAAAACAGTGAACAGAATTTTCCACAGGCCCCTATTTATTTTGAATTTTGCACGCCATTGCGTTGTGTTTTAGAGTTGTTGTTTTTTTTACAGTGGACCTTAGTATTCGAATCTATTGCTTTTTTCTTCCACTAGATGACAGCATTTAGTTTGTTCAGAATTCTTGTAGGGCAGGCTACAATTTTTAATAGTAGGCCTAATGATATCTTTGAAAGTGAAATAAATAAAAAAATAAAATTTGACATATGCACGGATTTCAAAGTACTTACAGTAAGTATAATATGTTATATACTGCATTTGGATCAAATGAAACAGAACTTAAAAAGGTCTGAGAAATGCAATTTATTAATATTTCTTAATTTTAAAACTTGTGTGGTGACTGTGACCACTGCGCCTGCATGCCTTTGCCATCAAGGGGGCATCAAAAGTAGGCAACAGGGAAGGATTGGAGTGTAAAACATGAGCAAAACAGTGTAAGATTATAAGCAACCACAAGAGATGCAGTAGAGCACATTTACTATGGCAAGCCATTTGAACTTTTATTCATTCACAGGATATGAATTCTTGATATCAAAAATTCAATTTTCACTAGTAAAAACTCTAATTCTTGATATCAGTAATTGTATTTTTACTAGTGAAATGTCACCATAGGCTGCCATTCAAATTCAATTGTTGATATCAATATAATTTCAGATATCTAAAATGGCTTTCTTACCAATCACATTCATGATATCAGAAATTAACATGGTCACCAGTGGCAATTTAATTGCAATTTTTTATGAACTTTTATTTACAATTTTTACTAGTAAAATTCCTGGTAGCAAATAAAATGGTGACATTTCACTAGTAAAAATACAATTACTGATATAAAGAATTAGAGTTTTTAGTTGAAATTCAATTGTTAAAGCTGCTTTCCGTAACTTTTTTGTGTTCAAGATTTACAAAAACTATATAATGAGAATGTACAACATAAACCCATTTTCCAAACCGTGTTTTTGTCTTACCCTGAATCATTATGGCACACTTATAATAAGTTTTTATATTGGGACTATTGCAGACCGCACTGGTAGGAACCGCTGTGGAGGAGCACAGTGACTCGCCATAGAAATAAACAGAGAGAAGTAGATCCGGCTGCAATGTTCTTCCGCAAGATGCATGACGTTCTGTTTATTAACTAGCCTGACGTCGTCATACTAAATTCTAGTCAGAATTTGAGTCTGCTCCTGCTCCGTTGGGCTGTGATTATGGGGCGTGTTTCAACCGAACCAGGAAAGACCTCAATTGGATAGACCTACAACCAATCAGAGCAACGGAGCGACGCATAACGTTAGTTGTCAAATGTCAACAGAACTCAACTGCACTGTGTTGCCAAGTCCGCGGGTTGAAGCGACCCCAATTATGTGATATGCAGACCCAGGAATGCGAAATTTAGCAGGCAGTCCAGCCAAAATAACACATATTTTACCCCCCAAATGCCATTTTTCCCGGAGAACCCTCCCACCCGGAAAGCTATTGGGCTTGTTTTTGGCTAGTTTTGAGTAGCAGTTGGGCGAGTTTTGCTATAAAAACTTGGCAACCCTGTCCGCACGCACGCTAGAATAAGTCACGTTAGAAGAAGAAGATGAGTGTAAACGATCTTTGCCGGTGTTGTAAAAAAGAATTTAAGGATACACAGAGTACTTACCAACACGATCATCATTTCTGAGAGAAATAGTAAAGGTGAACGCATATACGAACAAGATCTCCATTTAGGATTAGAACAAATTCAACCCAAGCGATGACGTGGATGATTACGTTACTGTCTATCATCTGTCCATCATCATCTAAAGCCCGCCCTGACAATTTCATTGGTCCGAACAGTTTCTGTTCAGGCATAATTACTTCTCCATGGATCAAGTCCAGACCGAACTGCCCGTGCAAAAATTGTTGTGGACGGGGCTAAGTTCGTCTGGCATCCAGGCTATTTATTAACCGTTAGAGTGCAAAAAGTTAAGGACTGCAGCTTTAATTTCAAGAATTATCATTTTAACTAGTGAAAATTTAATTGTTGATATCAAGAATTCATAGCCTGTGAATCAATAAATGTGAAAACGGCTTGCCATACATTTACAGTCTTACGCACATTTATATCTCTCGAGGCATCCTCCTCGTCATACACGTGCTTATATTATTATGAAAAAAATAACAACGATGGAATGGTCAAACATATTTGATATCCAGCATCTTCGATACTGACAAACAGCGCCTCGGCGAGTGTTGTCTGCGGCGCGCGCTGTGTCTTTAAGCGCCGCTCCTCCCCCTCCGCTCTCCTCCGCTCCGGAGGTGCTGAAACGTCGCCTTTCTCCGTTCACAGCACTAGCAGCCATGGCTGAAATCAAGACGGGCATATTTGCCAAAAACGTCCAAAAGAGGCTCAGCCGGGCGCAGGAAAAGGTACGGGTCTAACTATTTACCTATTTGTGATGGATCAAACCTGACTTGACTCTTAGAGGGCGTTTGATAAAGCAAGGCAGCGTTTTGTCTTCGTGGAGCTGTCCAGCACAGGAGATTCAGGTGTGCGATTTAACCTGCATTTTCTAGGTTATAGTAAAATCAATTTTAATCTGTCCTTTTTCTCACATGCATAGTGTACATGTTCAGTGCATCAAACCTTCAGCATCATTGCTGGCGTCAAAAATGCGCAGACGGCAATCTTGGCCAGTAAAAGCTGAAATCCCACTTAAACCTACGATGATCATACTTTGTGGCCTAAATATATCATGCACCTTCTTACAGGAATGATTGATCTCAGTTTAAAAACCTTGCATAGTAGATTATAATGTGTCATGCAGTGACACGTATTATCCTATCCTTCATAATGTCTCGCTATTCTTATTTTGGAGAGATATTTTTCGATATACTTTTCCCTGGTATTTCCGACGATGTAATGCATCATTACCCGAGATGTTGGTCGAAGCTGTCATTTTCCTGCAAGGTCAGGAGAAGGGGAGGTGGGGGATGCCCTCGTCAATGCGGTATGAATACTAGCAGGGGGAGATTTCCGAGTGGCCACGAGATCGTGAAGGCCGCTTGATGTGGTTGTAGAGAGTCGGTCTCTCTCTATTTAACACGAGAAATAGCCCTAATAGACGAGGACGTGTCTGTCGCGTTCGACTGGCAGAATGGGGTTTGGTTATGGGGTTATATACGGATTTGTATGCCTGCGCAATATGTATGCATTTGAGCTGAAAAGGAAATGTCTGTCAGCTGAAGGCGTCTGGTAAACAGAGCAGTAGTGGTTGTCCCCTGCCCGAGGCGAGCTGCAGTAAGAGGATTGCTTTTCCTTTAATACCCACGGTTCACTCACAGACTGAGGGCCAGCTGTAATGAGACATCGAAAGTGAACATTTCGTGTTATCATGTATGAACTACAGTTTTGTGGTAGATTCGTGTTGGAGTCTTGGTAAGCTTTGCATTCTCTGCCTGCCTTGTGAGTTGCTAGAACCATCCTACATGTAAATAGAGCAAAGCAATAATATGCAATAATAAATGTGTCTATTCAAAGTGGTCAAGCTGGCTTTTGGGACATTAGTTTTTTGTTACTTGTTTGACTGAGATCTATCAGGTCATGTTAGCTCTTAAAGGGATAGTTCACACAAAAATGAAAATTAGCCCATTATTTACTCTCTACCCTCTACCCTCATCCTAGGTGTGTATGACTTTATTCTTTTAGACGAATAAAAGTTTATAGTTATATTAAAATAAGTCCTGGCTAATTCAAGCGTTATAATGGCTGTGAATTTTGGCTGTTTCGTTTATGAAGTCCATCTATCCATCATAAAAGTGCATCTATCTATTATAAAAGTGCATCCATCCTTCATAAAAGTGCATCTTTCCATCATAAAAGTGCATCCATCCATTATAAAAGTGCATCTATCCATCATAAAAGTGCATCTGTCCATCATAAAAGTGCAACTCTCCATCATAAAAGTGCATCTGTCCATAATAAAAGTGCATCTATCCTTCATAAAAGTGCATCTATCCATCATAAAAGTGTATCTGTCCATCATAAAAGTGCATCTATCCATCATAAAAGTGCATCTTTCCATCATTAAAGTGCATCTGTCCATCATAAAAGTGCATCTATCCATCATAAAAGTGCATCTATCCATCATAAAAGTGTATCTGTCCATCATAAAAGTGCATCTGTCCATCATAAAAGTGCATCTATACATCATAAAAGTGGATCAATCCATCATAAAAGTGGATCAATCCATCATAAGAGTGCATCTATCCATCATAAAAGTGGATCAATCCATCATAAAAGTGCATCTTTCCATCATAAAAGTGGATCAATCCATCATAAAAGTGCATCTATCAATCATAAAAGTGCATCTATCCATCATAAAAGTGCATCTGTCCATCATAAAAGTGCATCTGTCCATCATAAAAGTGCATCTCTCCATCATAAAAGTGGATCAATCCATCATAAAAGTGCATCTATCCATCATAAAAGTTCATCTTTCCATCATAAAAGTGGATCAATCCATCATAAAAGTGCATCTCTCCATCATAAAAGTGGATCAATCCATCATAAAAGTGCATCTTTCCATCATAAAAGTGCATCTATCCATCATAAAAGTGCATCTTTCCATCATAAAAGTGGATCAATCCATCATAAAAGTGCATCTATCCATCATAAAAGTGGATCAATCCATCATAAAAGTGCATCTGTCCATCATAAAAGTGCATCTGTCCATCATAAAAGTGGCAACTTCAGTGATTTAGCATTAAGCTTTGTATCAATAGAAACCCGGTAGTATATTCAAATTATGGTACTTTCCCCCCTCATATCCCCCTGAGACAAGAGAATTATGCATTTTATTTCTGGAAAAAAATCCTTTTGGCCAGAGGCTAGAGACTACAAGAGCTAGTTCCGCATGTTTTCAACCCGCCCACAGGGGAGGGATCTCACTCACAGAATGTAAATGCGCACGGCCGCTGCCGCTCGGCTCGGGCATTCATAACAGAGCGGTGCGGAGCAATGCGAGTGTCAATGAATTCCTATGAAAGTTTAGCTTCCACATGCGATCTGAATACGCGTCAGACTGGACACGCGTCGTGAATGACGGCCGCTCTCACCTCAGCTCGTCGCTCTCGTGATGAATGAAATCTGACTCCTGCTGCGTCTGTGACGTGACTTTCGTTCGGCTCACTCACACTTTACTGAAAAGACACGTTCAGTTTTTAATTGTAGTGTCTGATCTCTAACTGAACAAAATTATTTTATTACTATGAATGTCAAAATGACGTTGGGGGCGATCCCGCGGTGGGCAAGTGATAACCAGTAGCCGTGGCTTTGGGAGTGGCCTCGTAGGGCAGCGAAGCAAGTGCATTCTGGGAGTTGTTGTCTTTCATCCACATGAGACAAAAATACATTTTCTGTCTTTTCTCAGTCTAGAAGGCACCAAATTCAAAAATAATTTCACATTTCTACTACATAAATTGCCACGTTTAAATACACATTCATCCCCCCAGCGCTGAAGTGCCCCTTTACAAATGCTGCCAAATACATTTTAAGAGACAGTGAACTGTTGCACCTGTTTTTTTTGTAACTGACCATCCAATATCATTAAAAAAAAAATTTTTTTTCAGAAACTGCGATATAGATTTATGTTCTTTATTGAGGCGTATTTTTAAGATGCTGTGTGCAGTTGATGAGACAATTTAGACATCAAAACGACAACCACTGACGACGTCAGGCAAATGAAAACATGTTCATGATGAGAATCCTCGTGGCAGTTATTAATTACTGTTATATTTGATTGCCTCGTGGTATTTAAAAAACAATCAATCATGAAACTTATTTTCCCCATTTTCTACCTGATGACTCATTATAAATTGTTTGGTATGTTGCCAACAGAATAACACTTCCCTCATTTATATCATATGAAATATTTGTCATAATGTTCCGGTCATATAATTTATGAATATCACCATTGGATGACGCAGTTTTGAAGCCGTGCAGACCAATATTAAATCTGATCTGCTTTCATAAGAGCCTCACAGTTCAGTCTGACTGCTCACGATCAGTGTAACGTGATTCCCTTTGGAGAGTTAAGAAGACCAGCACATTTAGGAGCAGGTATACGGTTTACAGCCTCAGGAACAGAAGATCCTGACCAGGGCAGATAACATGATAAGGGGTGTAAGAGATCCTTTAATCTGAGCTCTGGTGGGGACAGAATACCTCATAATCAACAGGGATCACTCATAATCCTGTTGCATATACAGTCACAGGAAGATTGCAGCATTGTGACGGTGTAATTGTGAACTGGATATAGCATTGCAAGTGCTGTGACTTGAAAATGTTTTACAAATATTTTTAAGCAGCATGACGGCAAAAATGTATAATTGATTTGTAATGCATCTTGGGAAATCCTATATGATTGTTGGAATGGCACTGTTCAATTTAGCTATAAAACAGATTTGCTTTTCCACTTTGTTTGGCAAAGCTATGAGATTAATTTTTTGTAAACATTATACAACACTTTTTGACGGATCTTTTGTCAATGTAAAATAGAGGACATCACTCCCCTGTGTGGATGAGGTGGGGTGGAGTGTCTGTTTTTAAGGCCTAAGCTGTGTTAATATTTCATAGGCTGGCTGCTTCTGTTGTATAGTGTTTCCAGGCTGGGCATTGTGTCTTCGATTAGTGCCATTTGCCTTCTGGAGAGTTCAGTGTTGATTCTTTGGCTCTAGATGTGAGGTTTAGGACATTTTTAGGAATTGAAAATACAGATGAGCACACACTGGAGTGATTTTATGATCCAAATGAATGTTACATTGCACTTTTTAAATCGGTATGTGTTTCCACAGAGCTTGCAATATATCTGAAAGCAAAGGTACTTTTGGTACTTTTATTCCCAGCAGAAAAATATTCTTGTGCAGTATTAAAGTATTGTGCCAGATTAGAGAGCATTACATGTATATTTCCTGATGTCATTAATGTGTATGATGGGATATTGGTGTCACAACACACTACCTATTGATCCATATCAAAGCCTTTTCCAACACGTGTGAGTGTGTTACAAAGAAAAGACCCAGATGGCACGTAATGTGGAGCTTTTGTATGACATTATTCATGTTCCCAGGGGGCCGTTCCTGTGGTGTACTGACTGAGTCCTGTGCCGTATACTCTCACTTTCACACATGATGGGAGCTATTGCCTTTACTGCACTGTACATACAGTTTACTGTACTGTAATAAACACATGCATTTGTATAATTGTAACAATTACTTAAACGTTCCACTTTTTATCTTTTAGCAAGTGTCTCAATTGTCCTCTGTAACACCTTCAACATCCTGTTCAGCCAATAAACGGTTCAGCTAAATATCATTTAGCAGTACATTCGAATTTGTCACAGTTTTATTGGTTGGTTATTCCTATGGTTTTATTGTTGTAATCTGCAGATTGCAGATATATTTGGCATGCAGTGGTGTTCTGAAATGAGGAGGCAAAGTCCTCACAGTTTTATTTTATTTGTATTTTTGTCACATTTTCCTGGTTAAATAAACATTACACTAACACAAAAAAAGAAACCAAATACAATTCTATTTTGTATTTTTACATTAACAATGTAATTTGTATCAAATCAAAATGTCATCAAGTGAGTGTTTTTAGCAGTTTTACATTTATTCCAAAATAATAAGTCAAGGCAGTAAAAAAGTAAACAGTATATTTAATTTGTGAACTGATGTCCACACTCTAAACAAATTGTGCTATATAGCACTAAAAGTGCTTCTTTGGCTCGTAATCATAGGGGAACCACTTTTGGTGCTATATAGCACCATATCTGAACAGGTTCTGTATATGGTAGCGGTGCTATATAGCACCTCAGTCATCCCAAAGAACCGCAGAAGAACCACTGAAGAACCAAGATTTGGTGCTATACAGCACTTAAAGTGGTTCCCCTATGATTACGAGCCAAACATTCTAAAAAAAAATGGTGCTATATAGCACTAAATGTGCTTCTTTGGCTCGTAATCATAGTGGAACCACTTTTGGTGCTAAATAACACCATATCTGAACAGATTCTGTATATGGTAGCGGTGCTATATAGCACCTCAGTCATCCCAAAGAACCGCAGAAGAACCGCTGAAGAACCAAGATTTGGTGCTATACAGCACTTAAAGTGGTTCCCCTATGATTACGAGCCAAACATTCTAAAAAAAATGGTGCTATATAGCACTAAAAGTGGTTCTTTGGCTCGTAATCATAGAGGAACCACTTTTGGTGCTATATAACACCATATCTGAACAGGTTCTGTATATGGTAGTGGTGCTATATAACACTATATCTAAACATGTTCTGTATATGGTAGCAGTGCTATATAGCACCTCAGTCATCCCAAAGAACCGCTGAAGAACCAAGATTTGGTGCCATACAGCATTTAAAGTGTTTCCTTCATGATTATGAGCCAAACATTCCAAAAAATTGTGCTATATAGCGCTAAAAGTGCTTCTTTGGCTCGTAATCATAGGGGAACCACTTTTGGTGCTATATAACACCATATCGGAACAGGTTCTGTATGTGGTAGCGGTGCTATATAGCACCTCAGTCATCCCAAAGAACCGCTGAAGAACCAAGATTTGGTGCTATAAAGTGGTTCCCCTATGATTATGAGCCAAACTCTCTAACAAAATGGTGCTATATAGCACTAAAAGTGCTTCTTTGGCTCGTAATCATAGAGGAACCACTTTTGGTGCTAAATAGCACCATATCTGAACAGGTTCTGTATATGGTAGCGGTGCTATATAGCACCTCAGTCATCCCAAAGAACCGCAGAAGAACCAAGATTTGGTGCTTTACAGCACTTAAAGTGGTTCCCCTATGATTACGAGCCAAACACTCTAAAAAAATGGTGCTATATAGCACTAAAAGTGGTTCTTTGGCTTGTAATCATAGAGGAACCACATTTGGTGCTATATAACACCATATCTAAACAGGTTCTGTATATGGTAGCGGTGCCATATAGCACCTCAGTTATCCCAAAGAACCGCTGAAGAACCACTGAAGAACCGCTGAAGAACCAAGATTTGGTGCTATACAGCACTTAAAGTGGTTCCCCCACGAGCCAAACACTCTAAAAAATGGTGCTATATAGCATTTAGTCTTCTCATTATGGGCATAATTTTGTTTATTCAGACTGATTTGCGGAGGCAGAACATGCACAAAAATAAGAGGCGGGATTTATTGAGTGAACCAATCGTATCCAATCATAGCACGATGGAGACATTTCCCTCATTCATTCTCAATTACCCCCCACCAAACGCACCGCATGCTTTCGGGGTCTGGTAAAACTCAATGGGCTCAGAGGAGGCAAGAGAGACGTGGACTCCCACTGTTTTCTTTACCCACTGTGTCGCTGCTTTAGTAGAACGAGTGATCAATACACCATTTAATGTCATATTTGGTTTTATTTTTGTCCTATGCATTATTTTATCATCCAATTTTTTGGAGAAGGCACTGCCTACCTTGCCTCCCCGGAAGAAAACGGCATATACTGTATATATAGAGTAGAATTAACAGAGTGCTGGACTCTTGTATTGGCAATACAAGATCTTGACCAAAAATTATTGCACCTCTTGATGGAAATAAATGCTGTGATGTGATTTCCATCAGGTGGAGCATACATTTTTAGTCAAGATCTTGTATTGACAATGCAAGAGTCCAGCACTCTGTAAAGTCTTCTCCAGCACATCCTAAAGCTCTGGACTCAGAGGTGCAGATTCATGTGTGAAAATAATCCTTCATGCTCCTTCCAACCATTCTTTCCCAATCTGAGCTGATGAATCTTGACATTGTCATCCTGGAATATGTCCATGATGAGTCTTCCTACATGGTTGTTTAAGAAATGAAAAGCTACATACTCCATCCATTAGGATTAGAAGAACTGTTGGCAAACATATAACATGATGGAAACAAAATAATCACTGCAATAATGATCCAATAGACTCTTAAGCATTTGCCCATTTAAATCCAAACAGCGACTTTTTCCAGGCAGTGTATATGCAATCTGATGCTTACAACAAAGGTATTTTTACATAAACACTGATGTTAACAATCAGCAATATTACTCAATATGAACTGTGTTGTTTGTTCAGACAACTCTGTTAGGTTAGTTGGAATAATGTTCAGGGAATATTGTTGAGATAACCTTTCATGTAGATTTAATGTAAATCACGTTTCACAAATCATATTTAAAAAAAATCATAATGTAATTGTTTTTTACTGTGTGGTTCTAAAACAACCTGGTCTCACAGAATTCCGTGAAATGAACACGGGCCCCTTAACACAAAATCCGTGGCAGTTTCACGGAATCGCCAAAAATTCCGTGATGGGTCCACGGAAGTGATTCCTATGCAAGTCAATGACAGTAAAAAGCAGACATGATTTTATGAATATTTATAGGCTACTTTTATATTTTGGAGCAACTAACTCCACTCCTACCCTAAACCTACCCACTTCTCAACAATATAAAACACATAACAGTCAAATACAAGTACAGTCACAGGTATTTATTGCAAAAACTGACCAAAAACAGCATAAAAGTATCAACTCATGTTGCATTCCAAGTCTTCTGAAGTCACTCGATGTCTTCATGTAAAGAACAGAGTTGATTTTAATGTTTTAATTGCTAAAATGATGATCCCGCCGCGCCGTGAGCACACTCATTCATATCCCATTCAAATAATACACTTGACTCTTTAGCGTGACGCAATCTGTCACGAGACACACAAAGAGCCAATGGCATTTTACAATCAAAGCCGACGTAATGACGCAATTGGTCACGAGACATACGACAGCCAATGCTGTCAAAGCTGACGTAACGTTTTTTCCGGCGGTAAAATTTGAAATGTGTTTAGGATCTTTGGCGGATGGACTCGACGCTGCTGATCGCTTTTGAGGATTTTCTTCACACAAATCAATCGTTTGGCCTCGGAACACTTGGAATATTTGTACTTTTTGAATAAATTGTGCCTGCAGTCGTATCTGCCTGTTATATCCTGTTTTTTTTATAATACACAAATGGTTAGGTTTAGGGAAGGGATTGGGTTACGTGTTCAAAACGTGTCTAAATACTGTAAATAAATAAAAAATGAAAATAATTATAAATAAAATTATGCTGGCTGATTAAATCGAGAATCACACTCCATGTCATAATGGCAAAAAAAATCATAGTTTCATGATGAAAACAATGCCCAACGCGTCTGTATACTGTCATTGACTTGCATAGGAATCACTTCCGTGGACCCATCACGGAATTTTCGGCGATTCCGTGAAACTGCCACGGATTTTGAGTTAAGGGTCCCGTGTTCATTTCACGGAATTCTGTGAGATCAGGTTGTTCTAAAACGTTTGATTTCACTGATTTATTCTCTTTAAAAAGTGCAATGTGTGGTTGTTACCTTAAGGAGCTAAAATGTTATAATCTAATATAACATAATATTTTAGACTATGATTAACAGCAGTTATTACTGTAGTCACACCACATGAAGTACAAGTTTTAGGTTACCTGACATCATTTCTATAGGATAGCTCGTCTATAAGGACATCTGGTGTGACTGTACCAGAAGGTTGTTGGTGTAGCACTATGTGTGTGTTTGCCAAAGCAAAACATCCATTTCCTTTGTTACAGACTATAAAGACTTCTGTTGTATTGTTTGCACAGAACCTGCTCACATTATGTCCATTGGCTGTCATTGTATGCACATTGTATGTTATCTGTGTTAGAGTATTGACCCAAACAGTCAAACGATGTGAATAGTCAACAGTTGTCGTATCAAAACGTATCAAAAAAATTCAAATCAAAGCAGGCGCCCCTCTTGTTCTGAGCAAATGCAATGTTTGACAGCAATTTTCATGTGTTAGTCCCTATGGATAGGCAGTGAGGTGGTCATGTGACAGAAGTCCTCTTTTTGGCAGAGAGACTTGAAAGACTGGGAAGTGTAAAATATGGTCTTCCTCCCTCGCTCCTGCTCAGCCCTTTCTTTGTGTGCATGTCATACTGTCCACAGGGTGTTCAGGCACTGTTAGAAGATTCCCTCATGGGGATTCAATCATGGCTCCGCTGAATCAATGAGAATGCAGTGTGAACCGGATGCTATGCTTCTTCTGTAAATGCTGGCCTTTATCATTCATCTTTACTGACCCCAAGAAATGCAAACATTTATGTTTGGATAAATAATAGCATTTTCTTTGGTCTCATCATTAACACTGAATGATTTTGTCAGATAACTTAAAGGTCCCGTTCTTCGTGTTGTTTTGAAGCTTTGATTGTGTTTACAGTGTGCAATATAACATGTGTTCATGTTTCGCGTGTAAAAAAACACAGTATTTTTCACACAATGTACTCATCTGTATACCGCTGTTTTCACTGTCCTAAAAACGGCTGATGAGTTCCTTGTTCTATGAAGTCCCTCCTTCAGAAATACGTAACGAGTTCTGATTGTGCCAGCGGTTCCTGTGTTGTGATTTGACCGCAGCTTAGCGCACGTTGCACGGAAAGGTCACGCCTCTTAACGGGAGATGTATGCGCTCAATGATCTCTACAGCGTCCCTGGGAAAGCCAAACAAAGGTGATTTGACTCCGGGATGAAAATAACAGCGTCTCGACGACATGGCGACAAACACACTCAAACGCAACAATTCCTTTTCTCCACGCGACACTTCCTCTTCTCCACGTGGGAGAGCAACAAGACCACGCCCCCTTTTTTGCGTATTCTTGTGGGCGGAGGTTAGTCTGTTCTACTGTTCTACTGACGTCATTAAAGCAGGAAGTACCAGGATGTAGTCCAAGCCGGCCGTTCGCTGTAGGCTTTGAAAGGGAACTTCTGTTAAATAAAATATCTCGCTTGGCATTGAACTTTGAGCTTTATAATTTTACAGGTATTATTTATGTTCTAACAGCAACATTACACACTAACTAAAGTTTGAACAATGGGATCACGAAGAACGGGACCTTTAACAATGCGCTTCATGTGGTTACATCTTCCAAATCAACCTGATTTGCTCTGACTCCTTGTGTTCCTTGCTTTCAGGTTCTGCAGAAGTTGGGAAAGGCAGATGAGACGAAAGATGAGCAGTTTGAGCAGTGTGTGCAGAACTTCAAAAGACAGGAGGTAAGATGTGTCGGATCTATAGAGCGAGGCTGTTGACTGGGTCTATCAATCCAGCAAAGCAACCAGCCAAAGAGTATGGATGTAAAATAATGACGAGTGTCTTTAAAACAACAACAACAACATCAAAAACATGTTGAATTGTACTCACTGAAATTCAACATGCATGTCAAGTCAAGTCAAGTCAAGTCAAGTCAACTTTATTTATATAGCGCTTTTAACAATGTAGATTGTTTCAAAGCAGCTTTACAGTGTTAAACAGGAAAATAATGCAGCATAATTTTATTAAGCTGTATAGCCATTTGATGTCATCAGTTCATTTCAATTTCCATACGGTGACAGTGTGGGCTTTAGATCAATAATTAGATCAGTAATTTAGTTTATATGGTTAATTTAGTTTATTAATTAGATTTATTTCGATGTTTAGTTGAAAAATGTAGTGTCCCCAACTGGGGACGGATGGATGCGGATGGATGCATGTATATTTAAGCTGTGAATATTTCAAATGAAAACATTTCATACACAATTTCATTTATTAAAAATGATATTAAAAATGTATTTCCAAAATATATATAAAAAATACCACCTATAATAATCGACAGGCTATTTTATGTCCATTTTATTTCACTTCACGAATTTTCAGTCCCCAAAAAAGCAAGCCCTGAAAATACAATGCATTCAAATTAGGGCTGTCAAAATGAACACGTAAACGTTTTTCTTTTAATAATTAACTCAATTAAGGGAGCATCCATTTTTCCCTGGCACCCCTTGGCTAGTGCTACATTATATGATCACGCTGTCATCCATTCAAGTGCTATTACACCATTCAAGCGCAATACGATGCAAAAAAAAAAAACCTTAAACCTTGTTGATATTTGGTTACAGCTGACGTTGATATTTAGTTGTTTTTAGATTGTGTTGTAAAGTAACCAAAATGCAACTTCTGTCCAACGTTGAGGTCCAAAGTCAATCTGACGTCATATTGACGCCCGGTGCCTGCTGGGCTGTACTGGCACGCTGTGAAGCATACAGAATTAGGCTGAAATGCCTGTTAATGGCGAGTTCGTAAGTAGAGTCTTAAAGGGGTCATGAACTGGCTTTTTAAAAATGTTTATACCAGTGTCTGAGGTCAACTAATGACGTTCGCATGGTTTTTACATTCAAAAACATCATAATGAATAAGTAATAGGCTATTTTCTGCCATGGTTTTGAGGCTCTCTGAAAAACGTTCGGTTTTGATGGGCGTGCCGCACTGAAGACTTGGAAGTAAACGCCCACGGCTAGGATTGGATAATATTTGCATATTTAATGAGCTTCAGCTCCCCTCAGTACATGTGGGAATAGTTTTGAAAATGCCTGGGGAAACGCTCACAGGACTCGCAAAATGCCTTCATCAAACAAACACAATGATTCATCTCTCATTCAGCTGCGATTGATTGGAATGTTATTTTTGTATTACTTGGCCAGCCCGATCGATGAATAACCGTGAACCGTACACACACACGCACGCGTGCAAGAAAGGAAGGTTATTTCACTATTTAAGATAGCCCGTCGGCAGGCCGGTGATACGTTTTGGTAGCCCATCTGAAAAGCACATAGCCCCGGGACTTTGGGCTTACGAGCTGGCGTTACAAGTCCGAGTCTGATCACGAATGAACCAATAACACCTTCTCCAGCCTGTGACCACGTGCTAAGGTATGTAATCAATAGATATCAAACGATCTGTAACAATGCAAGACTAACACATACATAACACACGTTTTACTCACATAAGTGTGTTGCACCGTTCCTGTCGGATCCAGAAGGCACAGCATTGTTTTAATCTCAATATGTCTGCAAATCCAGTCTCGACCTGTATCTTGTTTACAATCGATTCTGCGGTGAAATTAAGCAAACAAATGCACAATGTCTTATGCTGCATTCACACCAAACACGAATAGAGCGTCAGGAGCGTCAATGGTAAGGCACGTTGACGCGCGTCTGGAGGTCCTGCGGTGCGATAGACGCAATTCCGTCTCATTCGCGTGTCCAGTTCGCGCGAATTTGATGCGAATTGAGTGTAGTGATTGAGGCGATTCAGACACTTAATTGCCTGTTACATTTAACAAATATGTTTGAAATACTTTGGGTTGAATAACAGACCTTCCCCCCCAACACAACAAAGAAGGATCCTCCGTTACCAGGGAAACCATCTGATAAGGTTTTTTATGGCCCCCAAAAGAATGTGGCCACATGGAAAGTTCCCAACTAAAGACACAAAGCCTGTAAAACACACATTGTGGCCTCAAGTTATAGACACATCGTCTATAAATGAACATGCACCCCAGGACATTGTATGTACACATATAACTCTCTTGTAATGTGTTCCCTATCATTGCATTCCCTATGTATCCATGTCCCGTGAACGACTTACTATTCCATGTAACCTCATATATGTCATGTCTCCTATCAAATTAATGCACGCTTCATAACTTACACTTCCACGTATGTCATGTCCTTGTACGAAGCAATATGTGTTTGTTGCATTAATTAGAGTATACCTGAGCACAGACTCATCGATTTCAGGCTTTGGAACAAAGAGCAATAAAATTCTCCCGAGGAATTTCCCGCTTGGAAATCCCAACAATCTCATTGGTCAAGCCTGCCTCCAGAGGGTGGGACTATTTTCGACCTTAAAAAGTGAGCTCGCAGAGATCCTCTTGCGCTTCTTCTCCTGCTATCACGGACAGCACAAGCTGTTTGGGGTGGCTCTCACCCAGCAGGGGGCCCACATGGCAGACCTCCACAAACACCGAGCCAAAGGCCTCACAAGGCCCTGGAGCAGAAGGCCCAAACTCTGCATGCCATGTGCAACTTCCTCTATGGATTTGAAGCAACCACGCGGCTCAGTCATTTGCAAGGACTCGGACGAGACAAAACTTCCCTTCCATCACGCCAGCGCGGCTCGCGGGGCTTCGGCCCGAGCCCGCCTGGCCAAGCTGATCGCCCCTTTGAAGATGACGCAACACCGGTGCGCTCCATCCGAGCGCGCACATCACTGCGCGAATCTTCTTAGCGCGAACGAGATGCCTTTTCCTTCCAAGACAACCGCTCCTACACGCCGTTGAATCTCCCGCGGACCGACCCCGGAAGGACCGAACGGAGGGAGAGCTTCAGCGCATGAACACTCTGAGAAACGCAACGCGTGCATCTCGTTTAAACAACACAAAGAAACCATGCAAGTATCAATTCTATCGAAATTTAGATGCGTTTGAGATTGTACCCCTATTATGGTGATAATTGTTCGTTGCTGGCTCTCGCGGTTTTGGTTGGAAAATGTCTCACTGGACCATTCCCTTCTCACCTTCCTGTTCTCCTCCTCTCTCTTCCCTCTATTTATATCCCCTTTCTTCTCTTTCGTTACTTTCCCTATTTTGTATATACATGTATCCTTTATTTAGATGTATGTAATCGTAGTAGCTATCACTATTAAAACCATTGTATCCACGTTTTGATTGTCATTGTTGTTGCTCACAAAACATGAGTCCCTTTAATGTCAGATCTAAGCTACGAGCTCTTATAAGTATCATTGAATGCCGTAATTAATACCATAACTCGGAAGGTTTGTCCTTTGTGGCCAGGGGGAGAAACTTCCCGAAAATGGGTTGAAGTCCAAGTTGTTAAGTATTGTACTGCTCGTTCGTTAAACCGAACGGAGTAGAGGAATTCTGAATCAATTCCTTAGAGGCTATTCTGTGATTATTTAATATAGATATATATCCAGAGTTGATTGCAATAAATTGTTGTTAACCATTTAGATATATATGTATTGCATAAATACCTGTTAGGTATTCCCTTTTTGGGTGATTTTGGAGATTTGTGATTCAATTATAACCCGTTGTGATTAATCATAAATCCCTAAATATTAATACCCATTATTCCCTATGAGCTAAATTTAATTTAATAATATATGTGACCCTAAGACGTTACAGATTTTGGTGGAGAATTATTAGGCAACATTTTAAACTTTGTTTTGGGAGCAACCATGTCAATTTTATGTGTATATTATTGGTATTGATTTTGATATTTTGTATGCGCGCTTCAGAGAGTGAGACAAGTCGCAAACGCGAACTCACGTATATATAACTGAAAAGCCCAAAGCTGATTTCAGTTAGTTGTAGGCCTATGTTAACAGCGTCTATTTTGGTCAAACATTTTAGTCACTGTTGATTTTTAAGAATAAACTGCAGTTCATAATATTAAAACTGTCTCTGTAAAAAGAAAGAAACTTCTTTTGCAGAACATTTTTAATATTATCCATTACACCTGTTAGGACGAAGAAATCTCCTATCAGCGTGATTTAATTCCACCTGAAGAATGAAGAAATCTTATCAGCGTGATGATATCATGATTTTCCACCTGTCAGAACGAAGAAATCTTCTGTTCAGTGTGATGAAAACGATTTGAGCGATGTTCCTCTTATTTGTTTTGTAAAAGGCCTTATTAATCGCCAGATTTGATCCGTTGCGTGTTCCAACGTTATTCAACTGAGCGATCCCTTAGGTGGAATTTTGGCGTAGCTAACCGAAACGCACACCTTGCACAAATCAATCAGGAAAACTGCTGGCCAGTATCTGCTTGATGTGTGAATGGGAGTATTTTATTTTAACCTTGATCCAGTTAAAATTCGTTGCAGAGAAAATACTCTGTTTTACATTTGCGTGTAGGCGGTAAACTAAATCCGACCACACACTCGGTGTGCTATAAATTGGCACAAAAGGGAATTTGAGAACCGATTCCCTTCTCACTTGCGACCGATCGCAGTCAAATCACCGCGTTAGGAGGTGAAAGCCCTTCTCCCCCGTTCTGACGCTCAAAATTTAAGCCACCCTACATAGGTGCCGCAATACCTCTGTCCAACACAAGAGGGCGGCCTACTAGGTGTTCCGCACCTCTCAGGTTACTCCCACCTGACCCCACTCCCTGGAGTGGACTCCATTACGCCACCTTGTGGACGTTACCCTACTCCCCGCTCTCCAGTCTGTCAAAGTGAAGTGTCTTTTCATTGTGACTTCTCCTGTTGTTTCCATTTCAGTTATTTTTGCTTATCTTCTCTTTTGGCTTTATTTCTTTATCAATTGTTTCCTTCCATTTCATACCCTTCTGATACCCTGCACTTATTTAAATTTCGGTTTAAACAAGTTTGAACCTAAAATTAAATTAAGTCTCCTCTTTTCAGCCTGTGATAGCACCTTATCAGTAGCCCGTCCCCTGCTGGGCACTCTCATAAGTTGGCTTTCCTCTCTTCTCTCCTTTGGCTCCATTTCAGAATAGATTAATTTAATTAATTCTACTTCTCCTTTTTCAAGGTTGCCCCGATAATTACAAATATTATCATCATTATTTTCTGTTTTAGCACTATTTATTAATAGTCTTTTTCCTCACTTGCTTTATAGAATTGGTTAAATTTGGTTTACACAAGTTTAAGCTTAAGCTGATGTTGTGTTCTCCTGTTAGCCATTTGTATATTTACAGGTAGTACCTCCAGTGCTTGTGGTGAATTTACGGCTGTCTTCTGGCTGGGTTCCCGTGAGTGGAGTCACCTGGTCGGCGTAACTGACACCGGTCGTGTGTGAATCGCAGACACCTCTGTCCCCGTACCACCGGCGGCACGCAGCAGACTAAGCATTTCGGGCACTCCAGGGAGAAGTCAACGAGTCCAACTGGTCTTTGAGGGCATTTTGGTTAATTACTCTGTTTCTCCATTTGGACTCCAAAGAGATTTCAGAGGAAACCCAATTTCAACCCTTCGGTCTGGCCGTTGACCAAACTTACCTGAGTGCTGCCCTGTCATGCTAAAAGTCACACGCTGTTTGAGTGGGCGCACCGTGGTACCAAGGGACGAGGATCTGGGGACACCGCGGTCGCGTGCTCAGGGACCGCCGGCGGGACTGACCTCACCATCGGTGCTCACTGGAAACAATCCCGATTCACCCCAGGCATGGTGAGGAAAGTAAGCCCATTCACTTATTGCAAACCCTAGAATATACGTATTCTTGGTCATTTAAGTGTTTGGCCACATCGTCCTCCCTGCTTAAGCCATACCTTTCTCCTAGGATTTATAGCTCAACAGCGCCCCCTCCCTCGTCGGCCCTGTCATAAACCCTAGCATTGATATTAAGCTTAGAGCCTTTCCCTATCTATCTCTTCTAATGTTCCCATTTCTGTTTTATTTCATGCCTTCTCTCTAAGTATGTTTGGTTATTTGGCTCTTTTCTACTCTACTGTTCTGTTGCTTAGTGTCTTCCAGCTCACCTAAAGACAGAACCTATGAGAGCCATCAAGGAAAGCTGAATAATAGACTGACGACCAACAGCCAGTGTCAGTAAATGACCCACTAGGCGACCGCACTGTCAAATTGTTATTTAAGCTGATACTCAACCACATAAATCAGCCCCACCTGGCAACTCACAGCCAAGACAATAGGTGCCCGGCCTAGATTCCACTAACTGTCTGCATCAGTTAGTTAAAATTGCGCACACAAAGTGAATAAGTCGCAATCGCTATAGTGCTAAAACCCTACACGGACTTGCATTGGCCTCTTTTGTGTTGTCTTTCTCTTGCCCACAGTAAGCCAGCGTGTCCCGTTCATCCAGCCCCACCGCCACTGGGATCACGTCGAGACCTGATTGAGCGCCAGGACGACTGCGTTCCTGCCTAAAGCCACGGTGACCTGCAGCCCCCGAGCCAAGAACGGCAGCGTTGAAGCTCCTAGCGGAGGAGGCCCGGAGGAACCAGGACCACGCGCAGAGTCGTCTAGATCGGCTACTCCTTGAGACCCAGGATCGACGCGGAAGGGAGGACGAAACGGACCTACAGCTTCGGGAGAAAGTTGAGAGACTCCAAAATGCCCTGGCAGAACTTCGTGTAGAGACAACGCGCAGAGAGCAGTTGGAGAAAGAATCCGCAGAGGAACTACAAGAAAAACTCCAACGAGGTGAAGCTCTCCTAACAAGAGCTGAGATTGGACCGAAAGAAAGACACAGCAAGGCCAAAGCCTGTGAAACCCACTTGCAAACGGCCCATGCCAAGGTCCAAGATTTGTTTCAACAAAAGACTGTTCAAAACAAAGAACTGAAGTATGCACGTACATTGCATAGTGAACATCAAGGGGAAACACACACCACACAGTTTCCCCTGACAAGTGGGCCAAGAAACCCCCAGCCAAGAGTTCCAAGCTCAAAAGGGGGGCGAAAGCCCACTGCTCGAGTTGTCACCAGCCAGCAGCCAAGAGCCCCCACCAGCAGAAAAGGGGGTGGGAGCCAATCCAGAGAATCGTGCACAGCACACCATGGCTTCCCAAGAACTCTACAAGCTGGCCAGAAACATCCAAACTTTCACCGCAAACCCTGCAGGAAGCCACGACGCGCACACCTACCTGCAGGACATTAACTTTCACCTACAACCTGTGGCTGACGTGACCACATGGAACCAATTAGGTCTACTCCGAGGTACGGCCAGCCGTGAGGCGTAGCATTTCCTCGACCGGCAACCGGAGACTGCAAAGTTGGACGACCAACAGCTACGGGACTGCCGACCAAAAAAAAGACTGCTTCTGAAAAGACTGTGAGTAACCCAATGATTTGCCCTGTCTCTGATCACTGTTCAGAGCTGGCTCCAAGGAGAGCCATGCAACAACATAGTGACAGACTGTGTAACCGTCAAGACCGTTACAAGCCAGCAGAGAGCAGCGCAACCGGCATGGTGCCCGTCCTAAGCACCTGTCCGAGCATGCTGAAAGAATCTGGGACAAGCCACGTCTGTCTAACCACCCAAAGGGGGAACCACGTGGGATGCCAGCCGACAGCCAGACGATCCTCATCGGCCAGTGCACCTAGCCCAGACAGCCAGCGGCGGAACGACTCACAGCATGCCCCAAACAAACCCAAGCACTGTGCACCAACCACAGTCCACAGAACCAGAGACTTCATCACCAAGTGACAGCGTCGCCCAACCCCCTCAGCTGACGGCTGCACTTCCTGAACAATCGAACTCTGAAATCCCAAAATAGTGAGCTGAATGTGCAGTCATACAGCCAAAATGAGACCCAACTTGAACAGATAGCTCCCATCCAGCTAACGATGGGCCTAATGAGTCTGGTACACCCAGTGTACATCCAACCAATGGACACGTACCCCTGTCTCGTCGGCAAAGATCTGCTAGATCGTTCTGAGCCCTACTAGACTTCAAACAGCTAAAGATTTGGGCTCAAGTGCGAGAACCTCTGCCTCTCCAGCCACCCAGACACCTGAGCCAGACGGTCAGGTCACAGAGGTCACGAGAAACCTTGCAACCAGCCGCGAGAACACTGTTCCAGCACCAGAGCAAAGTTCAAGTTCGCTACTCTGCACTTTTCAACTCCCCATAGACTCTGACTTTCACTGCCCCGAGGTCATGACCGACCTCCAGCTGAATGATGTGACAACTACAGACAACTCAGCCATCAGTCTAGCACTGGTCAAAGCCCTCATGGAAGTAACATCCAACCTTCCATCTGCAAGCAAGCGTACCTGCGGCCCATTTGACTCCTGCCTAACAACCATGGTAACCGCCAAGGGCACCTGCGCTTTGAACTTGAAATGGAACGATCGGTGCCCTACACACTACTTCCTGGTCCTTCCAGTTCCACTGCATAATGTCTACATAGAAGCAGACTCCTTGATTCGCCTCAAGGCTCATGTGGACTTTACCAATGAGGAAGTGTGAGCCCCACTGACATCACAGCCCCCTGTGGTTCCTGCCAAACCCGGAAACCTCCTGTCAGGCCAGACCTTGCCAGGAGTCGGTACTTTAATCAACGAACAGTATACTGCAGTACCAGCTTACACCAAAGGTGTCGCTGTTCGGCTCAACATGTGATGTGGTCACACACTGACCCGCACGTGGGGTTTCTTCCAAACTTCACCTGAGTGTGAGGAACTTGGACTCAGTCCGGAGGCCACACCACTCACTGAACTGTCATCCCACGTAGTCTACATCCTAGTCTACAACCGACAGCATTCTTTCACAAGGTGCACACTCGGCTATGCCAACTCACCAGCCGAGTTCAACATCTTCCGGAACAAGCATGCCCAGACACCAGAATGAGGGGCTACCCCGTCTGCGAAGATGTTCTCATGAAGAGCACAACGCCCTTCTGAAGAAGGACTGCCCATTCATCTGGACAAAAGCTCAAGCAAATTCCATGAATGAACTGAAACGACATCTATGCATAGCTCCATGTCTCGCTCACCCTGACACACAACAGGAGTTCCACTTGAAAGTTGGATTCCCCAAACACTGCTTTAGTGCTGGTCCATACCAAAACATGACCAAGACAAAAGAACAGTTGTACAGGCAAGCAAGACATTTATTACACCAGAGAGCAGAGACTCTGACTATGAAAAGACTCCATACACCATATGGGCCTTCCTGCGATTCTCCGCCTACATCGGAGCACAAAAGGTTATTACAGAGACATTCCAACAGTCTGTAACGTCTTCAACAGCCAACGCATCCGAGATGGCGTCGTTACCAATTCACATGGGTGATGACCCTTCAGGGCTGCAATGTTGAGGCACGTTATGCCCAGACTCACAGGTCTGCACTGGGAAATGACTCAGCTGCCTGCCAAAAATGTCCTGATGACACACCAGCGGTGACGCTGGACACAGAGGAACCTCAACAACAGACCTGTCACAGGTACTTCAAAAAGAATGCATGTCAAGGACTGCTCACCACCTACGTCGGTGGATGCTCTTGCAACCAAGAGGGCATCCTAAAAACAGGTGCGGGTGTACTATGGCCGAAACCAGCCTTGCCCTCCACAGCACTTCAAGTGGGGCCCTCAGTCAGCACAATATACTGAGGTGGCAGTCATTCTAATAACCCGACAAATCGCATCGGCCCACAACAACAGAGAACTATGTATTTGCACTCCAACTATGTCAGACACCGTTTCACATGCCACCTTCCAGGTTGGACACAAAATGGCTTCAAAGAAAAAGCAGTCAAACGCCAACACCTGTTCCAAGCGTGCGATGACATCACAAGCACATACAACATGACCATCTACTGGAAAAAGGTGAAAGGACATTCAAGGCAACCAGGCCTTGACAAGGACTTGAATGAACAAACTGATTCCCTGACCAAGACGGGCACACTTCACAACAATCCATGGTCACCTCCCACCCATGCAACCACCCTTGATGGGGCTGCGATAACCCGCAGCAAACAAACTATTCCTGTGACGATTCCAAAATTACAGCCGCTTACACTGGCTCCACAATTTCCATCAAGGACACAGCTGACACCGCCATACGAGCTATGAGTAACCACCTCTCAGACCCCTCCAACCACCCTGTCACGACGTCTGACTTCACGGCTACCAAAAGCCTCAAACAACCGCATGACGGCAAACACATGCTGCGTGCGAAAGTCAACATTCTGTGGTATGCCGCTGATGCCCTCACAGCGCTAGAGCTTGTGATGCCACAGTGTCAAAAGGGGGGAACGCTAAACATTTGTCCACAACGCACCATGTGCTGGACACCACGGTACCAGAGCCACAAGACACCGAAGCAAGTGGCATATTGGCCTGGCATGCAGCAAAGTCGTGTCAGAGTACGTCAGAGAAGTGTCTGGTTTGCTGACAATTCTATCCGGCAAACCCAAACCCCAGAGCCACTGCAACGCAGAGGAGTCACAGTCCCGTGGTCAAACCTCCAAACAAACTGGACAGGAGCCCTATCCAGATCGACGAGGGACAACAAGGACTTCCTCACGGTGGTATGCCAATTCTACAAGTGAGTGGAATGTCTTCCAGCACCCAACGACACCAAGTCGAACGAACCAATCGAACTGGGGTCAGCATGCTGAGAAAGTATGTGACTGCCAACCAGAAAGACTGGGATGTGAAACTTCTGTTGATGCTCATGGACATCAGAGCCACCCCGCATGAATCAACTCGTGCGTCTACCTTTGAACTTGTGACTGGGTGGCAGGTGACCCTGCCGCCGCACCTGCTGTATCAAACAAGAGACTCTAGCTTTATCAGATCCTACACCGCTCACCAGTACATTGACAAACAACACCTACAAACTCAAGGTCATTGTCAAAGTTGGGCGTTGGCGAGGTAATACCCAGATCAAGATGCACACCCCAGATGTGGTGGCCTACCACGACAGCAACACACAGCTGTACCTGGCCCCAAGCCTGTGCATGTGTACTTTGACCAAGACAGTCACTACCTCTGCCGTAGCGAACCACTCCTCCAGTGCAACACTGAAGGAACCTGCAGTTTGCAGCCCATGAGAAGCGGCACCCAACACCCCGCAGAGGCCATGCCTCACATCCGGGTCATCGAAACTCAGGCGGAGAGGGTGGTCTAGTGGGTTAAACCACTGAACTGATAAACAGCGGGTAAAACGACCTTGCGCAGCAGGTCAAAGAGACCAGAAGGAGCAAACACATGCTCAGAGCCTTAGCAAACAGCTGGAGACTGAGGCTCAAACCAGAAACAAAGACTTGAAATGGCTCAGACAGCTGTTGAACCATGAGAGCAGCTGGACAGACCAAGCACAGGACCCATGCAGAACTGTCACTATGGCAACACCAAGTACCAGACAAGCCGCTGGGCGAAACCACGGAAGACAGCACGCCCAACCAACATCACAGGATGTCCCACAGCCGTCGATGACAACGCCCTCCGCCAAACCCTACACACAGGTGTCAAGCGGAGGCTGCACAAGGACAGCTGGACACGACCATCTCAGGAGCTGCTGACACCAACAAAATAGCTCCTGAACAGGACTCACCAGATGAGTACTGCCAAAGGATGAGCTTCCAACTCCTTGCCCCACACAGCTCAGGCAAGCTCACACAGACCCCTAACCACTTCCTGAGACCACAAGCAGAAACCTGGGCCACACAAATGGACTTCAGGACGACAAGTGACGCACCATCAGGGCACCTGCTGCCTCGACACCTGCCGCACCAGGTCAGAGACCTGAACGTGGCTACTGCTTGCCTTATCTGCTGTGGAGAGACCATCACTCCAGGGGACACAAACAACCAGAGCCCAATGCTGCTGGGGTGTGTCTGATCTTTCTGCACCTCCGATATCGCTCACTGTTGTCCATAGGAGGGACAACAACTATCGAAAAGGGGGATTATGTAGTGATTGAGGCGATTCAGACACTTAATTGCCTGTTACATTTAACAAATATGTTTGAAATACTTTGGGTTGAATAACAGACCTTCCCCCCCAACACAACAAAGAAGGATCCTCCGTTACCAGGGAAACCATCTGATAAGGTTTTTTATGGCCCCCAAAAGAATGTGGCCACATGGAAAGTTCCCAACTAAAGACACAAAGCCTGTAAAACACACATTGTGGCCTCAAGTTATAGACACATCGTCTATAAATGAACATGCACCCCAGGACATTGTATGTACACATATAACTCTCTTGTAATGTGTTCCCTATCATTGCATTCCCTATGTATCCATGTCCCGTGAACGACTTACTATTCCATGTAACCTCATATATGTCATGTCTCCTATCAAATTAATGCACGCTTCATAACTTACACTTCCACGTATGTCATGTCCTTGTACGAAGCAATATGTGTTTGTTGCATTAATTAGAGTATACCTGAGCACAGACTCATCGATTTCAGGCTTTGGAACAA
The DNA here is from genome assembly GCA_023566225.1 of Romanogobio albipinnatus. Classification (NCBI taxonomy): domain Eukaryota; kingdom Metazoa; phylum Chordata; class Actinopteri; order Cypriniformes; family Gobionidae; genus Romanogobio; species Romanogobio albipinnatus. The sequence continues at coordinate 5,512,747 of CM042244.1, forward strand.
AGAGCAATAAAATTCTCCCGAGGAATTTCCCGCTTGGAAATCCCAACAATCTCATTGGTCAAGCCTGCCTCCAGAGGGTGGGACTATTTTCGACCTTAAAAAGTGAGCTCGCAGAGATCCTCTTGCGCTTCTTCTCCTGCTATCACGGACAGCACAAGCTGTTTGGGGTGGCTCTCACCCAGCAGGGGGCCCACATGGCAGACCTCCACAAACACCGAGCCAAAGGCCTCACAAGGCCCTGGAGCAGAAGGCCCAAACTCTGCATGCCATGTGCAACTTCCTCTATGGATTTGAAGCAACCACGCGGCTCAGTCATTTGCAAGGACTCGGACGAGACAAAACTTCCCTTCCATCACGCCAGCGCGGCTCGCGGGGCTTCGGCCCGAGCCCGCCTGGCCAAGCTGATCGCCCCTTTGAAGATGACGCAACACCGGTGCGCTCCATCCGAGCGCGCACATCACTGCGCGAATCTTCTTAGCGCGAACGAGATGCCTTTTCCTTCCAAGACAACCGCTCCTACACGCCGTTGAATCTCCCGCGGACCGACCCCGGAAGGACCGAACGGAGGGAGAGCTTCAGCGCATGAACACTCTGAGAAACGCAACGCGTGCATCTCGTTTAAACAACACAAAGAAACCATGCAAGTATCAATTCTATCGAAATTTAGATGCGTTTGAGATTGTACCCCTATTATGGTGATAATTGTTCGTTGCTGGCTCTCGCGGTTTTGGTTGGAAAATGTCTCACTGGACCATTCCCTTCTCACCTTCCTGTTCTCCTCCTCTCTCTTCCCTCTATTTATATCCCCTTTCTTCTCTTTCGTTACTTTCCCTATTTTGTATATACATGTATCCTTTATTTAGATGTATGTAATCGTAGTAGCTATCACTATTAAAACCATTGTATCCACGTTTTGATTGTCATTGTTGTTGCTCACAAAACATGAGTCCCTTTAATGTCAGATCTAAGCTACGAGCTCTTATAAGTATCATTGAATGCCGTAATTAATACCATAACTCGGAAGGTTTGTCCTTTGTGGCCAGGGGGAGAAACTTCCCGAAAATGGGTTGAAGTCCAAGTTGTTAAGTATTGTACTGCTCGTTCGTTAAACCGAACGGAGTAGAGGAATTCTGAATCAATTCCTTAGAGGCTATTCTGTGATTATTTAATATAGATATATATCCAGAGTTGATTGCAATAAATTGTTGTTAACCATTTAGATATATATGTATTGCATAAATACCTGTTAGGTATTCCCTTTTTGGGTGATTTTGGAGATTTGTGATTCAATTATAACCCGTTGTGATTAATCATAAATCCCTAAATATTAATACCCATTATTCCCTATGAGCTAAATTTAATTTAATAATATATGTGACCCTAAGACGTTACATGAGCGTCTTGCGAGATACGCGCGAATGGGACTTTTTGTGCATTCACGCATTTCAAGCGAATTTGCGTCTGATGCCCAAGTTGAAAAAATTTAACTTAGGGGTCAATTCGCGCCGCGTTAACCAATCAGGAGCCTGCTCGCTGCTGTCACGTGGTAAAGTGACGTGATGAGAAACTCTGCTTAATTTAAAAATACTACTATTGTGTCACAAAATGAGGTTTTAAGACTTTTTCAGGTGAGAATGTAGTTGTTTAAAGCTCATATCTGTGGCTTATTTATAAAGAGAGCGCCTATTATAAATAAAAAATAATCTAGCGTTTTTGGAGTTGTGAGATCCAGGCGGTCACCGGGCGCTCGGCGCTCATTAACCCCGGCGAGAGCAGCCTTTCCTCGGCTAGTCCTTCTGACGTTTGCTGCTGGCTCTGATGTCCTGTCCTGGTTCGGCTTGTGTGGATCTAACGGGCGATCTTTGCTCTCATGAATCTATAATTTGTTGTCTGCCAAATCGTTTTGACTGAGGGCAAAGAGAAGTTTCATAACTTAATTTTTTTAAGGATATTTAAATATACATGCAGTGAAGATAATGTCGGAGTTGCCTGGACCACATTTGTGTGGCCATTAATGCTTAATATATATTTTTAATGAAAATGAAAAGAGGCTGAGTGGTGTTTTATGACATATTTCTCCTGGAGCGCCTTGAACGCGCGTCTATTTCACTTCAAACGCTCGATTTTTACGCGCATCCAATTCGCTATGGACTCGCGAATGGATTCAAAATGTTCAAGTGTCCAACTAGACGCTTGAACATTAGACGGGATTTTGACGCTATATTCGCGTTTGGTGTGAACGCAGCATTAAGCACGTGAGCTGGAACCGTTATGTTCATTGCTCTGTAGCGCGACCCGTTTAGCTCCACGAGTCGGTGGGCGGGCTTGAGGCGGTGCTTCTGCATTCTATGACATCAATGGTCGACATATTCTGAGATCTCTTGTTTTCTGGGACTGGTGTCTATAAAAGCTTTTCTTTGACTAACAAGGACGTTTTCAGCTCTGAAACTTACAGGATATTCTTATATCACGATGTACTTTTATATATCAAAGGCTCAAGGGAAAGTTGATTTCTCAATTCATCGCTCCTTGAATCAAACAACAAAAGACAAAGAGAAAATCACTCACTGCGCTTGACTGAATCACTTTTGTAGCTTTAGGGCCAGATTGACTCAACAGGGCAAATTAGCGTGAGAGCGCAATCTCAGCGCTGATGGGAGTGGACAGTTCTGCGTGTGATCTACTAATTAAAGAATACAGACACAGCCGGATAATTTGCATAATGACCAACGCAATCTACCAAGAGCAGCACAAATTAGCATCTGGTTTAAGACATGCTTTTCTTTGGCTGTAAATAATGGCACAAATACCAGTAAACCGACTAGCGCAAACCTTAGTAAATCACCTTGTGTGATTCATTTAAAAACTCTCCCATAAATTTTGCATCTGAAAGGGAAACTCCTACAAATGCATATGCAATAAGGTCATTTGCAAAAATATCTCTGTCCACGCCTTTCACCGCTAATTTTTCACTGTGTCTCTTTAGTAAATCATGACTGTCGTTTAACGCCAAAAGAGGGTTTGCGCTGGCGTGGGCTATTAGTAATTCTGGCCCATAGTTAGGATTCATCTATATTACATTTATAATTCATGCAGTGAAGACTATGCAGTAACTGCACAGATACAGAAATTCTGTATATTTACCTGTTAGACCTGCCTGAAAATCTTATCGCACAACGGAAACTATAAATGTTTTGTGCATATTAGCAGGGCAGGTAAAAATCTGAACCAGCCCAACTGGGCCAGTAGAAAAAAAACCTTAGTGTTGAGCCCTGATATATGAAAGGCACAGCTAAATGTGACATTTATTGTTTTAAAGTCTATTAAATGTTAAAAATGATAGCTTTTAATTATACTGTAATGTTGAATGGCTATAATTAATGGCTAAAATCGAAGGGGAAAAAATCTATTTAATAGAGACAGTGAGACTGACCTTCACTCAGAGTGCTAGTAAAAACATGCCATAAAACAAATATTTCAAATATACCGTCTTTATGTTGTTTCTACATTATTTTGCAGATTTAATGTGAAAGTATTACAATGTTTTAATCACACATCATTTTAATCATGTTGATTGTAATCCATTGAGAGCATTAATTAAAATGCAAGCACTGTTAATGCAATGCATTTTTTTCAATTAGAGCAATTCAACATGCATTTGTGTTCCAACGACGTTAGTCATTTTTTCACTTCCATACCACTCTTTGGCTGGTTGCTATGCTGGATTGGTTTCCACACCAGCAGCAGAGAGCCAGGCTCATTCTGTGTTTATATATCACTTTTAAATGAGTGGGGTCAATAATTACTGGGAAAATATCCATTGATATTCTTTATCTTATAATAGTTCTTTGTATTAATAGGATAGAAACTTTAAAGGTGTAGTCACATTTTCTATTTCATCTGAAAAGTCTTTGCAGTCTAAATGATTCTCATTATTGACATCATTAAAACACATCAATGCCACAATAAAGGCACTGACACATTTACAATTCTCTCTATTCTCTCTTTCTTAAGAAATATAATTCTGTGCTCTCTGCATTAACTATTCAATATCTCAATATACCATCTTAATATCTCAATGTAGCATATTAATATATTTTAGCTATTATAGATAAGCATTTAAGTTTAAGTTTTTTTTACTAAAGCAACAAAAAGAAAACACAAAATGTCAACTGATTTTTGACATGGAGTAACAGAATTACTAAAACAATTAATATGGAAATACCATAATAATTCGGTATTATTTTGTAATATAGTTTAATATGAAAATTGTCATGCAAGATCTTACGTTAACATTTTTGAGTGCTGTTGCAAAATTAATAATTGAGTCACCGTTTTGACTGAATCATTGAATCAAACTTTTGCTTTTAAAGTTTAAAGGGGTCATGAATTGAGAAATCTAGTTTTCATGCAGCCTTTGATACATAAAAGTTAATTGTGATAATCATCTTGTAAGTTTCGGAGCTGAAAACTTCCTTTTAGTAAAAAAAAAAGCTTTTATTGACACCAGACCCAGAAAACGAGAGATCTCAGAATATGCCAACCCTTGAAGTCATCGTGTGGTGAAAGGCCTGATTTTGTAGCCCCGCCCACTTACTCGTGGAGCTAAACTGATCACGCTACCGAGCAGTAAACATGCCGAAGATAGCAAGATATTGCGCTGTGCACAGTACCTGCATAAGCTTCCTTCAGATTCTAATATTAGGAATGTGTGGTTGAACTTTATTTTTAATGAAGATCCAGCTCAGGTGCGCAAGACATTGCACGTTTGTTCCTTCATTTAACCGCGGATTCATTTGTAAACAAGAGACTGGATTTGCAGACAGGATGAGATTACATGAATGAATGAAGCAACACAATAATGTGAGTAAAAAATGTTTTTTTTTATATGTGATAGTATTGCATTGTTACAGATCGTTTGATATCTATGGATTATGTGTACATGTCTAACTAAACATACCTTACCACGCTGTCACAGGGCTTGCAAAGCCCAAGGTCCCGGGACTATGTGTTTTCCAGCCGGTCTACCAATACGTATCATCTTAAATAGTGAAATAACATTCCTTTCTTGATGTGCGTTCACTCTCTTGACTTGATATTTGAAGGAAAAATACAATCGCGGAAGTTTTGATCATGCTGTATGCAACGTACTTGGCTTGTGTGTGTGTGTGTGTGTGTGTGTGTATGATGCACGGTTCGCGGTTATATATACCGATCGGGCGGGCCAAGTAATAAAAAGATAACATTCCAATTAATTGTGGGTGGATATAGAGACATTTTGTGAGCCCTGTGGTACGAATCCTTCGGTTGTCGTTTTCCCACACGCTTTCAAAACAATGCCTCACGGGGGAGCCGAAGCTCATTAAATATGCAAAGCTTATCCAATGGTGCTATAGCACCAATTTTGGTGCTTCAGTGGTTCTTCAGCGGTTCTTCAGAGGTGCTATATAGAACCTTTGTCAAAGAACCGGTAAAGAACCTCTGAAGAACCGCTGTAGAACGACTGAAGCACCTAAATTGGTGCTATATAGCACTAAAAAAGGTTCCCCTATGATTACGCGCCAATAACTATTTTTGGTGCCACCTTTTTTTTTAGAGTGTGAGCACATTATATCAGTTGAAGTGACTTTGCTGACAATAATCGCTCATTTGGAACGCCCTGCAATGTCATTAAAGAAAATTAAAGACGGGGTCACGCAGATTATGATATAACATAAATTAATATTGTAATGTACTTTACTTTCAAATTTAAAACCATATAATAAGCATACATTTACAAAACACACAGTATCTAAAAATATAATCAAAACATTGTCCATTAGTTTTATTAGTTTACATACAAGTTACCTGTAATGACTATGAACAGATTTGAAGCTGCACCTGTCATTCAATATGAAAATACATTTTGATTTAGTTAAATATGTATAAATGTATTCTTAATCAATGGTTTTTGTAGCGGTCTCATCTCGAGCACTTTCTTTCCCAAGCGCAGCTGCATAGTAAACATTCCTGAGGTAAATAAAGTAAAATATAAAAAATGACAGCCCTCAGCTGCTTCTCAACACTTTTAATGTGTTTAATATTCAGAAATGTAATATGCGAATGTAACAGTTATTGCCATAACCATTCATAAATACTCTAGTTTGTATAATAACTATGAATATTCAAATGCAAATCGCAGAGCTGTTTAAAAACGGGGCTGCTCCGTTCAGACAGGTGACACGACGCGCAATGACACTTCCACTTCCTGTAAAGTGATGTATCGATGTTCCCTTCTTCCCTTCGCCGTTCGCAGTACCCTTCGAACTGAACATGTTCGCTCCCTTTGGATTGGAATCACACTTAAGATGGCGGAATCGGAATCACAGTCCACTTACGGTCGAATGGAACGCACCCCGTGTGTTGGTTCTGTTTCATGTTCACTGTCCTGTTTTCTGGTTTTGTCATGTGTTCCTGGTTTGTCATGTGATTCCATTGTGCCCTCATGTGATCATGTCATGTGATTCCCTTGTCCTCATGTGCTATGTTCTCATTGGTTGATTTAGTCATGTGTTCTTAGTTCAGTTCTGTCATTAGGCTTGTTCGACTTCACCCAGCGATGCGCAGACCGATCGGCGGCTGACTTGAAGCAGTGCATGCCGGTTAGAAATTTTGTCCAACTTGAGGCAGCGCCGACGCCACGTGACAGGGCGCCACGTGACAGTGACGTATGTCAACGTATGTGACAGTGACGTGACAGTGACGTATGTCAACAAAGTGCTGCGAGAGCGATTCGAGAGCAGTCGGCTGATACAGCCGGTGCAGTTTCTCCAGAGCAGCTGCAAGAGGCTGCACGGACTCTGATGACGACACAGCTATTCCTCGATTGGCTGGATTCACCGCATGACAGCAATCACGTGTGTTTCGTGTTTATTCTGAAACCTTCAGCTCCACTAATGCGCACAAATCTGTTTTTTATAACAGTAAAACCTCCTTTCATGTAGTCGCGATGTTATATTGTCATGTTTATCAAAATAAAACTGATTAAAAACGTAAACCCCACTTCATTGATAGTGTAGGATTATATGTTGAACTCTATTCTTGTACATACACACACTGTATTAAGCAGTACATAAAGTATTACATGACAATAATGTCTCTGAAACATCTGTGTATTGCCAAATAATGCATTTATTTCACTTCAGCTGATAAAGTATGCAAACACAGCGCGAGCGTCACTACGGGAAGCAAAAAGTGTCCGTCTTCACGTCTCCGTTTGCAGCTCCTCCCCGTCTGCACGCGGCTACTCTCGCCGATTGAATCCGGCCGCAGCCGATGTCGAACACACCTATTGGTTCATTGTCTTGATTGTTCACAGGTGTGTCTTGTTTAGTCAATAGTCTTTGTGTATTTAAGCCCTCATGTTTGCCTTGTTCCCTGGTCAAGTATTGTTCCCTGTAAACCACTGTTGGTGAGTTCTCTGTTTCCGAGTCAAGGTCATCGTTTATTTTGTTTTGTTTCTGTTCATTTTGGATTTGTAATTAAACTGCACTTGGGTTTATTTCCACTTGCCACCAGTGGATCATCTGTTACACCAGTGCAGCTCGCCCATAAAAACCGAGCGTTCCAGGAAAGAGGCTGAAAACGTATTAATCATGATGTTTTTAAATGTAAAAACCACGCAAACATCATAAATTGACCTCACACAACAGTATAAAAAATAAAATACAAAAACAGTTCATGACCCCTTTAAATCAGGGACGCTATTAAATCATCTCTGTCTTAATGCTCTCAATCTTGTGTCACAAGACGTCTCGAAAAACGTCTTTAGGACACATAATGAGCAAATGAAAACCGTCACGATATTCACAATGACGCTTAATTTTATATCGCAACAACTGCAAATAGTTCATATATACAGCAAGATACATTAGATCTCATTACTGCACACTATTTAACTGGCATTTCTTAAACAGCTCCATATTTAATACCAAATCATTTTTTCTCACATTTGATTAGTGTGATGATTAAATTTGAAGTGTCTGTGAGGGACGTGTAGTTCTAGAAGAAGTGTGTGTTTGCTGAAGAAAAAGAAGCAGTCTAATCCCACCCTCTCCACCTGTCCTCACTAATCCTGATTAGACTGCTTTATGCTCCAGTGTGCCGGTGCTTCCAGAAACACTCTCCTCTCCTCCGCTCACCTCCTCTCTCACCTCTCCTTTAACCCCTTCCTCGCTACATCAAAGCCTCTCTGTTCTGTTCTTCCTGGATGATGGATGGTTTGTGCCGAGAGATGTACATGAAGAATGAATTGGTCCAATATTACATTTGCTTAGTCAGAGTCAATTACTACAGCTGGAGGAAACCAGTCACAGCCAAAACTGAACCCACATGCCGTATGCTGCCAGTCTGGCTCATAAAACACTCGTTGGAGGCATCAACTGCACTGAGATATTGTGCACATCAATTCTCTGCATCAGGGCCCGTGAAATACTGTAAATCTGACAGTGGCTGATTGCAATGCCTACACCAGACTGAAAAAGACAGCAGACTCTGTGTGTTAAACAACCCTTAAGCTAAAATAACCACACACAAACACACACACACAGAATCAAACGTTTTCTCTCATCTAAAATGTTCCTTTTTAATGCTGACATTATTCAACCATGTTGTGCAGAGAAAGATTACCAGAGCTGATAGAGGTTGGGCTTTTCATTTCAAGTCTCCTCTCAGCCTTTTGCTGTCTCAGGATTGCTACACCTTGTGTAGAGTGCACAGAATAAAATGACTTCAATCTGCTGCATTGACTGGAGAGCTCATTGAGAGCATGTCTTTTGAATGATTTTGGCTGCGTTATTTTTATAAATGTGACGCTGTGGTTGCTGCACCATGGACAGCTATTATTCTCCAGCACTTGAAATTGTAGTTATTATATATTCTCCAATGTCAAGATAATTTTCCTGTGATTATATTCAGCTATGAGTTTAAAGGGTACATAACACGCACAGTTTCTGCCGGTCTCATGTTAATCTTGAGTATCTATCAGTCCCTCCAGAAAAACGTGATTATGCGATCGCATGATTTAATGCATAATCAGCCAAAGTCCGCATATTTATGCGGGGGGCGCATTTTTTCAAATACGCCGCACTTTCGCCGCATAAAATGCCTTTTTCCACGTGCAAAATATGCGGGGCTAGCATGATTTCATAATCCCCGCATTTTCGTTGCAAAAAAGTCATATATATATTAGCAGAAAGTTGAAAAATGTTCGTTTACTTCACACAAGAGCCGCCATTTCCCCCTATTGCCATGGGAACGTTTTGAAGTGCCGTGATTACCCGACAAGAACGTCATCGAAAAGCTTCAAACCCCGTGGAGAAACATAGATATCGGTGAAACCATGATGAAGAGCAAATTCCCATTTTCCAACAAAAATAACAGCAAAAGATGCGCAAAGCAGTTTCCTGGTGTGTTGACCAATTTCAAAACACAGCATCATGAAGCTTCGAAGTGTTATGAATCAGTGAGTCGATTCAGCGGTTTGGATCGCCAAAGTCACGTATTTCAGCAGTTTGACACGCGATCCGAATCATGAATCGACTCACTGATTTATAGCATCATGATGCTGCGTTTTGAAATCGGTCATCACTATATAAGTCGTTATTTAGGTTTTAGCACAAAAACTATTCTCATCGCTTCATAAAGTTATTGTAGAACCACTGCAGTGAGATGGACTTTGTAACGACGTCTTTAGTGCTTTTATGGGTCTTGAGAGTGTGCATTGTGCCAATGGAGGCCTTTCTGAGCCATCGGATTTCCACTAAAATATCTTCATTTGTGTTCTGAAGATGAACGGAGGTCTGACGGGTGTCCAGCGACATGAGGGGACGTCATTAATGACAGAATTTACATTTCTGGGTGAACTAACCCTTTAAGTTTTACTGTGCTGTGAGTAATTGTGGGCGCATCAGATGTGTAATCTGATGCTGCTTTAAATGTTGTACATGTCATGTCATGACTGCTATGTTGCTCGGAACTGCACCTAAGAATTTCACCTGCTGTTGCACTTGTGCATATGTAGAGTGACAAATAAAGTGATTTGATTTGATTTGATTGAAGAGATTGCACTTTGTGCATTGGAAGCACTCAAATGTCTGTTTTGTAAAGCTACCTCTGTAAAACAGGAAGTTATTTATTCATTTTTTCAGAAGTTGTAGCATATTCCTTTTGTAAAGCTACAGAACTTGTTTGACTCAATGTTTTGTAAATTTGAGCCATGTGTTTATTAAGGTCTTCAATAAAACACAGGGTATCCGCGGGGCATTGAAAAGCATTAAAAGTCATTAAATGAATTTTGTGAAAATTAAGGCCTTAAATGGCATTAAAAAGCATTAAATTGCATTCCTACAGGCATTAAAAATGTTGATTGTTTCGAAGAAACTTTTATATTATTAATTTGTTTTGAATAAGCCTTCATAATTAATAACTTTTATTTGCTGTCGTAAAATATGTACATTAGTGTGATGAACACGCGATACCAGTTTGGTAACGCAAATGCTTCCCACCCAGTGTTGCCAAGTCCGCGGCTTTGCATGTCCGCGGGTTGAAGCGATCCCAATTATGTGATATTTAGCCCTGGAAATGCGAATTTTAGCAGGGAACACTGCCAAAAAAATCCCACATATTTTACCCCCGAATGCGATTTTTACCGTGGAATCGACACTGAAACGCAATTGGGCTTGTTTTGAGAAGCAATTGGGCGGGTTTTGTTGTGAAAACCTGGCAACCCTGTTCCCACCGGTGCAAAATTACCATGAAACGGGCTTTTTGGACGACAGCGGAATGTGACCGAGAAAAAAAATGGGAAAGTGCAAATTCCAGGATAAGTGGCTTGAAGACGACCAATTTAGGTCATGGTTGCAGCCCGTTGCAGGTCGGAATGAAGAAGGGTTTTGCAGCTTTTGTAAAAAAGCGTTTAAGTTGGGAACAATGGGCATCAACGCCGTAAAGTCTCATATGAAGTCTGACAGCCACAAATTGGCGTTAAAAGGCAGACCGCGATTAACTATGAGTAGTTACTTTGGCGTGACTGACAAATCTACAACTGCTACTTCTAGTACCATGACAACCGCTGCTGTAGCCACCACCGCCGCTACCGTAGGAAAATCGAGCAACGTTAGATCAGCGTTTGGGTCGAATGAGACTTTGCAAGCAGAGGTGCTCTGGTGTCTGAACACTGCCGTCCATCACCACTCTGTGTTTGTGTATATATATATATAGGCTATATGTATATATGTGTGTGTGTGTATATATATGTATCAGTGATGCGCGGGTTGATCCAAAATGAGCGGGTGCCTGCGGTTACGAGTCATCCAAAAATATTTTTGATGATATTCGGGTCGCGGTCGGCTGGGTCGTCAATAAATCCTTATTTACCGTTTGAATGTTGAGCGTTATTAACTTTTGAATAAATGCTGATGCGGGACAAAATGCCCGATTTCCCAACACGTTGAACTGAGCAATGCCATTGTATCATTTTAATAGGCTACTTTTAAACGCGTATAGCTCAGTAAAGTCAGTTTTATGTATTTTCTTAGGGGGGGCTGGATTTTTGTTGGGAATGTCGGGGGAGAGACGCACACTTCGATTAGACTGGATAAACACATGCAGCATCTTAATTGTTAAGCAAATGAAACGAAATAAATGAATAAATCAAGCCTGTATTACATAACACTAGGCTATATCATACAGCATTCAGAAAAAGAACAGTTTGCGCTTTTTTTTGCGGTCCGAGTTGCGGGCGGGTTAGTTGAACATCGGTCGGGTGCGGGTTGTTTATACATTGACCCGCGCATCACTGATGTGTATATATATATATATATATATATATATATATATATATATATATATATATATATAATATACAGGGAGTGCAGAATTATTAGGCAAGTTGTATTTTTGAGGATTAATTTTACAACATTAATAATTAAACAACAACCATGTTCTCAATGAACACAAAAAACTCATTAATATCAAAACTGAATATTTTTGGAAGTGGTTTTTAGTTTGAGCTATTTTAGGGGGATATCTGTGTGTGCAGGTGACTATTACTGTGCATAATTATTAGGCAACTTAACAAAAAACAAATGTATACCCATTTCAATTATTTATTTTTACCAGTGAAACCAATATAACATCTCAACATTCACAAATATACATTTCTGACATTCAAAAACCAAACAAAAACAAATCAGTGACCAATATAGCCACCTTTCTTTGCAAGGACACTCAAAAGCCTGCCATCCATGGATTCTGTCAGTGTTTTGATCTGTTCACCATCAACATTGCGTGCAGCAGCAACCACAGCCTCCCAGACACTGTTCAGAGAGGTGTACTGTTTTCCCTCCTTGTAAATCGCACATTTGATGATGGACCACAGGTTCTCAATGGGGTTCAGATCAGGTGAACAAGGAGGCCATATCATTAGATTTTCTTCTTTTATACCCTTTCTTGCCAGCCACGCTGTGGAGTACTTGGACGCGTGTGATGGAGCATTGTCCTGCATGAAAATCATGTTTTTCTTGAAGTATGCAGACTTCTTCCTGTACCACTGCTTGAAGAAGGTGTCTTCCAGAAACTGGCAGTAGGACTGGGAGTTGAGCTTGACTCCATCCTCAACCCGAAAAGGCCCCACAAGCTCATCTTTGATGATACCAGCCCAAACCAGTACTCCACCTCCACCTTGCTGGCGTCTGAGTCGGACTGGAGCTCTCTGCCCTTTACCAATCCAGCCACGGGCCCATCCATCTGGCCCATCAAGACTCACTCTCATTTCATCAGTCCATAAAACCTTAGAAAAATCAGTCTTGAGATATTTCTTGGCCCAGTCTTGACGTTTCAGCTTGTGTGTCTTGTTCAGTGGTGGTCGACTTTCTGCCTTTCTTGCCTTGGCCATGTCTCTGAGTATTGCACACCTTGTGCTTTTGGGCACTCCAGTGATGTTGCAGCTCTGAAATATGGCCAAACTGGTGGCAAGTGGCATCTTGGCAGCTGCACGCTTGACTTTTCTCAGTTCACGGGCAGTTATTTTGCTCCTTGGTTTTTCCACACGCTTCTTGCGGCCCTGTTGACTATTTTGAATGAAACGCTTGATTGTTCGATGATCACGCTTCAGAAGCTTGGCTATTTTAAGACTGATGCATCCCTCTGCAATATATCTCACTATTTTTGACTTTTCTGAGCCTGTCAAGTCCTTCTTTTGACCCATTTTGCCAAAGGAAAGGAAGTTGCCTAATAATTATGCACACCTGATATAGGGTGTTGATGTCATTAGACCACACCCCTTCTCATTACAGAGGTGCACATCACCTAATATGCTTAATTGGTAGTAGGCTTTCCAGCCTATACAGCTTGGAGTAAGACAACATGCATAACGAGGATGATGTGGTCAAAATACTCATTTGCCTAATAATTCTGCACTCCCTGTATATATATATATATATATATATATATATATATATATATATATATATATATATATATATATATAATGTGTGTGTATATATGTATGTGTGTGTATATACATGTATATATATATATATATATATATATATATATATATATATATATATATATATATATATATATGTATATATGTGTGGTTAGTTATGGGTCGTGTCTGGCATTAAAAATGGCATTAAAAAGCATTAAATTAGGTTTGAAGATAGCTGCAGAAACCCTGAAACAAGATGGGAACTTAAATATTCCCAGCACTTTCTGTCATGTAGTGCTTTTTTTCTCTTTCTCATCAAACCGCAGTTTTTGCAAGTTCCGCATAAAATTGCATAAATATCCCGTATTTTCCATCAAATTTTTTTAGAAAACGTGCCGCATAATCAAGGATTTTTGCCCGCAACAATCACAAAAAAAGCCGCATTTTTCTGGAAGGAATGATCTATAGAGTAGTATTGCATCCTTCATATCGCTGCAAAGTCTTTAGTTTTATTATATTTATAAAAGACAGATACGCTGTACCGATTCTTTCAGAAAACAGCCGAGCTCGTGGAGGCGTGCAGTGGGCGGAGCTAAAGAGACACACACACACACACACACACACACACACACACACACACACACACACACACACACACACACACACACACACACACACACACACACACACACACACACACACACACACACACACACACACACACACACACACACACACACACACACACACACACACACACACACACACACACACACACACACACACACACACACACACACACACACACACACACACACACACACACACACACACACACACACACACACACACACACACACACACACACACACACACACACACACACACACACACACACACACACACACACACACACACACACACACACACACACACACACACACACACACACACACACACACACACACACACACACACACACACACACACACACACACACACACACACACACACACACACACACACACACACACACACACACACACACACACACACACACACACACACACACACACACACACACACACACACACACACACACACACACACACACACACACACACACACACACACACACACACACACACACACACACACACACACACACACACACACACACACACACACACACACACACACACACACACACACACACACACACACACACACACACACACACACACACACACACACACACACACACACACACACACACACACACACACACACACACACACACACACACACACACACACACACACACACACACACACACACACACACACACACACACACACACACACACACACACACACACACACACACACACACACACACACACACACACACAATAATCATTGCATTATCCCTGGAAAACTTTCAATTCACTATACCTTTTTGTTGTTTACATTATATGTGTAGCGCCCCCTACCTGTCTTTCTTGTAATTAAGTAGGACAACGCTCCAGATTCATTAAAGGGGGGGGGGGGTGAAACACTCAATTTCAGTCAATCTCATGTCAATCTTGAGCACCTATAGAGTAGTATTGCATCCTTCATATCTCCGAAAAGTCTTTAGTTTTATTATATGTATAAAAGACAGATAGGCAGAATGTACCGTGTATTTCCGGAAAAAAACGAGCGGCTGGAGGCGTGTTGTTTGGGCGGAGCTAAAGAATCACGAGCACGCACAGCTATTGCGTTGAGAGCGTCTGGAAGCTGTGACATCCTTAAACGTAGGGGAAAAAAACGTTATCCTAAAAAAACCATGGAGATCAATCAGATTTAGCCATACATATATGGTCCAGAATCAGATCTAGAGGCTGAAATTGAACAGGGGAAGCAGCAACGACGACTACAGCAGGACGTCTCAATGTACTGTAACTTATATACTTGCTTAGCAGCTTGTCATGCTTGCGAGTTTTACAACCTTTGTGTGTTTATGAGGACATAATTTGGTTTATGGACTATTGTATGCGATTTAATGTTAGCAGTAGCAAG
This sequence comes from Romanogobio albipinnatus, assembly GCA_023566225.1. Taxonomy (NCBI): domain Eukaryota; kingdom Metazoa; phylum Chordata; class Actinopteri; order Cypriniformes; family Gobionidae; genus Romanogobio; species Romanogobio albipinnatus. The sequence continues at coordinate 5,528,278 of CM042244.1, forward strand.
CGTAACGGTTTTGCGCGTCAGACTAGTGCGTGTTTACATAGAAAAACAATGGAATAGAAGTGCATTTGAATGAGTCGATAGCTAACAACACACAGACATTTAAAGCAGTTTTAATCACCGCCTGCTTCCAACACACGACCGTAAACCTTAATCGCCGGAACCGCTCCATCTTTCAGCATTAGGCGAGCTACAAATCCGGAGTTGAACTGGGGCTTGTTCATAAACCATCGTCGCCAAAATTCAGGGAACAAACAAAAAGACTTGTACAACTCCATTGCTGCTCCGGAAAAACAAACTCCATCCACTGTCCCTGTAACGCTGGGTTCTTTGGGAAGCTGTGCAGGGTTGTCTTGCCCTAACAACCAAAAACACACTTCTTTGGTGACATCGTTGATTTCATGAAGTCCTGTGACTGCAGCGCGCAGCCAATGACTTCCCTAAAGCCGCACGTTAATGGGTGAGCGTTTGCTCTCTCGCTCTAGTCGCGTGCGCGCCCTTCTGGAAGAAGAGCCCGTACGGCCCGTACAAGGACATTCCGCCCTTGTTGACATCACTTTGGCCTTTCCGAAACTTATGAGAAACCTGAAGGAGTATTTTTGGCACAGAAATACTCCATCAAACGTCCAAGTTTTTTTTAAACTTTGTCCATGTTTAGCATGAGAATCCAAGTCTTTAACAGTGCATGAAACAGTATTCCCCCCCCCCCTTAACTAAATGCCTAAAGATGTTGTAGTTAGGCCCCTCTGAAGTCACAGTGAAATAATGTTCTTTTGTAAAGTTACTTAGAATTAAACTCTATACACACCCAAGATAAACTTGTCAATATTAAAGCTATTGAAAGAATAAAACTCTCGTAAAAGTAACAAAATGTAAAGGATTTGAAATGGAAAGTCAAAAATAGATCAAAATAGATGAATATCAGAATGTGAAGTAATTCACATTTCAGAAATCACCTATTGACACAATATCACACTGATAATACTACATATCAGGTGATATAAATTACTGAAGTTGGCAATATGTCACAAAAGACACTCCAAATTAAATAAGCAAGGTAACACACTGGAATGAAAAGTATAAAATGTCACTTATTTACATTTACATTTATGCATTTAGCAGACGCTTTTATCCAAAGTGACTTACAACTAGCGGGTACACGAAGCGATTGGTCATGAAGAGTCGAGTAAGTGCAACAAGGGCCTAAAATACTGAGGCCGTGTACATTGCTCAGTGTAGCACAGGCTAGAGTAGGGAGGGAAAAAGGAGGAGAAAGAGGAAAGGAAAGTGTTTTTTTTTTCTTTTTTTTATGCGGTTAAGTAGTCACGGAAGAGCTGAGTTTTTAGTTGACTTTTGAATGATGTCAATGATTCTGCGTTTCGGATGGCGTTGAGAAGATCGTTCCACCAGCTGGGAACGTTGAGTGAAAATGTTCTGGAAAGGGATTTTTTGCCTCTTATATACCACTTATATACCACTTATGCATTGATTGCAAACAAAACACACATTTGATGCAGTCTCACTCACTGCCTGCGGTTATCTTTCCCTCACAACCAAAAACACGGGAAGTAAAATCCGGGAGAAGTGTCCATACAAGGAATTCCGCCCTTTACTGTGTCATACTTTCTGAAACTTGTTCGAATCCTGAAGGAGTGTATTTGGCACAGAAATACTCCCGTCATACGTCCAACTTGGACGCCATGTTTAGCATGAGAATCAACTCTTTAACCGTGTAAATAAGTCAGCATTAGCATTAGCATTGAACTTCTTTTGTGTTCTGATCCATAGTTTGAGGGCTCTAGGCTACAGAGGGAGATGAAGGCCTACATAGCAGCTGTTAAAGGTGAACCATTGCAAAATACACATTACACAAAGTACATACGCATGCCTGCTCTATACTGAACCTGTTTCTCTTTCTGTTATGATTGCAGCGATGCAGCAAGCTTCTATGAACCTGACAGAGTCGTTACATGAAGTATATGAGCCTGACTGGCACGGCAAGGATGATGTCATGACCATTGGAAAGGTAACCGGAACTACTGTATATGTGATTGTGCAAGTGTTTAAATAGGGCCTTTCTTGTTTATATATAGCTGCTGAAACAGAGCATTGTCAAAATTACAGGGAAGAATGTTTTATAAGGAAAATATTAAAGTAGATGTGGGAAATGCATCATCAAAAGAGCTGCTAAAGATCAAGGATTGGTGTTGATTTCCATTCACAGTTTTATATGCTCAAGAAGTGTTGTGAAAGTGGGTGAAAATTAAACTCCTGACCTCCGGTAACCTGAGAATTATGTTCATTTGAAGATAAAAAAATATTTCTCACCAACTCTAGAACATTCTTATCTGTTCTGGTGAGATTTGGGGTTTAAGAACAGACGAGGTTTTGGCAGTGTCTCACACGAGCTGAGGGATTTGTCCTCAGTACCTGAGCCAGAGCTAAAATGCTGCACCTTTTAGGGAAAATGGGGTCAAGTCACTGAGCCGTTAAGGTCTATAATGCAGCCTATACACATGCATTTCACAGACAATTTATCAGATGGATTCAGAAGGGGTCATGCTAAACCTTGGGCTGTTTAAATTCCCATACAGCAAATGTAATAGCTGGCATTAATGCATGCAGGTATGTATAACTGTTATTCAGAGAAAAGAAATGTGTGTTATGGTCTTTTTGATATTAGAGAAATTGAAGAATATGTTTTATAGAATATTGCAAAAGGCATTTTTCGGAAAAAAACGCATGAATATGAAATCATACTGGTTATATTTTATATATATATTTTGAATATGAATAATAATATTGTATTATAATTGCTATATTTTTTTGGATTATGTACATATATATAAAATACTTTAAATAACAATAATATTAATTTATTATTATTGCGTTATATTTCTTATTTTATTTTAGGTTATGTACATGAGTTGTAAAATATTTTTGGGAGAAAGCACATGAATGTGAATTTATACTGATATACTATGATCTTATACTTTAAATATTAATAATAATAATAACGTATTATTATTGTGTTATATTTCTGATTTTTTTATTTTGAGAAAAATAATGAATGTGAATTCATACTGATATGCTGTTATCCTTTATATGTAATATTTTAAATATTATTAATAATAATAATGTATTTTTATTGTGCTATATTTCTGATTTGATTTTAGGGTTATGTACATTTATTGTGAAATACATTTTTTGAGGAAACAGAATTCATACTGATGCTATGGTGTTTTTATATACAGTGAGGAAAATAAGTATTTGAACACCCTGCTATTTTGCCAGTTCTTCCACTTAGAAATCATGGAGGGGTCTGAAATTGTCATCGTAGGTGCATGTCCACTGTGAGAGACATAATCTACAAAAAAAATCCAGAAATTACAATGTATGATTTTTTAACTATTTATTTGTATGATAAAGCTGCAAATAAGTATTTGAACACCTGAGAAAATCAATGTTAATATTTGGTACAGAAGCCTTTGTTTGCAATTACAGAGGTCAAACGTTTCCTGTAGTTTTTCAGCAGGTTTGCACTGCAGGAGGGATTTTGGCCCACTCCTCCACACAGATCTTCTCTAGATCAGTCAGGTTTCTGGCCTGTCAATGAGAAACACAGAGTTTGAGCTCCCTCCAAAGATTCTCTATTGGGTTTAGGTCTGGAGACTGGCTAGGCCACGCCAGAACCTTGATATGCTTCTTACAGAGCCACTCCTTGGTTATCCTGGCTGTGTGCTTCGGGTCATTGTCATGTTGGAAGACCCAGCCTTGACCCATCTTCAATGCTCTAACTGAGGGAAGGAGGTTGTTCCCCAAAATCTCGCAATACATGGCCCCGGTCATCCTCTCCTTAATACAGTGCAGTCGCCCTGTCCCATGTGCAGAAAACCCCCCCCCAAAGCATGATGCTACCACCCCCATGCTTCACAGTAGGGATGGTGTTCTTGGGATGGTACTCATTATTCTTCTTCCTCCAAACACGTTTAGTGGAATTATGACCAAAAAGTTCTATTTTGGTCTCATCTGACCACATGACTTTCTCCCATGACTCCTCTGGATCATCCAAATGGTCATTGGCAAACTTAAGACGGGCCTTGACATGTGCTGGTTTAAGCAGGGGAACCTTCCGTGCCATGCATGATTTCAAACCATGACGTCTTAGTGTATTACCAACAGTAACCTTGGAAACGGTGGTCCCAGCTCTTTTCAGGTCATTGACCAGCTTCTCCGGTGTAGTTCTGGGCTGATTTCTCACCTTTATTAGGATCATTGAGACCCCACGAGGTGAGATCTTGCATGAAGCCCCAGTCCGAGGGAGATTGACAGTCATGTTTAGCTTATTCCATTTTCTAATGATTGCTCCAACAGTGGACCTTTTTTCACCAAGCTGCTTGGCAATTTGCCCGTAACCCTTTCCAGCCTTGTGGAGGTGTACAATTTTGTCTCTAGTGTCTTTGGACAGCTCTTTGGTCTTGGCCATGTTAGTAGTTGGATTCTTACTGATTGTATGGGGTGGACAGGTGTCTTTATGCAGCTAATTTAGGATAATAAATGGAGTGGAGGTGGACATTTTAAAGGCAGACTAACAGGTCTTTGAGGGTCAGAATTCTAGCTGATAGACAGGTGTTCAAATACTTATTTGCAGCTGTATCATACAAATAAATAGTTAAAAAATCATATATTGGGATTTCTGGATTTTTTTTATTTAGATTATGTCTCTCACAGTGGACATGCACCTACGATGACAATTTCAGACCCCTCCGTGTTTTATGCATATCAGGGTTGCATTTTGTTTTTATTGACACCTTTTACACAAGCAGCAGAGAATGTTTCCTGTGTTGACATCATTTTATACTGACTTGGATAGGAAATAAGTTAATGTGACAAACTGATGGCTTCATAAAACTAGAAGAAAAAAAAAATCACACCATCCCATCTGTCCTTCTGCTCACAGATGATGTGGTTTGAGCGAGGGAGTTATTAATAGTGGATAATGACATATGTCATTTTGTAGTATGGAGTGGGGCTGTGACTCAACACTGTCCTCAGAAAATTTCAATTTAATTTACCCAAGGACGCTCATTTATGTTTACTCGCACCTCACCGAGGGGGCGCAGTGAATTTAACTGTCTGAATCTGATTTGCATCCTCTGTGAATGAGTAAGAGCCTAATTAGATTTTAATTTCCCTGCTGCTGAATCATAAATCCCACACCTAAACTCATCGGTTTGTGTTACAGGAGCTGCACAATAACATTTAAAGCAGGCTATACAATAGATTCTCTCATTCACCGCTCTGTTAAATCTCTCATGTTTGTGGGTTAATCTCGCTGATGGCTGTCCTGTCTCCTCTGCAGAACTGTGATGTTCTGTGGGAGGACTTCCATCAGAAGCTGGTCGACTCCACCATCAACACACTGGAAACATATTTGACTCAGTTCCCAGATCTCAAGGTGCCGATGTCCTTTTACGCATGCTGAATTGGTTATAATGTATTATTCATATTTTCATGAGCCATATTGTTTAAGCTGACGCATGTGCCAGCACAGTGCTGGAAATAAATGCGAAACACATTCAGCTGAAGGGTAACCATAGTAACCACAAGTGTTTTTCTTCCCTCCAGATGCGTGTCGCAAAGAGAAGCAGGAAATTAATTGACTATGACAGTGCAAGACACCATCTTGAGACCCTGCAGACTTCAACCATGAGGAATGAGAAGAAGATATCAAAAGTATGTCAGTCTTCATGGCCTTTGAAACGTTCTGAATACAATTTGTAATTGATGAAAAAATGGTAAATATGGTATACTGTGATCCGAGCTATTGCTTGAACATATATGCCATATCTGTGTGCATGTAGGCAGAGGAAGACTTGAAAAAGGCCCAAAGGGTTTTTGATGATCTCAATGTTGGCCTGCAGGATGAGCTGCCCACACTCTGGGATAGGTGAGACATTTTAAGACTGACTGCTACTGCAAGAGTTAATAGTTGCACTTAATACTACGTGAAGAGCATTCATGATTTTTTTCTTGATGGTTTATTGTTGCATTTATATTAAAGGGATAGTTCACCCAAAAAGGAACATTCTGTCATCATTTACTCACCCTCATGTCGTTCCAAACCCGTAAGACTTTCGTTCATCTTCGGATCACAAAGATGAAGATGCAACTACCACTTTGACGCTTCAAAATATTCATAAAGAGATCGTAAAACGAATCCATATCAATTGAGTGGTTTTCTGAAGAGATGCGATCGCTTTATGTGATGAACAGATTGCATTTAGGCTTTTATTCACATATAAACATTGATCAGTGAACAAACAGAAGCTCAACCGTAACTGCTTGATGAACGAGAACAAACTTCATTTGTTCTTGATGAAGCTCAAAAGTGATGCGTAACACGAGAATTAACCTCATTGGTTCTCGCTGAAGCTCAAACGTGCTGCGTAACACGAGAATGAAACTCATTGGTTCTCGCTGAAGCTCAAACGTGCTGCGTAACACGAGAATGAACCTCATTGGTTCTTGATGAAGCTCAAAAGTGATGCGTAACACGAGAATGAACCTCATTGGTTCTTGATGAAGCTCAAAAGTGATGCGTAATACGAGAATGAACCTCATTGGTTCTTGAAGAAGCTCAAAAGTGCTGCGTAACACGAGAATGAACCTCATTGGTTCTTGATGAAGCTCAAAAGTGCTGCGTAACACGAGAATGAACCTCATTGGTTCTTGATGAAGCTCAAAAGTGATGCGTAACACGAGAACGAACCTCATTGGTTCTTGATGAAGCTCAAAAGTGATGCGTAACACGAGAACGAACCTCATTGGTTCTTGATGAAGCTCAAAAGTGATGCGTAACACGAGAACGAACCTCATTGGTTCTTGATGAAGCTCAAAAGTGATGCGTAACACGAGAACGAACCTCATTGGTTCTTGATGAAGCTCAAAAGTGCTGCGTAACACGAGAATGAACCTCATTGGTTCTTGATGAAGCTCAAAAGTGCTGCGTAACACGAGAACGAACCTCATTGGTTCTTGATGAAGCTCAAAAGTGCTGCGTTACACGAGAATGAACTTCATTGGTTCTTGATGAAGCTCAAAAGTGATGCGTAACACGAGAACGAACCTCATTGGTTCTTGATGAAGCTCAAAAGTGCTGCGTAACACGAGAACAAACCTCATTGGTTCTTGATGAAGCTCAAAAGTGATGCGTAACACGAGAACGAACCTCATTGGTTCTTGATGAAGCTCAAAAGTGATGCGTAACACGAGAACGAACCTCATTGGTTCTTGATGAAGCTCAAAAGTGATGCGTAACACGAGAATGGACCTCATTGGATCTTGATGAAGCTCAAAAGTGCTGCGTAACACGAGAATGAACCTCATTGGTTCTTGATGAAGCTCAAAAGTGCTGCGTAACACGAGAATGAACCTCATTGGTTCTCGATGAAGCTCAAAAGTGATGCGTAACACGAGAACGAACCTCATTGGTTCTTGATGAAGCTCAAAAGGGATGCGTAACACGAGAACGAGCCTCATTGGTTCTTGATGAAGCTCAAAAGTGATGCGTAACATGAGAACGAACCTCATTGGTTCTCGATGAAGCTCAAAAGTGATGCGTAACACGAGAACGAACCTCATTGGATCTTGATGAAGCTCAAAAGTGCTGCGTAACACGAGAATGAACCTCATTGGTTCTTGATGAAGCTCAAAAGTGATGCGTAACACGAGAACGAACCTCATTGGTTCTTGATGAAGCTCAAAAGTGATGCGTAACACGAGAATGAACCTCATTGGTTCTTGATGAAGCTAAAAAAAGTGCTGCGTAACACGAGAATGAACCTCATTGGTTCTTGATGAAGCTCAAAAGTGCTGCGTAACATGAGAATGAACCTCATTGGTTCTTGATGAAGCTAAAAAAAGTGCTGCGTAACACGAGAATGAACCTCATTGGTTCTTGATGAAGCTCAAAAGTGCTGCGTAACATGAGAATGAACCTCATTGGTTCTTGATGAAGCTAAAAAAAGTGATGCGTAACACGAGAACGAACCTCATTGGTTCTTGATGAAGCTCAAAAGTGCTGCGTAACATGAGAATGAACCTCATTGGTTCTTGATGAAGCTAAAAAAAGTGATGCGTAACACGAGAACGAACCTCATTGGTTCTTGATGAAGCTCAAAAGTGATGCGTAACACGAGAACGAACCTCATTGGTTCTTGATGAAGCTCAAAAGTGCTGCGTAACACGAGAACGAACCTCATTGGTTCTTGATGAAGCTCAAAAGTGCTGCGTAACACGAGAATGAACCTCATTGGTTCTTGATGAAGCTCAAAAGTGCTGCGTAACATGAGAATGAACCTCATTGGTTCTTGATGAAGCTAAAAAAAGTGATGCGTAACACGAGAACGAACCTCATTGGTTCTTGATGAAGCTCAAAAGTGCTGCGTAACATGAGAATGAACCTCATTGGTTCTTGATGAAGCTAAAAAAAGTGATGCGTAACACGAGAACGAACCTCATTGGTTCTTGATGAAGCTCAAAAGTGATGCGTAACACGAGAACGAACCTCATTGGTTCTTGATGAAGCTCAAAAGTGCTGCGTAACACGAGAACAAACCTCATTGGTTCTTGATGAAGCTCAAAAGTGCTGCGTAACACGAGAACGAACCTCATTGGTTCTTGATGAAGCTCAAAAGTGCTGCGTAACACGAGAACGAACCTCATTGGTTCTTGATGAAGCTCAAAAGTGATGCGTAACACGAGAACGAACCTCATTGGTTCTTGATGAAGCTCAAAAGTGATGCGTAACACGAGAATGAACCTCATTGGTTCTTGATGAAGCTCAAAAGTGATGCGTAACACGAGAATGAACCTCATTGGTTCTTGCTGAAGCTCAAAAGTGATGCGTAACACGAGAATGAACCTCATTGGTTCTTGATGAAGCTCAAAAGTGCTGCGTAACACGAGAATGAGCCTCATCAAGCGAATATGCTAGAGCTTCTGTGTACCACAACTGATGTGTGAGTTGATAAATGTTTATATGTGAATAAAAGCCTAAATTCAATCTGTTCATCACATAAAGCGATCGTGTCTCTTCAGAAAATTTTGACTAAATTATGTTTAATTAACAAAGTTCGGGAGGAGCACGTTCAGATAATTGACACGAGTGGAGAGCACTCAGCCAATCAACAATAAGAGGTAGGTATATATAAAATTGTGAACTTGTGAAACTGCTCAATTCATATGGATTAGTTTTTGGATCTCTTTATGATCTTTTTGAAGCGTCAAAGTGGTAGTTGTGTAGCTGTTAATGGCGGGACAGAAAGCTCTCCGATCAAGCAAACCGAGTCTTACAGGTTTGGAACGACATGAGGATGAGTAAATTATGCCAGAATTTAAATTTTTGGGTGAGCTATCCCTTTAATAAATATTTAATGTGATGAAACCACCAGATTAGAGATTGAATGGATTCATTACTGATGTCTATATGCTGTGAAAAGAGCTTAAATTGTCCCATTGTTCTAGTTGGACATTTTTCTGTGGGTCACGTTTTGACCCTTTGTTCACATTCAACCCTAACTGGTGTACAACATTATATGCAAGACTAGCTCAATAAATAGTCATCAATCTCTTATATAAGTGAAGCCTGTATCATGCCCAGTATAATTATTGTACTCTCAGAGGGGTGGCTGTAATATTTACAGCCTGGTGCCCTGACAATACAAGGCTCTGGCCGATAATATTGATTTAATTTGACCAAAGGACTTCCTGGAATGCACATTCACATCCCAGTTTTCTAGATTTATCCATTAGTTGCACAGCATGCTAGCTGTGAACATTCATGTCACCGCAGTGGCTACATGCAGTAGAAGAGGTAAGGTCACTTTTAAAGAGAATGGAATATTCTGCAGAAGAAATCAGGGTTAAATTTGGAAAAAGTGCAATGTAGATCGAATACTATTTGTCTTGTTGCCAAAAAATACTTGCTTTTTGTGCTATAGAGCAATAGATTGTCTGGCTGGAGTTAATGTTAAAAGGAGTGTGTGTGTGTGTGTGTGTTGTTTTTATTGTTGATTATATGCGCTGGATATGTCGACAATAATTGCAGGATGGATAATGATAGATGAGGTAACCTGCCATAAATAACTGGTTTACACAACAGGAGTCACCTTCTTTTTCACAAAGATGAGGATGTCTAGAATTAGTCATCAGTTTATTTAGAGCACAAATGGATTGTGCATTGTAACTGTACATGCATTGATTTACTCTTTTTATGACTGAGACTGAAAATACTAATAGCTATGCTGTGCTAAGCAATATGCTGTGTGTTGCAGTAATATGTGAAAATTGTTATCATTTACTCACCCTCATGTCATTCCAAACCTGTATGACTGTCTATATAATGAAAGTATTGCTTTCTGAGGAACACAAGATATATATATATACGCTCCTTTTTTCAGCTTATTAATGGTCAAATACACTCAAAAATGTCTCAATGCCCATCTTGGTGAGTTTTAACGTAAACACAGTCGTAACCAGCTCACAGGAACAGTGCTTGGGTATGCGTGTGTTAGGTCTTAAAGGGACAGAAGTTATTTATTATTCAAACTACAAAAAGACAAACGATCACTTACGAGCACACATATTTTGAATGCCTTCGAAAGAATTCAACTGAGCCATTTTAATCTAGATTAAAAAAATTCATCTATGCCCACCACTAATATATATATATATATTAGGGGTGGCACGGTACATGAAAAAAACCCGAACCGTTCGGTTCGCTTGTCTCGGTTCGGAGTGTGTGCGTCGCACGGTTTCAACGCATGCGCAATGTATCCTCGTGCCCGTATGTTACCTCAGACAGTGGGTGTCCTTTTCGCGTGAAATAAGAGGTGTGTGTGTGTGTGTGGACATACAGTAAAATAAAGTAAAAGTGGAGTGCTGCAGGTCACATCACGTGTAGAAATGCAAGTGGGAGAGATAAGAAAGGCTGCCCGGAGTTGGAGGATGCGCCAGCGACATATAGCAGGCAGGGCAGATGCAGTGCGTATGGAGAGCGGGAGCCGCGTGCATTCACACACTGGCAGTGTTTGTCTCGCGCAGCTGAACCGCGGCTCGTGTATTGCAAATACAGAAGAATATTGTCCATTCTGTCACATTTTCCGGTGTTCTCCTCCGACCCCTGTCTGTCTCATGCTCTGATTTATGATGGGCAGCATAACGTTATATCTGCTGCAGATGCGACGGTGTTCCCCTCTGTCTCATACACACATGCATATAACATGCTGTATATAAGTAGTTCACATGATAAATGTAACATTTAAAAGTTAAGATGCTTCTAGTTTTAATCATTTAAACATGCCTTTGAAGTTTGGGCAAAAACTTCTGGCAGTGTTGCGTTTTCGTGTATTTTTGTTTTCTTTTCACAGCGCTGGATGTCATATGGTGATTGTGAAACACACGGAACACTTCATGGTGAAATGTGTTAATCAGGTCAGCTGAATTAAAGCCACAGTGCATTGTTCTGATCAAAATTGACATGATTAACATTAAAAATGTTACGTCAATGTGTCGGACTCTGTAGACAGCCAGTTAAGAAACAACTTCTACATGATATAACAATTTTTTAATACTGTATCCTAATTGTGGATGATTAAGCTATATATCATATGCTGAAGTAAATTTCTTGAGTATTAACGATAAAAAAACAACAACAAGAACCGTGCAGAACCGAAAACCGTGACCCTAAAACCGTGATACGAACCAAACCGTGGGTTTTGTGAACCGTGCCACCCCTAAAAAATATATATATATATATTCATACAATTAAAGGTGCCCTAGAATGAGTTGAAACAATATTTTAAATTGTTCTCTGATATCTACACAGAGTGTATGTGTATTTTATTAAGGGCATAAATTGTCCAGATATGGTTTACATGTCCATTTACAACCCTAGAAATTGTCCCTAGAATGAAATGGTCTTTTTTTGCCTTATTTGGAAGGGTCATGAATATTAATGTACAGTTCTGCTCTGATTGGCTGTTTCACTGCGCGTCAGCACAATGTTGTCATGACAACCGGCACACAACATTCACTTCAGGAAGTTACTATTATTAGTATTATTTCTTATCATATACCTTATAGAAAAGACGAGAGTCACTTTTGTTTCTATTGAGCCTGATTTTGTGTGTGCTTATCCTGGTTACCATGACAACAGTGCGAGTTAGTAAGCATAAGCGCCTACAAACTTTGAATTAAATTTGTTGCGGTATCCGGTTATAGATAAACATCAACCATGTCTGTTGACAGTTTTGTTCTTTGGGAAGTCCTCACATCCCATGCACAACCTGGAACATATTTCCTTGATCTGCCATTTTCGCTATCCTCGCTTGACGCTTGTTTCTTCACAATACCTGCAGAACTCCCGATGATTCGGCTGTGCAGCTCCGCCTGGCCTAGAACATGTGCTGGCATATGCAAATGTTGGGGGCGTACATATTAATGATCCCGACTGTTGCGTAACAGTCAGTGTTATGTTGAGATTCACCTATTTTTCCGTGGTGTTTTTCACACACGAGATTTACATATGAACGAGGACGCAACAGTGTTTGAGACTCACAGTGTGTGATTTCTGAACTCTTGTTATTCAACTATGCCATGGTTAATTCAATTTTTCATTCTAGGGCACCTTTAAAGTAAATGTGGGACAATGTTATTTTGGACCCCACTGACTTTCATTCTATGGACAAAAACATTTGAAACACAGAAGAGAGTAAGTAATACAGGTTTGGAACTACATGATGACAGAATTTTCATTTTGGGTGAACTATCCCTTTAAATAATGTGGTTAGTATTTTGCGTGTTGTTGTAGGCAGTGTTTTGATTATAATACACATAATGTGGTCATCATATTGTGGTGAATATGCTCTGGTCAGCAGTTTGCTGTTTTGAGCTGGGACGGTCTGTCTGCTCCCTGAAGCAACAGCCGGGTTACATAATCCATCCAATCGGCAGCATCCTCTCTGCACCAGGCCCTCCAGCCACGCTCATTTCAGCTCGGGCCAGAAAGAAAGATGCCTGAGATGCATGTAAAACTGTTGCAGACCAAAGACTGTAAGAAAATATGGTCGTAGTGTCCGTGACGTCACCCATAGGATTCTGAAGAGCATTTTTGAAGCGTTAAGTAGAGACGAGCTGGCTGTCGCCATCTTGGCAGCACGTCATTGCGCGTCACTCCTGGATAACAGAGAATGGGCAAAGAGGTGGGACGTGGGCGGAGCTGAGGTGATGTGATGACTAACAGACAGCAGACAAACGGCTATCCACCTGTCACTCAAAGTGTCCACACCCAGAACTTTAAGGCTTTATATAATGTAAACGAATGAGTTATAAAAAAATTCACCCCCCTCACAGTCGTCATGAAGGGCAAAATTAGCCGTATAGACCAAAACCACAATTTGTCCCAGACTGTGAACATGTTTTTTTCTGCTGTAAAGTTGGGCATTTTAACATGGGGCTCAATGAGATTCTCTAGTGTCTCTAGTGGCCAGTCGGTGAATTGCAGTTTAAGTCACTTCCGTATTGGCTTCAAGAGAAACTGGGGGAGGTTGCCGCTTGGTGCTGACATCAAAAATTGCTGTTTTACTTTAGGTTTGTACTATGTAGGGTTTTAGGGTTCTTATTGATGTACTGTACATTGATGTATTGATGTACTGTACTTACTGTACTGTACTGATTATTGTACTGTACACTGAGGCATTTTAGCTTATAGGATTGACTTGCAGATATGATTTCCCCATTCTTTGTTTATCAAGGACTTTATTTTGCTCCATCTCAGTTTTCTTTGAGTGAGAAAATATACCATTTGTTTGTCAAGAACTTTTCAAATGTCTGAACTCTACAGATCATCAGTGTCCATCTGTTTCTCTCGTTGAATGTTGTCCAGATGCTTCTTCAGCATATTGCGCACTTGTTGGACGCCGGAGCCTAATTTTTCTTCTCTTCTTCTTTCCTCTTTTGCAGTCGGGTGGGGTTCTATGTGAGCACCTTCAAGAACGTCTCCGGCCTGGAAGCTCGATTCCACAGGGAGATCTCTTTTGTGAGTTGGTTTCATTTCTAAAGCTGTAGAAGCTGTTAAACATGACGTTTCTCTTAAATGTCACAAACAATAAAAACTGGGCGCTCAGGAAACACAAAGCAAACGTTCCTTGTGAGTCACACTCGTTTAGTCACATAGTGAGTAGCCCGTGATTGACGTCCTGGGAACATTTCCTGCTACGTGAGGGCTTTAGAGCAGTCGCTTCTGTGTTTTCAAGAGTGGCTTATGACAAAATTCACAATTTTACATAGCAAGATTAGGAGCTTTGTTTCTGATCCATGCAGTCAGTCAAAGAAAAGCTCTCATGCCTCGTCTGAATCCCATTTTCTTTTATTCAAGCTGCCGGTTGTGCTGCAGCTATTACTCATGAAAGATGAATATCTTTGTGTGTGTGTATCTGTTTTCTAAATCACAGACACTGATGAACCATTGAGGGATATTTATAGGGCTATTTAACTTTTTAACAATGCAGTGCATCTGGATGCATCTGCAACAGAATGTGTAAATGTGGGAAAAGCCCTGCCTGCCCTACATAAACTAACAAATACCTCCAAAATATCCTACCCTTTAGACCAGGGATGGGCAAACCTGGTCCTGATCCTAACCTTTAGACCAGGGATGGGCAAACCTGGTCCTGATCCTACCCTTTAGACCAGGGATGGGCAAACCCGGTCCTGATCCTACCCTTTAGACCAGGGATGGGCAAACCTGGTCCTGATACTACCCTTTAGACCAGGGATGGGCAAACCTGGTCCTGATCCTACCCTTTAGACCAGGGATGGGCAAACCAGGTCCTGATCCTACCCTTTAGACCAGGGATGGGCAAACCGGGTCCTGGTCCTGATCCTACCCTTCAGACCAGGGATGGGCAAACCTGGTCTTGATCCTAATCCTATCCTTTAGACCAGGGATGGGCAAACCTGGTCCTGATCCTACCCTTTAGACCAGGGATGGGCAAACCTGGTCCTGATCCTACCCTTTAGACCAGGGATGGGCAAACCTGGCCCTGGTCCTGATCCTACCCTTTAGACCAGGGATGGGCAAACCTGGCCCTGGTCCTGATCCTACCCTTTAGACCAGGGATGGGCAAACCTGGTCCTGATCCTGATCCTACCCTTTAGACCAGGGATGGGCAAAACTGGTCCTGATCCTACCCTTTAGACCAGGGATGGGCAGACCAGGGATGGGCAAACCTGGTCCTGATCCTACCCTTTAGACCAGGGATGGGCAAACCTGGTCCTGATCCTACCCTTTAGACCAGGGATGGGCAAACCTGGTCCTGATCCTGATCCTACCCT
This sequence comes from Romanogobio albipinnatus, assembly GCA_023566225.1. NCBI lineage: Eukaryota > Metazoa > Chordata > Actinopteri > Cypriniformes > Gobionidae > Romanogobio > Romanogobio albipinnatus. Next base: position 5,543,674 of record CM042244.1, read on the forward strand.
TTAGACCAGGGATGGGCAAACCTGGTCCTGATCCTACCCTTTAGACCAGGGATGGGCAAACCTGGTCCTGGAGGGCCACTGCCCTGTGCGATTTTAGCCACAATTTGGCCGTCTGAGACAAATTTTGCAAATCCTAAAAGATTCCTCTGATCCTAGGCTAAAATCTGAAGTCTTTAATCATTAGTTTGACCTGTTCACCGACAGCCGATTAATGACCGTTGTGATCAAATTTGACCTCAGACAAAATTCGGACAGTCCTGCAGTGTGACTTCGCCTACGACGACTGTCAAATTGTCTTAGTTTTTCAAGACAAACCATGACCAAAATGAGCGCTAGAGATTTCTTTGTAGCCACCATTTCAGCCCTGCGTGTAATGCAGCTCTCTGTCACCGAACGCCATTGATGATTGCGTGTGTCCATTTCAATGCGCCTTGACTGTCGTACAGTCGAAACATTAATGACAACTTAGATCCCACAGTGTGACATGGCTTACAGCGGGATCATGTTCATACAGTCTGACAAGGACACAGTGTGCACCCGGCTTTAGACACATGTAGGAATATTGATCATCATGCTCAATAGGACTGTTTAAATGTAATGAACAGTAATAGAGTACGGCGGTTAATATGACAACATTTATTTCACTAAGGTCATTTTTTGAATGCTAGTTTTCTAGACTTTCTTCATCTAGTGTGTTTTACGGTGTGAACTTTGATCTTAACACCTTTAAACTTATTTTTATTATTATTCTCAGGTTAGGTAAAGTAAGTCGAGTCTGGCCTAAATTATAAGCATTTCTTACAATTTGTCAGAAGACTTCTCTGTGGTATGTTCTTGTACAAAGTCTTGTTCAAACGTGATAAATCAAGCCTCGGTTGGCAGTGTTTGGAATCAATTCAATTTATTTTAATTGGTTACTTTTCTTGTTCTAATAAACAAATGTAAAGGCAAATAAAACGTCATCTTTAAAGTATAAAATACAATAATCACGTGCTGAGTCAAAGGTGTAGTCAGCTCTGGGCTTCTAGGCGTCGGGGTACTGACATATCAATATCCAACGAGGCAATCAGCTCATTAGTCTTTATACTCCTGGGGCCGGTTGCATAAACCGTTAAGACTAGTCTTACAAGTTAGATCATAATAGATTCATAATTTTTTTTAAATCAGTTGCATAAAAACATAGACTGGCCTAATTTGATATGAAAAGTAAGACTGAATGCCACTTGCCTAACTGCTAGTGGCTCATACTAGATCTTAAGACACTGTCTTAACATAATGGCTTAGTTTATGCAACTGGCCCCTGATGTTTCTAATCTTCTTGATTGACGCAAGTTGTAACTTTCCCAAAGTTTCCAAGATCCTTTTCAAGGCCTCGCCGATGCAAGCTGGCCGCCTCTTCCTGTCCTTGAACTCAAGTAAACTTGAACTGATTTACTTTTTAAGGTTCTCGGAGTAGAACTACAGTTCTGTGTCCTTGAGCACACACACATAAACCATAGACTGTATAAAAGATATGGATGTAGTGTCCGTGACGACACCCATAGGATTCTGAAGAGCAGTTTTGAAGCGTAAAGTCGGCGTCATTGCGCATCACTCCCGGATAACAGAAAATGGGCAAAGAGGCGGGACGTGGGCGGAGCTGAGGTGACGTGATGACTAACAGACAGCAGACAAACGGCTATCCACCTGTCACTCAAAGTGTCCACGCACTTAGTTATTCAGAACTTTAAGGCTTTATATAATGTAAACGAATGAGTTATAAAAAGTAACCGTACAAAATTAGCCGTATAGACCAAAACCACAATTTGTCCCAGGCTGTAAACATTTTTTCTGCTGTTAAGTTTATTGGCATTTTAACATGGGGCTCAATGAGATCTCTAGCGGCCAGTCGATGAATTGCAGTTTAAGTCACTTCCCTATTGGCTTCAAGAGAAACTGGGGGAGGTTGCCGCTTGACATAAACACACACTTCTGCTGCTCCCTCTCATGGGTAGGCACACACACACACACACACACACACACACACACAGACACACACATATTGTACATCTCTGTCAATGCAGGATAAGGCATTTCTTTAAAGCTACACTGTGTGATATTTTCCCCCATCTAACGGTGAAAAGGTATATGACCATCCAGGAAATATTAGTTTCTGTTCCTCCCAATTCCGATTTCGTTTTAACTCCTACAGTGGCCGATTTAGTCCAAGATTAATATGGCTTCCAGTTCGACCTCGTCCATTAGTGTTGATTTGCCTGTTGTGTTGCCATCTTAATTCTCTTTTTCGCTTCCTTGGCGACTCTGTTGCATATCCTGGAGAATAAGAGTGATCCTCCATCAGCAACAGACTTTCAAAAAGGCTTTCAGGTTTTCATATAGCAGTCTCAAGCAATCCCCCTCTTCACATTCGACAAGGTGCCATCGAGTGTTAAAACGCGAAAGGCGAAGCTTGAATTTACGGGTATGTCCCTCTTTGGCTAATGTACTTTCAAGATGGAGGGGCAACATGGCGACCCCCATTAGAAACCCCTTACCCGTATGTATTTTCAATGGCATATTATAAACTTACGAGAATACTTTATTACTTGAAAGAAGTAAATATACATTAATGAGCACATATATTTTTGAAAGAACTAAGTGTTTTTAGCTCAGAATAAACTAAAAAAGTTACACAGTGTAGCTTTAAGATTAAAATAACATTGTACACAATGTAACAACATTGTATTCTTTTTAATACATTGGCCAAATATGTGTAACATAAAGGCATCTACAATAAACAAGGAGGCGTGGTAATTGCATTTCCTTGATTATACAACAAGTCTTAGAGACATTAATAAGTGCTGATATTTACCTCTTTAGATCCACACAGTCACTGGACAATTTATCTGTCATTCTGGGTTCACACTGTTTTAGTAGGGAACTGCCTGGTATAATGTGTTTATTATTAGACACAGCATGTGGCCGTCAGTGGGCACCAGTGCATTGTTAAAGACTTTTATCGCCAGAAGGAGTGTACAGTGCAGCTCGGCACAAAAGCTACTGCAAAGGTCTGCTGTGTTTGTGTCAGTGTTATCAGCACATTGGTTAATGCATCTCTCTATGCTCTACTTTTACTTTTATTGAAGGAGGGGGAAGCATTTCTTTCCCTTTATTTTACGTTGAGAAAACCTTTATGAAATCATTTGAGCATTAAGTGTTTATGGTGGAATTGTGTGGGAGTTCTTCTCATAAGTATTTGTATCCATTTCTGTCTTTCTCTATGTTTTGGCTCTAGCTCTGTCATAAGCTGTATGAAGTGATGAATAAGCTCGCTGAGCAGCACGCCGACAAAATGTTCACGATTCAAGGAGCACCCAGGTAAGGAATGGTTTTCAACCTCCCTGCACAGAATGCACTTATTCATTGATGGATCTGATTGTTCTACGTAAGAGACAAAGGTTGAAAGTTTTGATTTCATGACGTTTTATATTTGTTACCACCTTGGAAGATGACCAAAAAAACAAGAATCTTGTCATAATGGCTTTTAATTCTTGTAATCAAACATTTATACGGTTTGGCTCTGTTTGTGTTTTTCCTGTTACAGAGCGAAACGGTAAGTGGAATAGCATAGACTACTGTGTAGGCATTGGAGATTTACTTCCTCTAAAGTGTTCTTAGTGTAGTAAGGAAAATAATTGCTTTAGTGAAAGAACACTTTTGAGTAAGTATGTGTCGTCCTGTGCACAAAATAGATTTGTAGGGCAGATTAACCCCATAGTTCAACAGCACTGTGCTTGAGGCAAATGATGATTGTGTTTAGTTTTCTGGTTGGTGATGGGTGGTGTCAGGAACATTTAGGTGCAATTATGCTGAAACATGTTTCATCCTTGCTTGTAATTTACAAAACACCCTTGTTATTTATCTGTAACTATTGCTTTTTAGTGATTCTGCCCCCCTTGCTTTACCTTGAAGGGATAGTTCACTAAAAAATGAAAATTATCCCATGATTTAGTCACCTTCAAGCGGTCCTAGGTGCAGGTGTATATACACTATATTGCCAAAAGCGCCATTCCATGAAGCTCTACACACTGTTCTTGAGCTAATCTGAAGGCCACAGAAGTTTGGAGGTCTGTAGCTATTGATCTGCAGGAAGTTGGCGACTTCTGCGCACTGTGACCCTCAGCATGTGCTGACCCCGCTCTGTGATTTTACGTGGCCTACCACTTCGTGGCTGAGTTGCTGTTGTTCCCAATCGCTTCCACTTTGTTATAACACCACTAATAGTTGAGCGTTGAATATTTAGTAGTGAGGAAATTTCACGAATGGACTTATTGCACAGGTGGCAACCAATCACGGTACCACGCTTGAGTTCACTGAGCTCCTGAGAGCGACCCATTCTTTCACAAATGTTTGTAGAAGTGTCTGCGTGCCTAGTGCTTGATTTATACACCTGTGGCCTTTGAAGTGATTGAAACACCTGAATTCAATGATTTGGAGGGGTGTCCCAATACTTTTGGCAATATAGTGTATGTTCTTTAAGACTAACACAATCTCAGATATATATATATATATATATTAAAAATATCATTGCTCTTCCAAGCTTTATAATGGTAGTGAATGGGGACTGTGGTTTTGAAGGCCAAAAAAATGCATCCATCCATCATAAAAGAAAAATATGCATATTTTAAACGTTATAAACTAAATCTCTGATTGTGTTCGTCTGAAAGAATAAAGTCATATACACCTAGGATGGCTTGAGGATGAGTAAATCATAGGATCATTTTCATTTTTGGGTGAACTTTGAAGTGCTTCATTCAAAGTGAACAGCAGGTGATCTGCAAAGCTCATTGTAATGATACGTTAATGGTTCAGTACTTATACACAATGGTAACATCGCAAAGGATATAGTGAAGCCTCTTGGTTGCAGGCTGTCCTTCTTATAAATATCCACTCTGATCTTAAAGAAGTCATAATGAATTGTCAAGATGGTGTTCTTAGTGGTCATGTAGTTTGTGTGTGTGTGTTGACAGTGACTCAGGGCCCCTGCGATTAGCCAGGACTCCTACCCCTCCTGACGATGAGAGCCCGGACAGCAGCCCAGCTGGCAGCCCTAACCACACACTAAGGCCCACATCTCCCGGCCCACCTCGACCCAAATCACCTTCACAGGTAGGGCCTGAAACACCTCCAAGACACAATGCTTTCAACATGAATATGCAACTAGAATGTTTGCAGATCATTCATGATGTGCAGCACAACTATTCTCCTGTGAGGTTTTGATTTGTGACGTTTAAAGGCAAATATGGTCTCTCTTTATCTCAGCTCAAGATGGGACCTCCAAAACCACCTCCTCCAAAAGCTACTCCAACCAAGGAGCTCCAACAAGAGCAGATAATTGACCTGTTTGATGGAGGCTTTCCAGAAATCAGTGTTACATCACCACAGGTGAGTGAACATTCACTGGAGGCTTACTTTAATGGTACTATGTAAAAAGAGGAGTTAGGAGTAAACCAATGTCATTGAGCAGCATGTTACCTTATTTAATATTAAGTCCATTTTATATTATGTTCTTATTTTAGCCAAATGAGAAACCTGGTGAATCTCTCCTGGACTTGGACTTTGATCCGTTCAAGCCTGATGCCAGTACACCTATCGGGCAGACCCAATCACCCATATCTCAGGTTCTTCTTCACAATCTGCTTTATCGTATTACAATTGGGAGACAGGTCAAATAAAAAGGCTTAGCAATAATTTCTCTGTTTATATTGATCATGGAAAATTAATAAATGTTGGAAATAGTATGGAAATAGAGCTTAAAGGCTTACACATTTTTCTCTCACAGACACTACCTTGGGATCTTTGGACGGTGAGTCTGCTTCCTTTGCTTGTGCTCTTTGATCTATGTGTGCCGATCTTGGAAATCTTGGTGCTATTAGTAACTTGGTAACAGAATCCTGTCTCTATGTCAAAAGCAGTGGCCTAGATTTGTATTCTTTTTGAAACGATACATTTGCACTGACATGTGAATATGTATTTTCATGACAAGCTTACAATTGCTCCTGTCGAGCATAAATTTGACAGCAAATGCCTTTGATATCTTTGTTCATTTCTAGGGAAATGCTGCTCAGCCTGCAGAGCCTGTAAGTAATGACTGACGAGACTGTCTAAGTAGAAAGCAATTGCAAATGTAATTAAAGTTCATGGCAGAATTAACCTCCAGCTTTCTAGAGAAGATAACTTCTTAAATGTTCATTTATTCATTACTGTTACAAATGAAATTATTTCCGTTACAGAAATCTGTCTGCCATTTCTCCAGTGTGATTGCATCACAATTTACACAAATCCATGTACTCTAGTTCTCAATCAAAATAGTCTCAGTTTCTTTAATCTGTGACAAATTTGTGACTGTCTGTGAGAAGTCTTCTTTTGCCCCTCATTTGTTAAGATACTTTTTTGGACATTAACCACTTGTTACATTTTTTCCCACCCTGACCAGGCTGCAGATGCTGGCTTCACTGCCAACTGGGCAGCTGACTTTGGTTCTTCTGCTACTACGGGTACAGAGGAATCTGAAAATGCTCAACCTGCATTGGATGGGCAGGGCTGGCCACCAGCCGAAGGATGGCCTACAGAGGCAGCTTCAGAGCCGCAGGAAGAAGTGGCCACAGATGAGGTTAGAGCCTGGGATACGGAAAACTATCCTGAGCCAAACCCAGACTGTGATCCCTGTGCTGTGGGGGGTGGCGAGGCCAAGCAACAGCATCCAGGACAGGGGCAGGAGGGTGTAGAGGAAGGTCAGACAGACTGGGCTACAAATCAAGTGGAATGGGCAGAAGAAAAGGCAGGTTGCGGATCAGAGGAGAGGGGGGCAGAGGAGACAGTGAGCTTGCAACCAATGCCTGGAATCATATTTACTGATGAGTTTGGTCAGGAGATTCAGGATTCCATGGAGGGAGTAGAGGGAGATAGTTCCAGGTGGGGCCTGTCTAGCCAGGTTGATTTAGATGGATCCGGGTCAGAGTACGAGACTGCTGAAGAATGGGGTGATGTCCCGGGACAGAACAGTGGGTGGGTCAGTGCAGACGATGAACTTGAATCTGCAGAGAATGACAATTCAGTTGTGGCACCAGAACAAGTCACTCTGGCCCAAAAGGGCTTTGCAGACTGGGACACATCTGATAGTCTCCCCGAGCAGATTACCCCTGCTGACACTGTGTTTGGTGGTGATGCATTTGCAGCCAACTGGGATCAGCCTGAAGCAGCACCATGTGTCTCGGAGCTTGAAAATAAAAGCTTGGAGATGCTTTCAGACCCAACCAAAGCAGGAGCAACAACACCTCAAAATGTTCTCGAATCTACTCCAAGTTCAGACCCATTTGGCACTGAAGGTAATGATCCATTTGGTACAGGGAATGATCCTTTTGCCGCTTCAGGGGACGACCCATTTGGCACTGGAAACGATCCGTTTACCACCTCAGACCAAGATCCCAGTGGCTTTTCTGGGAGTGATCCTTTTGCTACAACAGGCAGTGATATTTTCGGTGCTGAGGGGTTAACAACAGAGAGCCCAAAAAGTGAGTTTGATTCCGATCCATTTGCAGAGACCCAGTCAAGAGGCGAAGGACAGTGGGCAGCAGACCCCTTTGATGCTGAATTCACATCAGACCCTTTTGCTACTGCGGGCAACCAGGACCCATTTGCTAATGAGCTCACATCTGATCCTTTTGTCAAAGAAAGCAGCGGGGATCCATTTACCAATGAGAACTACCAGGAGTGGGCAGGGAGTTGGGAATCCACTGGGACAAAGGAGACCGGTCCTGAAGGAAAAGCCTCTGATGTCTTTGATGACAAAACTGGACCTGCCAATGGGTTAGCCCAGTGGGCAGCCTTTCCTGCGCCAACTGCAGACTCTGAGAACTCAAGTAAAGGCTCCTGGCAAGAGGTGAGCGATAGCAGTGGCTTCTTCTCTTCTGATGGCCAAGGAAACTTCACAGCAGGCTGGCCAGGTGAGACTGTTCCACCTCAAGACCCCTTTGCCTCCCTGCCTGGGCCAAAACACCCCACTAATCCTAAAGGTACCATTCCAGAGGACCAGGTCGGTCATAAAGAGCCAGAGAACTCAGACCTGTCCGAAGATGAAGTTGCAAATCGGAGATACGGAAAGTTATACCAAGAAATAGATACAGAGCTGGAAGAGGTACCTGACTTCCTGCCACTCTTAGCTTAGTGTAGAGTAGACTACAGCAAGAATACTCCCCTCCTTTCCTGCCTGCAGATGAAGTACTATTTTCCTGCTACAAAACCCTTCGGACCCTGGAACCCCTCCCACAGTCCACAGCCCCAAGACCTGTTCTCCTCTCTCTCCTTTGCTTGCTTTGATTGTTTGTTGGTTTTGCTAAGTTCAAGTAGAATTTGCAGTTTTCCAAGTCTTTGCAATTCAAATACATGTCCTTGATGGTTTACATGCTAATTACTTATTTAATTCGGTTTAGGTGTCCAACAAGGCTTTTAATGGATTCTCTAAGGTAAATCAGAGCTTAGAAAGTTTGCTTTACAATAGATTAAAAGAGAATTCATATCATTATGAATTATTGTGCTAGTAGTTTTGCATAACTTTTAGTTTGCCGCCTGAAGGTCCTGAAAAAGTATATCGATTTTCACATAATCTGTTTATAAAATCAGAATGAGTTGTTTTGTAAAAATTGTATTCCGCAGTTTAAGAAATATCTATTATATAGATATTATGGATCTCATCATGTGAAATAAATGACACTAATTGGTCCATTTTAGTGATTTTAACTAGTCACAAATAAAACTATTTTCACAAATGATGACACTAATTTTACAATGAACATGCAGAACCTGGTGTTAAAGTTAATTGTGGCCCTGCTGTACCTAATGCTGTTTTATATCGAATGCTGTGATGAACCCTACTAATTCCTGTTCCCTGAAAGATCCATATAAGCAGTTCTCACAGGAATTTTGAACAAAATAATCTCCAGTCTATCCTAGCTGGTTATATGTTTCAGATTTCATTCAAGTAAATTTGCTCACCTCTATCCCTTTAATCTCTCTGTTGCTCTTTAGGATGCATCAGTCCCAACATTTGTGGCCGACTTTGAAAAGATGGTAAGTTGACAGTCTTTTGTACTATGCCAGAAATAACTCCTCATACTCAATGGGCATCAATAGGTATGTTTAAGGGTGTAGTTTTGGTCTGAACATTGGGGGGAGGAGGGGGGGCATGCTTCCTCATGAGATCTATTTATTCATTTGTTTTTTTTTTGCAACATGTTCTTTTGTGGTATTATCCACACTAGTGCTGGGCGGTATCACGGTATTTTTCTAAATTATATTCACGGTATATGACGGTATTGTTTCCCCTATGCATGACCAGGTGTTAACCACATTTTCTACTGATTGAGAGAGTAAATACTGCAGTAGATTGCCTAGAATGCCCTATTTTACTGTCATGACGAGTGAATATTGTAGAAAAACTCCACACTAGAGTTAATACAGGTTTACAAAGCCCCACAAAATGATGCTATGGAGTGACAACAACCAATAAAACACAGACCTGCAACACGCTCAGAGTCATACTTACAGACACCTGAATATTAAAAGTTGAGTTGAGGGCACTTTAAGCATTTTAAAAATCTAACCCTATATAACAACAAACTGCCAAAACGCGGATATTTGCAATACATTTAAGAACACTCTCTGAACGAATGACACACATCAGTTAAACACAGAAATAAGGCAGTTACTTTTTTGCCCATTCTTCTTTGAATTGTCAGTTTATTTATGAACTTACATCATTGTCTTTTGTGTAGCAGAATAATCCATCGTGATCAGACATATGGTTGTATCAGTGTATTCAGTGCATACATTTCATTTTAATAAGACGTGATGAAATAAGCGTGCATACACGTTTCTGGTTCATGTCTAGAGCACTAGAGTTTATGAAATATGTCCATAAAAAATTTTAACGCGCTCGCTCCGGTCTATATCAGTGCTATAATGATCCATGTGTTGAGCGTTGTTAAACCCATCTCGGCGCTCCGCGCAGAAACCGCTCTCTCTTTGAATTCTCCACTATAATCAAGGGCTGAATCCGAAATCGCCCCCTATAACCTCAAATACCCCTTTTCCACCAAAGCAGTGCTAGAGCTAGATTGGAGCCAGAGCCTAGTTTCAAATCGGTTCTTTGTGTTTCCACACCCAAAGCCCCAGCTCAGAGCCAGGAAAAGTGGTTCTTAAGTAGCACCAAAACATTGCTGGGCTAGAACAGGGGCCCGTTCTTCGTACCTCGCTAACTCAGTTAGCCGGATTTGATTGTTGACGATTTGGCATGATCTTGGATTGTTTGGTTCTTCAACGCTCATCCTGGACTTGCTGTCATAGCAACAGGTCCGTTAGCTTAAACCTGCTCGCGAGCGGCTTATTTCATGTAAACAGGATTAGATTGCATCTTGAGGTGATACTTAAAATCTGTCCCAGCCACTGCTACTTTATTACAAGAGTTCATTACTGAACCAGGGGCAATAATAATCATTTTAAATAATAATAATATACAAATTGTATATGTATATGAGAATGTATATAATATTATAATGTTGTGTATAATACTATAGACACAGTCACTTGATTGAGCGATTTATTTATTGGAGGTTTGCACACATGTTGTACAGTTAATCTGAGCCGTGCATTAATTTAAGTGATGACGGATATTATGGGATGACTTGATGCAGCGCAGGAGATGCATAGAATTTGATCTTGACCCTTAAGAAACTTTAATACTGTCACGTTACAAATCTGCTTCAAATTGAATTAAAAATGTAATTACAACATTGAAATAAAAATGTAAAGGGTGTACAAATACTGTATAAAATCGTGAATATAAATAATTGGTAATCAAAAAAAAACATTTATCATTGATCTATTATAACTTTTATGTTGGTTTGGTCGTTTAGCTGTTTCCTTATAAAGGTCCAGATATTCGTGGGTTTTTTTTTGTGTAATTTGCCAAGTTTTTTGCCAGGTGGCTTTTTTAATTATATGATGTCATTACGTTGCTGTCTTGACGCCAGCCAATCGCTGCATTGCTGATCATGGTTTCGAGTATCGATGCATCTGCCCTCTTCAGGGAAAACAAGAACGCGCAGTGATCTTAGATCATTTAATCCAGATATTTAAATCCAATCCGCAAATTCGTTTGAAGAACCAAATTAGCCAGACATCAATTATCACGATTAAAGGATCTGGGATCTGTCAAATCATCTCAGATGTATTAAGCGAGGTACGACGAACGGACCCCAGGGCTAGAAGTAAGAACCGATTACGTCAGGCGCTGGGGGCGGGGTCAACAAGACCAACACAAACTTGAGATCCGCCATTGTTGAAATAGCAGCTAATGGAGCTAACAGCTGCTGCTCGTTTGTAATCTCCGTCTGTACAAATTACGGCGAACTGCATGAATGTGTTGGATTCGCTGTGTTTTGATGGCGATGTAGGATCGTAAGGCCATGTGAATCAATAGTAACGCTACGTTTGCATTGTTGATGGAAGGCTTGTTGGCAGCGGTGCTGTGCAGAGACCGATCGCCGTATGATAACGAGTCCAGCGAGAGCACATGACTCCTTATGCTTTTGATTCACTCATGCGGTTTTTTTTATATCATACGTGGGTCGGTCTGCGCAGCGCCGATGCATCTCGAACAAGCCTGGTGTGTTTGTGTTTCTCGCTGCCCAGGGTTGCCAGGTTTTCACAACAAAACCCACCCAATTGCTACTCAAAACAAGCCCAATCGCGTTTCAGGTGGGCTTCCCCGGTAAAAATCACATTTGGGGGTAAAATTTGTTTTTTGGTTGCCTACTAAATTTCGCATTCCCGGTGCTAAATATCACATAATTGGGGTCGCTTCAACCCGCGGCATGAAAAACAGCCCGCGGCAACAGTGATGAAGTGACTTGGCAACACTGCCACTGCCTCGCTAGCGTTGCTGAGAAAGATGAGACGTATACAGTGACGTAAGACCTGGCTCTGTTGTGGCTCTCAGCATGTGGAAAAGCAAACGGTTCTTAGAAGGCTCCTCAGTTGAACCAACTATGAACTGGGACTAGCTCTGGCTCTGAACTAGCTCTAGCACTGCCTTGGTGGAAAAGGGGTAAAATAGGGCATTATTTGGATCATCATTGAGCTCACCACATGGATCATTATAGCACTGATATAGACCAGAGCGAGCGCGTTTAAATTTTTTGATGATCACACAATGATGTGTGTCATTGTAATTTGAATTCTCCACTGTAATCAAGGGCTGAATCCGAAATCGCCCCCTATAACCTCAAATAGGGCATTATTTGGAGGGGACAGCGCTTTGTAGTGGTGTCCGAAACCCTAGTGGACGTTATTGAGTGCACTCATTCAATCCCATTGCACCGCAATAATGAGTGTACAGCCGATGTACACACAACGCTGTCCGACTTCACGCACGTTTTCATTCACTCCTTCAAATAAAGTGATAACGTAGGGAATAGTGAATGAGAGTATAGGATTCAGCCATAGGCTGTGCTGTAATGCGATCTCAACTGTGCTCTGACTGCTCTCACTACAGTGCATCAATGAAATGGGTCCCCTCTCAAACAATTACACGCTGCGCCGAGTTCCGAACGTTGTTTAAGCGACATATACCGGTATTGCGGTATCATCAAAATTCATATCATAAAATAAATAAATACCGGTATTCGGTATGAACCGGTATACCGCCCAGCACTAATCCACACATGCATTGATAACAGCTGCAAAAAAGTAATAGCCTAGTTAACAATTACTTGTTTACATAGGATATGATGTATTTCATTTTATTTAAGCACCTAAAAACTTATCAGTTTGACTGAATTTTCTCAATTAAAGTGCTATCACAGGTCAAACTCACTGCACTTAAAATTTTCTTATTTTGAAAATGTATAAATATCTGAAAGCCAGGTTTACCTAATATCTGTCATTATTAGCAGAACACATTTTACACATGAGGAAAATCAATCGTTTAGTCAATAATTCAAGAAGGTCCTCTTGATTCTCACGTGTACTTGGCCTTATGAAAAAGCAACAGTTCTTGTAATTGTTTAACTATAGCGTTTGTTACAATACGGTGTTAAGACCATTCATGACCAGGCCAATGTTAAACTTTTTATTTCCTTTTTATCTATAGCATTTGTAATGAATAATAGCAACATACACATTTAGAAGCTATAGCTACAACACGCCACACTTGTAATATACATCTTTAGTGAAAAATCTATTCCCTTAGATTATATATTGTAAATTTAGTAAAGTTAGTCAAAAATACAACAGAACGTGATGATTCTAGTGTGTGTGGTCATGAGTAGTGTTCTAGTTTATGTTTGTGCAGGAGGATATTCTTTCCTCTTTTCATCAGCTCTTTTAGTTTCCCCATAGGATTGCCAAGCGGCAAATTCTCAATATAATTCAAATGGATAGCACATTTTATCATCAGCGTCGCGATATGAACGGCAAATCCTATCACACATTTGGAGCGCGCTGGTGAACGTGTGCATGTGAGTATACGGTGATTCGCGCTCCACTTGCGTACAACTCAATAAACCGGGCTTCAGTCATATTGTGCAGATAGTTTGTCCCTTCAGTTTGTGTGGGAACTTGGTGCTAATAAAAGCTCTGAACGTGCGATGTATATAATTATTAATAGCCTGATTCTATTGCTATAAATATTTGGGGCGGGGGGAATGGTTGTACTTGCTTGTTTTGGTCCCCCCATCCCACCCGCAAACTACGCCCCTGGGAATGTTCCATAAATGTTTCTTTGTAATATTGTTATTTTTTTGTGGTACTTTTTTTTCACTTTTTTTTTAAATGTATTTTATCAATCATTTTGTTGCTCTCCCAAGATTGTGGTGCCTCAAAGTCTGATTGCATCTGTCATTGCTTGTTGCAAAGTCTAGATAACTGATGGAACTGTGAAAGTGTTTTTAACTTATGGGTTGTGATACTGGTCCAGTGGTGAAGGTGTCATTGGGAAGTGTTTCTTATTGTCTTCTTGTAAATGTATATAAAGTCCGAAGCCCCAGAGGGTGATGTAGCTGAAGGAGAAGGTGAAGCACCCCCAGCCTCAGTACCTGAGGGTGTTGAGGGTCCGGTCACCACTCCCCCAACAGACACACAACCAGCAGAGATCACCACTTCAAGCCCCCCTGCAGAGACAGCCACAGTGAGTGACACAGCGTCAAACTCTAAACGTCATCAAAAATAATGTCATCGCCATCATCATCAACACCATTGTCATCATTTACATCAATGCTTTTCATTGTTACGGTTATCATCCTCATCATAGTCGTCATCGTCTTCAATATATTGATACTATTTTCATCACAGCATCAGTCTTGTTAACATCATCATCAACATCTTACATCAGTGCATTAAAGGGGTGTAACGGTACACAAAACTCACGGTTCGGTATGTACCTCGTTTTTGAAGTCATGGTTTGGGACAGCAAGGGAGAGAAAACGTCTCGGTTACGTATGTAATCCTCGTTCCCGGAAACGGAGACGTACGTCGGAACTGACCGACGAATTGGGATCCCTACCAACACGCCAGGGATGCTGGCCCTTCCAGCGCCCTGCCTGAGCTCGCTGGACCACTCCTATGTTGGAGTGGGAGTCAGGGCTCTCGGCAGGGAAGGACAGTCACTGCTGTTCCTGCAAGACCCACTCAGCGTGACTATTGGATAACGCTGGGAAAGCATGCCCGTCTCGAGGAGATGGCACGCTGCGGAGCCACGTCCTTCAATGGAAGGAGAGGTGGCGAAATACACATAAGGACTAACCTATCAGGCAGTCTCTGGGGTGGATCCAACCTGGTCACAGGGGGGAAGAACACGCCCAGAGACGACAGAGCGGGCTCTGTCAAGGGAAAGACATGGGGCTAGCCGAGTAGGGTAGCTGGTACCGTGGAGAATACACATATGGGGTAGCCGTTAGGGGACCGCTACATATGGAACCCAGCCTACACACACGTTCCACAAGCATACGGGTGCAGGCCTGGCGTCAGACGGCCGCAACGTCTGACACCGAAGGGGTGGCGGAGGAACTCACAGGGTTAGCCGTTTCTGGGGGAACTCAACTGGAGCAAAATAGATGCACGTATCCGGCCCATTGGGCGGGAGTGGCATTGCAAGCCGACACTAGAACGGGTACTTAGTGCTACTGGCCGCTGGGGGCAAGGATGCGGGAAGATACCGGATCTACACGGAGGCTATAAAATCTAGCGAACGTGTTAGGTGTCGCCCAGCCCGCAGCTCTACATATATCTGTCAGCGAGGCGCCTTGAGCCAGCACCCAGGAGGAAGCTACACTCCTTGTGGAGTGTGCTCCCCTTCTGCTGGCCTCCGTAACAGACGAAGAGCTGCTGTAAGGTTCTAAAGCTTTGAGACCTGTCAACATAAGCACGAAGAGCGCAGACAGGACATAAAGCTAGGGCTGGGTCTGCCTCCTCCGAAGGCAGCGCTTGTAGGTTCGCCATCTGGTCCCGGAAGGGAGTGGTGGGAACCTTGGGCACGTATCCAGGCCGGGGTCTCAGGACAACGTGAGAGTTGGCCGGCCCAAATTCTAGGCACGATTCGTCGACCGAAAGTGCATGCAGGTCCCCTACCCTCTTGATTGGGGCCATTCATGGACAGAATCTTTAGCTCTCTGCAGTGCTCTGAGCACCAGGGCTAAGTCCCAAGAGGGTAACAAGGTTGAACGAGGAGGACTCAGTTTCCTCGCACCTCTGGAGGGAGACAGCCTTCGCTCCAACCCATCCTGCAGAAAGGAAAGCACAACATTAATTGAACACCTTCGGGGGTCTTCCCGGAGGGATGAGCACCACTCGCCGAACAGGTTCCACTTCAGCGCGTAGAGGCGCCTTGTAGAGGGGGCTCTAGCCGAAGTGATGGTGTCTACCACTGCTTGTGGCAGGCCACCTAGAACCTCCGCGTCCCGTCCAGGGACCAGACATGGAGATTCCAGAGGTCTGGATGCGGGTGCCATAGAGTGCCCCGCCCCTGAGAAAGCAGGTCCTTCCTTAGGGGGATCGGCCAGGGAGGGGCTGTTCCGAGGAGTGTGAGTTCAGGGAACCAGGTCCAGCTGGGCCAGTAGGGCGCAACTAACAAGACCTGCTCCTTGTCCTCCCTGAGAAGGCTCACTGGGGAAAACGCATACTTGCGTAGGTCCCGGGGCCAGCTGTGCGCCAGTGCATCTTGCCACTCTGCCACACCCATCTCGGGACTCGGTCGTGTAACCAGCATTTATGCAGTCTCATATGAAGCAATCTGAGCGGCGTTACCGTGGCTGCAGATGCCATACGCCCCAGGAGCCTCTGAAAGAATTTCAGAACACAACTTTTCTGGTGCACCAGAAAATAAACTAGATCAGGGAATGAGCAAAGGGACTCAACCCCCGTTTGAGGTTTCATAGTCTGGACCGCGCATCTAGAGAGTGCCGAGTGACGCGCTGGGTTGCCGTGGCAACCCCCACTGTCAGCCGGCGCTCGACGGCACACGGCGCGCTGAACGCTCAAGCCCTTACGAGAAAGGTGAGACGAACAACACGCCGACGTGATCATGCACCACCCACGAAAGCAATCTCACACCTTTATATGTTAGAGAGATCGTGGCCGTCAAATGAGGACAGGAAACAACCGCATCCAGAAACACAAGGTTTGAATGACATCTTGAAAAAGACGCAGGGTCAAACCGTGTTGCTCTTTTAGAAGGAAATGCTCTTTTAGAAGTGCTGAAGCACTCAGGGAGATGACCGCGGCTCACAGCAGTCCGATGGCAAGCCTGCGAGTGAGCACTCAAGAACAGAAACGCCCAGCCAACCAACACAGGAACAAGTGTATGTTGAGGCGGCCACTCGCTGACTCGCGCTGTCACACCAGCACCCAAGTAAGAGAGCGATCCTCCTCGAGACTCGTCTAAATACTCTTCGTAGAAACAGCTTGATACAGCAAACCATTCGGCTCCGAGGTTAAAAGCAATGATGCGGTATTCCACTTCCGTATTTATACCCGCGCAACGGGGCGGTGCGTGGAATGCGTGAACCGCATGCCAATGTCCATTGGCTCGTTTTTAATCACTCGAAGTAGATTGGTGTCTGAAAACAGATCCCAATTCGTCAGTCAGTTCTGACGTACGTCGAACGTGACCGACTGAAAGGGAATTAAATATATAATGTATTTTTATTAAACTGGTTTACTGAACAAATTTAATTCAATTATAACTAAAATTTTCTTAAAGATAATGTTGTAAACTAATAATAATTTAGATAATCAACACTCCAAAAACACATTGTATGCAAACATGTTTTTGCAATAACTTCTAAATCTAATTGTAAAATTTGTTGTTGAAATAAAATCCTTTATACACAGTGTGTGTCATTTTCATGACAGGTTTATTTAAACATACATTAAATAATCAAGACATCACTAACAGGTTCAGTAGAATAGAATGAATATAACGGCTAATATAATGAATATAACGGCTAATATAATGAATATAAAGGCTAATATAGGTCATATATTTAGTGAAAGAGTTGATTTCTCTAGTGAACTAACAGCTGTGGACACTGAATGACTTCTGAGACATTGTTTACAAGCTGTTTTATTGACGTTTTTTCGCTGTTGAAACACTGATGGAGCGATTACATGACATATGATACGTTTAAGTAAGTTGTAATGTATCCTCAACATCAGATGTTGATTCATGTTTATTCTTTGACAAGGAAGAGATGATAGTGTTCACTCACGCAGCATTTGGGCGTTTCTTCAACTAGGGGCACTTTTAGCCATGTGAAGTTGAATAAAAATGTTTCGTTCAAAAGTTGAAAAGTATGAAAAAATCATAATAGAAAGGAAGTAAAACAATTTTAAGGTGGTTTTATTGTAACCTTGACAAAGAAAGAGGAATTTGCCCAAAATGATATTAAAAACATGACCAAAGTACATAAAAGTGCCCATAGTCTAAGAATCACCCATTTTTTGTTGAATTTCGTGATAAAATGGTCAGAATACTTAATGTGTTTGTGTGGGAACCCGGATTTGTATGTTCCGCGCATAACTGTACCGTTACACCCCTAGTGCATAAAAGGTATTATTGCCATTGTTGTCATGATACAATCCATCGTGTTGCAATGTTTTTGGCTACATGTAAAAATACACATCAAAATGATCCGAGATGAGCTGTAGCCATTGATTGTGTACTGTTGTTTATAAAGAGCACTGTGGAGTCTCCAGTGTGTGCTGAGACTGAGACAGCTGAGCAGGCGGAGGTATGTGCCTTAAAACCTCTCAAAATAATTCAAAACATAATGCCTGCATGTTGACCATCTTACCTTTTATATTTTAAAACACTGTATGTTTTGGAAAAGAAACTGTCTAGATGTTTCTGGACTTATTTTTGATTAATATTATATTTATTTTTATGTTATTGAGAATTGTAAATATAGATGTTTTATTTTATTGTATACATATTAATATATTTTGTCCACAACACATTATTGCAAGCTGACTGTGACTTTTCTTTTTATGGAGTGTACCAATCCTTTTACTTTTTATTGTTTTAATGTACACATGCTTTGGGATCAGTTTGCAGTATATATATATATATATATATATATATATATATATATATATATATATATATATATATATATATATATATATATATATATATATATATACAGTGAGGAAAATAAGTATTTGAGCACCCTGCTATTTTGCAAGTTCTCCCACTTAGAAATCATGGAGGGGTCTGAAATTGTTATCGTAGGTGCATGTCCACTGTGAGAGACATAATCTAAAAAAAAAAATCCAGAAATCACAATGTATGATTTTTTAACTATTTATTTGTATGATACAGCTGCAAATAAGTATTTGAAAAAAGCATGAGAAAAGCAATGTTAATATTTGGTACAGTAGCCTTTGTTTGCAATTACAGAGGTCAAACGTTTCCTGTAGTTTTTCACCAGGTTTGCACTGCAGGAGGGATTTTGGCCCACTCCTCCACACAGATCTTCTCTAGATCAGTCAGGTTTCTGGCCTGTCGCTGAGAAACACGGAGTTTGAGCTCCCTCCAAAGATTCTCTATTGGGTTTAAGTCTGGAGACTGGCTAGGCCACGCCAGAACCTTGATATGCTTCTTACAGAGCCACTCTATGGTTATCCTGGCTGTGTGCTTCGGGTCATTGTCATGTTGGAAGACCCAGCCTCGACCCATCTTCAATGCTCTAACTGAGGGAAGGAGGTTGTTCCCCAAAATCTTGCAATACATGGCCCCGGTCATCCTCTCCTTAATACAGTGCAGTTGCCCTGTCCCATGTGCAGAAAAATACCCCCAAAGCATAATGCTACCACCCCCATGCTTCACAGTAGGGATGGTGTTCTTGGGATGGTACTCATCATTCTTCTTCCTCCAAACACTTTTAGTGGAATTATGACCAAAAAGTTCTATTTTGGTCTCATCTGACCACATGACTTGACTTTCTCCCATGACTCCTCTGGATCATCCAAATGGTCATTGGCAAACTTAAGACGGGCCTTGACATGTGCTGGTTTAAGCAGGGGAACCTTCCGTGCCATGCATGATTTCAAACCATGACGTCTTAGTGTATTACCAACAGTAACCTTGGAAACGGTGGTCCCAGCTCTTTTCAGGTCATTGACCAGCTCCTCCCGTGTAGTTCTGGGCTGATTTCTCACCTTTCTTAGGATCATTGAGACCCCACGAGGTGAGATCTTGCATGGAGCCCCAGTCCGAGGGAGATTGACAGTCATGTTTAGCTTCTTCCATTCTTTAGCTTCTTCTAATGATTGCTCCAACAGTGTACCTTCTTTCACCAAGCTGCTTGGCAATTTCCCCGTAGCCCTTTCCAGCCTTGTGGAGGTGTACAATTTTGTCTCTAGTGTCTTTGGACAGCTCTTTGGTCTTGGCCATGTTAGTAGTTGGATTCTTACTGATTGTATGGGGTGGACAGGTGTCTTTATGCAGCTAACGACCTCAAACAGGTGCATCTAATTTAGGATAATAAATGGAGTGGAGGTGGACATTTTAAAGGCAGACTAACAGGTCTTTGAGGGTCAGAATTCTAGCTGATAGACAGGTGTTCAAATACTTATTTGCAGCTGTATCACACAAATAAATAGTTTAAAAATCATACATTGTGATTTCTGGATTTTTTTTTTTTTTAGATTATGTCTCTCACAGTGGACATGCACCTACGATGACAATTTCAGACCCCTCCATGATTTCCAAGTGGGAGAACTTGCAAAATAGCAGGGTGTTCAAATACTTATTTTCCTCACTGTATATATATATATTTATTTATTTATTTTGCATTGGCTAAAGATGGATATCAGAAGCAGTTATGGAGTGGATCTTAAAATATCAATACTGTGTTTAATTGACATTATTGCCATAGTTTTCACCAAGAGTTTGGTTGAGCTTGAGAATTGTATTGTTGATGAAAAAGTCTCAACCATTCTTTAGCTCCCAGTTGAGGACATAGAAAAGGAGCAACCCAGTGAAGAAGCCCCGGTAACTATAACTTATGTATAATGAATGTCATAAGATAAACTCAAGTCATATGCAGCACTGTTGCACATGTGCTTGGTTTCGTACTGTATCTAGCAAATCCTTATTTTCTGTATAGAAACAGCCTTTTGCAATTTGTAATGTGTCCAGATGAATAATGTATGAGATACAAGAGATGACAGGAAAACAGGTGGTGTTATTTGGAAGTATAACAGAAATCGGAGATGAATATTTGTATTTGTATGTAGGAATCTGCTCCAGTCCAAGAAACAGAGAAGGAGTCCCCTACAGAGGAGGCTCTGGTAATTTCACTTCTATGATCATTGCCTCCCGAATATGAAACCAGTACTGCTTTCCATTATTAGTGAAGACTTTCCATTATTAAATTCCACATCCCTACTTCTAAACATGTTTTTAGGTTCAGAGATGATTATAAGCACCCAGGCTCTGATACAGATGATATTAACGGTTATGAAGGGAAGCCAGATAATCACATGACCAGAGACACATTTGTTGACTCGTCACTGCAGTATGTGTCTTAAATTTGAATAAATGAGTGTGTAATGATGCTGATAACCACGTTTCTCTGTGTGTAGGCTACTGTTGAAGATAAAGAGTCTCCCATTGAAGAGACTCCGGTAACTATTGAAGTCTTAATAGATCAAGCATCAAAGTCTTAATACTGTATAGATCAAATAATTTTGTTTTATGCTATTATTTTAACATTGTTCTGAGAATTTTTACAGTTTTTGTTGTTGTTGTGCAAATTGTTTTGTCTCATGAAGCCATATGCACATAATTATTTTATTTATCCAATCACTGTTATTGTCGGATACTTTCTGACTAGTGCTATTCAGAGCCGTTGAAAAAGTGACGACACTCCCATAGACCTCCATAGGAACTGAGAAATGTGGAAGTAAAGCGTGTCATGGAGCGACCAATAGTTCCAAACAACCAATAGTTCCAGCATTGAACCCCATTCATTTCAGTGTATCTCAAGCACACTCGCTGGCAAATTGATGAAATTAATGTGCATTTTGAGATTTTATGGCATTAGTTGACCTCTCGGGAACATTAATAAAAGTGGTATTTTATGAAGCGTGTTATAGTTCAAGTTTATTGTTATATAATAGATGGTTAGACTCTAACTGCAGTTAGATAACATGAGCAGCACTGCAACAGCCACTATATCCTATAGTAGATGCTATCTGTCATATTTCAACAGTTTTTAGTCTCTCTGATCTTTCTGTCGAATGCGTTTCTATGAAGTCAGCCCAGATTCAAGAAATAACGTATAACGCCTATGAGTAATGAATATTAATAGCGCCTGGATAAAAAGAGTTTAATTAAATTGGTTGCCGTTTTTTTAAACACAATTTAAAACTTCTTTCTTGGGTTTAATTCTGTATAATCATTCATTTATATTCACCTGTTGTGTATGCTTATGTGAGTATCATAAAAGAACATTCGGACGTTAACAACATTTTATAAAAGAAATTACCACTAACCAGTAGATGGCGGAAGAGGAACACTTATTGGCTCATTAGCCATTTTTTCTCTTTTTTTGAATTAATTTTTATAGATCATCAAATCACTATTATAACATTAAAATATCTATTTTTGTTACTTTATTTGTACTTAAGTGTTAAATATATAGGCTAATTGTAGGGAAAATCACAAAGTCATGAAAAACAAAAATTTCTGACCTAGCTACACAATAAATCTTTATTTATTTAATGGTCTCTGTGATTTGTTTGTTATGATGAGAGGATTTGTAGATAATGGGAAGATTTGTGTAAAACATAAACTTGAACTAAAATTCATTCAGCGTTTTGAGACTATAAAACTTGTTTTGATCGATATGGATTCTCATTCCTGGTAAATT
The DNA here is from genome assembly GCA_023566225.1 of Romanogobio albipinnatus. Classification (NCBI taxonomy): domain Eukaryota; kingdom Metazoa; phylum Chordata; class Actinopteri; order Cypriniformes; family Gobionidae; genus Romanogobio; species Romanogobio albipinnatus. The sequence goes on from CM042244.1 coordinate 5,566,143, forward strand.
AAACATGACTGGTCATTATTTTCAACAGAAATGCCCGTGATTAAATCATGCACTCATGACCCACATAAAATAACCAGATCACTCAAAAAAACATTAATCAACATTATCTCTCCCCAGAATAAAATGCTACTGTAAAGTCCAGTCGAAGTCAATGCACATATTGTGTTAATATTTACCAGAAATTGCTGCAAAAATAGTGAAACTGCTGTCTGTCCTGCTTAATCCTATTCAAACAGATTGACAGCGCGGAGTTGTTTGGAACTATTGAGATCTCCATGAACCATGTGACCACGTGGCGGCGAGATCAAAGAGTGTCGCAACTCTCTTTTTCTTTGGCTCTGGTGCTATTATAACATAGAATTATTCAAACATTATAAAGAGTCTGATATTAAATCATCTGGCTTCATATTTAACTTGATGTGGTTACCAAACTGATGGCCTGGAAAACAAAATGGAACAGGATGGTAGCCACATAAGTCATTATTATTTTAATAGTACGTGTTGATGGATGGAAACATGCGCTGTGGCATTTATCAAAACCTAACCCATCTTTTTGTATATTTGTATGTTTTATTTGACGTTTTTTTGGGCTACAATCAGCTGTTGCAACATCTGGCAGCACAATAACAAACAATGTCCAGCTCATAAATTATTCTTCTTGTTCCAAGCTTTGTTTTTAGCTGCCACTGTTTCTGCCATTTCTGATTGTACCTTTAATGTTTAATTTTCATTTCATGTTTAATTTTTTTCCCCTGCTCTTTTATGTTACAATAGTTTTGAACCACATAAAGTCATTTTAACAGAGATGATGTTATAACCCGACAATTCCCCTGCTTACTGAACCTTTAAATAGTGACTTAACTGATGACTATTATTATCCCTCTAATCACCATTTTCGGTTTCCATGGTGACTTCATTCTTACATCACCATAACAGACACATTCGCTCTTTGTATGCTCGCAAAGTGACTAAGCAAGTGCCGTTCTCCGGGCAAAAATGTTCAGGTGTCAATATAATCTACAGTATTAATCTGAATTGAAAAGGGGTTCTGGAATTTATGTATTTATGCACTTGCTGATATGTCAAAAATAGGTTCAATGTTACAGTTATTCTGGAGTTAGGCTCAGATATTTATATTCATTTATATTTATATTGAGATCATATAGTCACTATGATCTGAGGAATGTTCATCCATGCTACTTGTGGTTATCCTCTATGAATCATGACCCCCCCCTATCCTTCATGCCGTCTATTGAACATTTCCCCCAGGCCAAAGTACTTGACTGTTGGTTAAACTCAAGTCAGTTTTTTTGAGAACTGACTTGCCATTCCACACCAGGGACAGTTTTAACTTCTGAAGTTAAACTGGTCCCTGCACCCCTCATTGTGACACTCTTGAGTGCTCCCCTCCCCGGTATCCATCCACATGAGTGGCTTGTGTTAAGTGTTCAAACACTGGCTCTCACTCCTGGGCACCTCTTCTAGACTATAGATGCCAAACCAGAGGAAGAGGCCAGTTCACTAGAAGCCAAACCAGGAGATGAACCAGATAATGTTGAGCCCAAACCAACAGACGAACCAGATAAGGTTGAGACCCAACCAACAGACGAACCAGATAAGGTTGAGACCCAACCAACAGACGAACCAGATAAGGTTGAGACCCAACCAACAGACGAACCAGATAAGGTTGAGACCCAACCAGGAGAAGTTCCTGAAAATATTGAGCCCAAACCAGGAGATGCTCCTGATAATGTTGAGCCCCAACCAGGGGATGAAACCAGTAAGGAGGGTGCTGCAAACAATGGGAAAGAGGAGGTAGATATTCACCTGTGATTCTGCACTTTGGTATGCAGAACATTGACAAGACCCTGGTTTCTTTATGTAGCCATTCTGGACTGCACTTTAAAACTCACTGATAACTTATAATCAAAATGCTTTATAACAAATCTGCTGAGGTTTTATTTTGTAACTCAATATGTGAAATGTCAATTCTTTTTCGGTAAGGTCTTAATAAGTTAAGCAACATGTCCTCCAACCAATACGCCGTCGCCTATATAGGTCGTTTGTCACTTCCCTGAAATACGACCCATTGGAGCGTTTACTAAAGTTGTGCCCCTATCAACAACAGGACACTTTCATTTTAATGCATTGTTCCCTTTTCTTTCCGTCATATTTTGGGTTTTGTGTAGCTCAATTGGTAGAGCATTGCAAAATACAACATCATGCGATCGTGGGTTGGATCCCAGGGAACGCATGTGCTCATAAAGTGTATATGCACTATAAATCACTGGGTAGGTTTAGGGGAGGGGTGGATGTTGTTAATAAAAAAAAAAAAAAAGATTTGCTAAATGGAAATATAACAAATTGTCACATTGCATTTAAATGAACATGCATTTTGATCGACAGTCATACGTCATTTCATGACGACAGATGTAACACGACACTGTCAATATTTGTACGCCAGCTAGAGGGCGCATGACTTTAAAACGTAAATAAATGTCGTAATAAGCTGCTTGAAAAACAACCTGTAGAGTCTTTTTGGAGGACAGTCTGAAGTTAATGCATTAGCTAGCATAAACTAACATGAACAACATTTTTTTTACATAATTTAATAATCTTTGTTAATTATTCACAGTGCATAGTCAGATACAACGTTGTAGAAATGTTTAAATGAATGTGAAGATTAATAAATGCTGTAGAAGTATTGTTCGCAGTTCATGTTAACTAAAGTTAACAAATGAGACCTTATTGTAAAGCGTTACCTATTTTTCTTTTATTCAATTTATTACATTCGGTGTATAAAGTATGTGTGATCTGTATTATGTAATTGTGTCAAGTTGTTGGTCAAAAATATACTTAGAAATCTTACCTTTAGGTTAGTCACTTGAGTGATGCTATTTGTTTGCCTCACCTCAGGAGAAGATGCCCATCCCTTCTGTTGTTATCGAGCCCGCCTCTAGTAATGAGGGTGATGATGACCGTGATGGTGATATCACATCTCCAATAGCATCCATTGACAACGGGGTGATCGGAGAATGCCAGACAACCAAAGACATCTCTGGAATGCCTCTTGGATACCTTTTCAAGGTGAATATAAAGCGAACACCATTGAAGAAAGCGATAATGTGTCGTCATACATTTATTTTTGAATAATTACCGGTTGAGTGTACATTATCCTGTTAAAGCTGCACTATCTAAGTTTTCCATCCGCTAGAGGTCGCCTATTCAAAACAAAGGTGTAGTTTGATGATGCCACGTTTGAGCGCAGAATCTTGGGACATGTGGTCTTCACCTCACAGCCGGTGGGAAAGAATCGGGATAGGACTCGGGCAGAAATCATGTTGATGGATGTGATTATTAACTTTAACGATTGTTTAAAAAAGCGTTTCTGCAAAATAAAACCAGAAACCGAGGGGAACGCAGATATGACGCAATCGACAGGCGACTCCCTCACACGTCCCGGTTCCTTGGTTAAAATAGCAATTTCCTCACGATTTACAAATAGTTGGAAACATTACCCAGCATCCATATCACCCTGTAGCCCAAGACTGGTTTCCCACTGAAGCTAAGCAGGGTTGAGCCTGGTCAGTACCTGGATGGGAGACCAACTGGGAAAACTAGTTTGCTGCTGCTGGTTAGTGAGGCCAGCAGGGGGCACTCACCCTGAGGTCTGTATGGGTCCTAACGCCCCAGTGTAGTGATGGGGACACTATACTGTAACAAGCACTGTCCTTCGGATGATACGTTAAACTGAGGTCCTGACTCTCTGTGGTCATTCAAAATCCCGTGTTCTTCGATAAAGAGTAGGGGTGTAACCCCGGCATCCTGGCCAAATTTGTCCATTGGCCCCTGTCCATCTTGGCCTCCTAATCATCCCCATACATATATATATATATATACGATTGGCTTCATCACTCTGTCTCCTCTCCACCAATCAGCTGGTGTGTGTGGTGGGCGTTCTGGCGCAATATGGCCAATAATCATCCAGGTGGTGCTGCATTGGTGGTTGTTGAGGAGACCCCCCCCCCCTTCTATATGTAAAGCGCTTTGAGTGCCTAGAAAAGCGCTATATAAATGTAACAGATTCATATTATTTGGGATATTGTAAGTACTCAATTGAACAAAATATATAACACTGGCCTAGTGGTTTTTGGATATTTTACTGAAAATGTTTTACATATTGCAGCTTTAATCACACGCCTAAATAACACATGGTCAGGGAATATTTTTGCCCATATTCACCTTACTTTTAATGTGCAAGACTTCCTATTCATTTGCCACTATAACTAAAATAATAACAATGTGCAGTAAACGGTAAAACTATTTGTGCTACAAATCAGCGTGTTTATGATTAGAATAGATTTAAAAAAAATAACAAACAGTATTTCTGTACAACTGGAAGCCTTGCACAATCAAGTTAAAAATGACCAGGCCCGCTTCTACCTTAAAAATAAGGTAGCTATAGCCTTAAAGGTGCTGCATGCTAGTTTTTCACTTTACTAAAGCATACAAATACCATAATATGCTTGAAGATATGTAGGAAACATGTTGTTTCTCAAAACAATGCTACAGCCAGTTATTCTACTTTGAAATGTGCGCTCCGTCGGAATGTGTGTTTTTGTTTTGGTCCGTGCGAAATCGCACGCTGCCGGTTTACCCAATAGTATTTCGACACCCCGGGTTGCCAGTTGCCGGAAAACACAGCGTATTACAGCCATGGAAACCAGCGAACAACAGTTTGCAGATTCTACCCGACCTAAAAAGTCTCGGCATCCATCTAAAAATCTCTATGAATGGGAGCATATTAAAACTCGGATAAATCAACTCATCAACTTACAGTGTGGCTTTCATTGTCAATTGCGCTCGCTCGACTGTTGCGTGTCCCTAAGCGTGGAGTGTGAGGAGGAAGGGGCAGGGGAACAACAATCTCCAATATTCTTAATTTGGACTGCAGGACCCATTTCAATCCTACACAATATAAAACACAAAACAATGTATTTTGAACATCCAGTAGAAGAAATATATATATCAATAATGAATCATACTTATAGGTTGAGCTTCTGAGGAGATAAACAGGGTACCAGGGCAGATTCTATGATTTTCATTTTAGGGGGCTCAGCCCACAGTGAGGGTATGAAAAAAAAATGGTAAGACTTTAGTTTAGGGTCCAATTTTCACTTTTAACTAGTAGCTTATTAGTATGCATATTATTTCGTTTGGGGGGCATGGCCCCTCGAGAACATTTTGATTTCTATGATCTACATATGTGCATTTTAAGATGCTCTGAACGCCACAAAATTAGATAACAATAGCTTGAAAACCATGTCAGTGGGCAGTTATGACTGATAAAGTTTTTCCATTTTTGTCAGTTAAGAAAGTAAACATATGTTTAATTGATATTTATATGTTTTATGAATCATTTTCGAAGGCTATCAGGAAAGCTAGGTAACTAAATTTATTAAAATTAATTCACAATATGCACACATTCATTACTAATCTTATGCCCAATACAAGCTGAAAAAAGCTGAAATGTTTTATTTACTGAGAGCTACACATGGAATTATTAATTTACAATATGCACACGTTCATTACTATTAATCTTATGCCTAATCTGAAGAAAACGGCTTTGTTAATATTTCTTGTTTGTTAATTATATTATACATTACATTACATCTGTCAGGGTTCTGTCACTTCGGTCTAGTTTATTCATGGTTTTGTGACAGAGCCCTGACACTCCTGTATTGTCTTGTCTTGTGTGAGCGCACAGCTTTGAGCATGCTCAAGCTGCATGCTCTTCTGTCCTTGTGTTTTGTGTGCGGGCATGGTGTTCGGATCCCAGCACTTCGGTCTAGTTTGGGTTTCAGTTTTGTGTTGGGATTCGGACATTCATGCTCCGCTTGTTTGTTTTGTCACTCTGTCTTGTCACGTGAGCGTGTGCTCTTCTGTCTGTTTAGCACACGGTTCATGTTTTCATCGGCCGTGTGCTTTCATGTTTTTTGTCTTATGTTGTGTAGCACGTGGTTGGTGTTTTTCACTGGCTACGTGCTACGTCATGTTGTCATGTTCTGTGTGAACATGCCAGCTGATGAGTTTTCATTAGCTGCATGTTCATGTCATGTTTGGTGTGAGCACATGTCTTGTTAAGTGTTTCTTTGTGCCATGTGCTCGTGTCCATTGTCTAACCCCGCCCACCTTGTTTCCTGATTATTGGTTCATTTGCCCCACCTGTCTTCCCTCGTTACCCTCTTTTGTTTGTTACCTATTTAATCTCCTTGTGTTTGCAGTCCAGTGCGGAATCGTCGTCGAATGTACCTCTTGTTTCCCTGCTCCCGCCATGCCATGCCATGCCATGCCATGCCATGCCATGCCATGCCATGCCATGCCATGCCATGCCATGCCATGCCATGCCATGCCATGCCATGCCATGTCTGTTTTTCCCCCTCGGGGTAGTTTTGTTTTGTCTTGTTTTTTTGTTTTATTGTCATTAAAAAGCCCTTTCCTCTGCATCCTTGAGTCCTCGCTCCTTTCCATTCACCAACCCTGACAACATCGGCCTATTTCAATTCAAAATGGCGAAATTAGACAAAAGTTTATTAATGTGGCTGAATATTTTTGTCATTTGTTTAACATTCCTGACTTAAGGAAGTAGTCAAATATGAAACGTTTAGTTTAGCTACTTACATATCTCGCACTTGACGCAGAGTCGCACTGCTAAAATTTGCGCTCAGCCTCAGCAGAATCTGTGTGAGCATAAAGCCTGCCTACTCTGGTTTGATTGGTTTTCTCAAATGTTATGACATTGACGAGCGGTGACAGACCAATGAGGCTCAGATCAACGCACACAGCTCTGCTTCTGACGTGCGCTCTGTTTGAAGAACACGCTGATTAAAAGACGGGACGAAGCCGAAGCCTCCCGCCAGTTTCATATGTTTGAAAGGTTAATCACACATTTTTTTAGGAGGGCTGGACAGAATTTTAGGGGCTGAAGCCCCCCTAAAAAGGGCCTAGTGGCGCAAATGCTGGGTACTGACCCATCTTTCCAGAGCAAGCATTTAGCAAATCCTGTGTTGAACTCCGAGATTTGAGAAGCAGTCGTCAGTAAAATGATGTGTTTGAAGACTGGTCAAGTTTTTCGCAGGCGGACACCGTACAACATAGGCGGGCATTATGCAAATGTTTTATCTAGTGACGTAGAACTGTCACGCAGTGGGATTTAAAATACAAATGACTCGTCTAGGCAGTTCAGAGTCGATTCTTTCTTTTGGGAGACAATTATTTATTGTGCACTTTTCAACTCTACAACTTTGCAGAATGTTTACATTCACAGAAATATTACACAGTGCATGAAAGGAAGTATTTGAAATAGGGGCGTTTTAGGATGAACACGCTGAAAATGAACAGAGCTTTTATGAACATTTAATAATGGGTCTTGTTCTTATGCCGTCTCGTAGGTTGAAACGATGCATGATTTTGAAGCAGCGAACCCAGATGAACTGGAGCTGAAGAAAGGAGACATTGTTTTGGTGGTACCTACAGAGCTATCTGAAGATCAGGTACGATTTGCCTGAACGTTTTCTTATCTTTTCTAGAGCCTGAGTTTAACCCTCTGGTGCTCTTCATTTAGGGGTTGCATTGGTTGTCTTCCCGGTCATAAGTGACCGGACAACTAAAAATGAAACTTCCTCCACCCCAGTAAAACCAATGCAATTAATTTTTTTCAATAATCTTTTTTCTTTTTAATTTTGTATTTTGAGATGATTTTATGGTATTTTTTAATATTTATGCAATAATGATGGTCTATTTTTGCCATTGAAAATTATACAACATTTGTTTTTTGTAATTATTATTATTTTTTAATCTTTTGAACACATTTAATGATTTTTTTTTGATGGATTTGAATATATATTTAAACAATCTCAAAGACTATTTATTATAATGTTTTAGATATTTTTTGTTTTGTTAGAAATATAGATTTTTTTCTGTGAATTTGTGTTTTTGCAGATTTCCCATTAATTTCCTATGGTGGTCATTTTTGACAGAAGAGCACAAGTGGGAGTATTTATTTTACGACAATTTTTTGACAATATTTTTGTGCGTTTACATACCTAATGCTAGAAAAGGCACCAAGTTTCATATCATTCTGATGAAGCTGTGATTTTTAAAATTTCAAAATGTGGTTCAAAGGTTCAGTTTTTCATAGGTGTGTGTGTGTGTGTGTGTGGATGTGTCAATGTCACACTCTTGATGTTTTAGAGTGCCACCACTTTACTGCTGTATACTTTTTTTCATCATCATGGCCGATTTGTAGATTGTACACACAAATATTCAGAGAATTTTTGTGGTTTTGCCGATTTCCCATTCATTTCCTATAGTTTCCTATGGTCAAAGACAATGAACACTACTTTTTTTTTTTAATGACCAATTAGCATGCTCGAATCATGACCCCAATTTTTTTTGTGTGTTTACATACCTAATGCTAGAAAAGTCACCAAGTTTCATATCATTCCGATGAAGCTGTGATTTTTAAAAATTCAAAATGTGGTTCATAGGCTCAGTTTTTCATAGGTGTGTGTGTGTGTGTGTGTGTGTGTGTGTGTGTGTGTGTGTGTGTGTGTGTGTGTGTGTGTGTGTGTGTGTGTGTGAGTGGATGTGTCAATATCACACTCTTTATGTTTTAGAGTGCCACCCCTTTACTGCTGTATACTTTTTTTCAGCATTATGGCCGATTTGTAGATTGTACACACAAATATTCGGAGAATTTTTGTGGTTTTGCCGATTTCCCATTCATTTCCTATGGTTTCCTATGGTCAAAGACAATGAACACTACTTTTTTTTTTTTTATGACCAATTAGCATGCTCGAATCATGACCCCAATTTTTTGGTGTGTTTACATACCTAATGCTAGAAAAGTCACCAAGTTTCATATCATTCCGATGAAGCTGTGATTTTTTAAAATTCAAAATGTGGTTCATAGGTTCAGTTTTTCATAGGTGTGTGTGTGTGTGTGTGTGTGTGTGTGTGTGTGTGTGTGTGTGTGTGTGTGTGTGTGTGTGTGTGTGTGTGTGTGTGTGTGTGTGTGTGTGTGTGTGTGTGTGTGCGTGTGCGTGTGTGTGTGAGTGGATGTGTCAATATCACACTCTTGATGTTTTAGAGTGCCACCCCTTTACTGCTGTATACTTTTTTTCAGCATCATGGCCGATTTGTAGATTGTACACACAAATATTCGGAGAATTTTGTGGTTTTGCCGATTTCCCATTCATTTCCTATGGTTCCCTTTCGTTCAGTCACTACGACGTACGTTAGTGACTAACGAATGGGGGTTTCGCTTAGAAGCCTATCATCTTCGAGAATTCAACAGCGCCCAATGGCAGTGCCAATGCCATGGGCATGCGGAATTTGCATGCGTAACTCCGACCCACCCTGTGGGTATATAAGGAAGTACGCTGGCAACATCGCATTATGTTTCTGCTTTGGAGCCAAGAGCATCTCTTCACTCCTACAAGCCTGAATTCTGAAGTCCTCTCTTCAGTCTTCGAGACGAGCGGTTCTCCAGAGTGTTGGTGTGACGGCGCATTCCAGCGATCTCGCATTGCCTGCCTGCTGATCTGTGCAGTGATCTGCAACAGCTGTGTGTGTTATTACTGGGCGCTTCGGCACTCTGCAGAGCTTTCCTCTCACAAAAAGAGCTTGCGCGTGGCACGTCTTTTTCAAGACGGTTCGCCCGTGCACTTCCGGGTGCGATCGATCTCCGTTGCTGTCTATGGGCACATTCACTGCTCGACGTGTTTGGGCTTCAGCACGTTCGGGCAGTGATTGTGGATGTGTCATGTTCCCACTGCGGGAACGTGACCATCGCGATGTCGCGGTCGAGACTCAGTGATCTCCGCAAGGAGAGAGAGTCCCCTCTGCCACACCCCAATCTACCGTCTCTGAGAGAGGTGGTACTTTGGCTGGTGGCCAGGGTGACCTGAGGGCGGTGCGTGGTTTAAGAACCCAGACGATCATTCCTCGGGCCACGCCCCCCTCTCGCACATCGCTTCCCGCGAGTGCTGGACTGAAACAGCGGCCCGTCTCTGACGCCTCGTTCGTTTCGTTCACACTCCAGATAGCGGCGAGATGTTGATCGCCGCATCCCAAGGTGGGCTAGATCCTTTGGGGATGACGATTAGGTTGTGCTCCACCTCCGGGTGTGTCAGCACTGCCTGATCTGACCTAGAGTTGATAGCCATGTTATCTCGGGCAGCCGCGAGCCTCGCGCTGGTGTGGAACTCCGCCCAGTCGCGAGTGCTCGTGGTTGCGCGATCGGTTTTTGTGGGCGGCACCCGACAGCTGTCACCCGACAGCTGCCCTTGATGGGGCCGCGGCCTAGGGTACACTGGGGCCCCCTCCCCACTGTTAAACAACTCTGTTGCGCACTCCGGTGTCCACAGAGGGCTTTGACGTGGTGTGGCTGTCCTAAGCACCCTCCCTAAGCCTGTGGGCTCGTCTACTTCGGTGGCGTGGTCCTGCAGTGCTATGGGGTAGGCCGCCGCCCCTTTGCACATGCACAAGGGTGGAGCTGACCCAGGGCTCTTTGTTGAGCAGCGTGCCGCCACTGATCCCGCCCTCTGGGTGGTGAAGGTGGCCACACGCTCCCTCGGTCGGGCGATGTCCACAGCTGTGGTCCGGGAGAATTTCCTGGCCTTACCTGGTGATATGGGGGGGTTGACTGAGCCCGCCTCCTCAATTCGCCCATATCCCAGGCCGGCCTCTTCGGCGGCGCGCCCGAGAACTGCGCCCAACAGTTCTTGGCCGCCCCAGAGCAGACTGAGGCTGTAACACGTACTGCCCCGGCGGCTGGCTGCTGCACCAGCCGCCGTCCCAGTCGCCTCAGTCCGCTCGCCGCCGAGGGCGCCCTCCCTCCTCCCGTCCGTCCCCAGCAGCAGCCTTCTCCGGGCCGCGCCGTGGAGGTGGTTGCAGGATGTCGCCCAGTCCGCTCCTCAGCCTGGCTGAAACGCCAGGCTGGAGGTGGACAACTCAGAGATGGGTTCCAGTTCTTTCCAGGGGATGGTTGCAGGGCCTCTCCTTCCCCCGGTGGAGGGCCGGGGGAAAATCCTTCCGCTGCTGGCCCCCGGGCTAGCAGCGCTTGGAAAGAACTCATGTTCCTGTCTCTGAGGACCCAGAGACCGGTGATGGCAGTGTGTGCCGCCTCCGGGCCGCGCCACTCTCGTCCCTCTCTCTCGCCAGCCTCCTCTCAGAGCAGACCCCAGTGGAACGTGCGTCCTTCCCTGGTCTCCTCTGTCAGGACGCAGCAGTTAACCGTGCCCCCGCACCGGGACGCCCAACAGCCTCCCATGTCCGGGCCGGTAACGCTGCCTCGCTGCCCCACCCTGGGTACGTTTGTGCTCCGAATGACCCCGCTGGTGCAGTTCCTGGGAGTCTGGCTTCAGCTTCCGGGACTGTTCCGCTGGGTCACGAAGACCGTCAGGCGCGGCTACGCGATTCAGTTCGCGCAGGTTCCTCCCCGCTCTGGGGAGGCCGCCCGCTATGATGGGGCCTATCCCCTGTCATGCGTGCGGAGGTTGTCACCCTACTGGCGAAGGGTGCGATCGAGCCTGTCCCTCCAGCCGAAGTGAAGTCTGGCTTCTCAGCCCTTGCTTCATTGTACCCTAGGAAACCGGTGGGTTATGGCCAATCCTGGATCTGCCCGTCTTGAACCGATCCTTCTCAGGCTTCCGTTCAGGATGTCGGTAGCGAACGCCTCTTTGGACACGTTCGTCCGGTAGATTGGTTGCAGCGATCGACCTGAAGGACGCTTACTTCATGTCTCCTTCCTCGACGCGGACCGTTCCTACGGTTTGCTTCGAGGGGCGGACATTCAGTACGCAGTCCCCCCATTCGGGCAGCTCTGTCCCCTCGTGACTCTACGTAGTCTATCGAGGCAGCCCTTGCGCCTCTCGGCAGCACGGGGTTCGCATCCTGAACTACTTCGATGACTGGCTCATACTGGGTCACTCTCGTAAGCAGGTCTGCGGACACAGAGTCCAAGTGCTCCGGCACTTAGCCCGTCTGGGCCTTCGGGTCGACTGGGAGAAGAGCGACTCTGCCCCGTGCAGAGGATCTCCTTTCTCAGTGTGGTTTCCAACTCGGTCGCAGGTGCGTGCTGCTTACCAGCGAGCACGCACATAGTCTCTGCTGACTTGCCTTCGTCAAATCGAGGGCGAGAGTGCGGTTCCACTGAAGCTATTTCAGAGGCTCCTGGGGCATATGGCATCTGCAGCCGCGGTGACGCCGCTCGGATTGCTACATATGAGACCGCTTCAGCACTGGCTACGCGATCGAGTCCCGAGATGGGCATGGCGGTCTGGCACGCTCCGGGTACAAGTGACTCGGGCCTGCTTACAGACTCTCACCCCGTGGTCGAACCTCAAGTTTCTACGGACCGGAATGTCCTTAGAACGAGTTTCCAGGCATCTTGTTGTTTCAACAGATGCATCATCCACGGGCTGGGGTGCCATGTGCAATGGACAAGCAGCCGCGGGCTCCTGACAGGACCCCAGCGCCTTCTGCATGTCAATTGCCTCGAGTTACTGGCAGTACGGTTCGCCCTGCACCGCTTCCGAGCGTTGCTGAGGGGTCAACATGTACTAGTCAGGACAGACAACACGGCCGTAGTAGCGTACATCAACCACCAGGGCGGTCTACGCTCCCGCTGTATGTCTCAACTCGCCCGCCATCTCGTTTTATGGAGTCAGAAGCATCTGAGGTCCCTTCATGCTGTCCACATCCCGGGAGTCCTGAACCGTGCAGCCGACGAGCTCACGGCTTCAGCCACTTCCTGGAGAATGGAGACTCCATCCCCAGACGGTCCAGCTGATATGGGAACGGTTCGGCGACGCACAGGTAGACCTGTTGCCTCCCAGGACTCTTCCCATTGCTCCCTGTATTATTCCCTGACCTATGGTCGGCACGGATGCACTGGCGCACAGCTGGCCGTTGGGGCTACGCAAGAATGCGTTTTCCCCCAGTGAGCCTTCTCGCACAGGTCTGTGCAGGATCAGGGAGGACAAGGAGCAGGTCATGTTGGTCGCCCCGTTGGCATGGCCAGACCTGGTTCTCAGAACTGCTACTCCTTGCGACAGCCCCTCCCTGGCCTATTCCTCTGAGTCAAGACCTTCTCACTCAGAGACGGGGCACCCTTTGGCACCTGCGTCCAGCGTTCTGGAAGCTCCACGTGTGGCTTCTGGACGGGACGCGGCAGGTTTGAGTAGCCTTCCACCTGCGGTGGTCGCTACCGTCACTTCCGCTAGAGCAGAGTCTACACGACACCTCTATGCGTTGAAGTGGAACCTCTTCGTCACATGGTGCTCTTCCCGCCAAGAAGACCCCTGGAAATGCCCGATCGGGTCCGTGCTATCGTTTCTCCAGGAGGGGGTGGGAAGAAGGCTGTCTCCTTCCACCCTTAAAGTGTATGTGGCCGCAATATCTGCCTACCACGATCTCCTGGGAGACAATAAGGTAAGTCAGCACGACCTGATCATCAGGTTCCTGAGGGGGGCGAGGAGACTGAATCATCCTCGCTCTCCTCTTGTTCCCTCGTGGGACCTCTCAGTAGTCTTAAGTGCTCTGCAGAGGCCTCCCTTGAGCCTTTGCGGTCGGTTGAGATTAAGTTCTTGTCTATAAAGACGGCTCTGCTGACCGCATTGGCCTCTCTTAAGAGGGTCGGGGACCTGCAAGCATTTTCGGTTGACGAAGCGTGCCTTGAGTTCGGGCCGGCTAACTCTCACGTGATCCTGAGACCCCGGCCCGGATATGTGCCCAAGGTTCCCACCACTCCGTTCCAAGAAGCCAGGTGGTGAACCTGCAAGCGCTGCCTTTGGAGGAGGCAGACCCAGCCTTGGCATTGCTCTGTCCAGTACGCGCTCTCCGCGCCTATGTAGACAGTACGCGATGTTTCAGGACCTCAGACCAGCTCTTTGTCTGTTATGGTGGAGAGCGGAAGGGAAGTGCTCTCTCAAAGCAGAGGTTGTCTCACTGGATAGTGGACACCATTGTTTTGGCTTACCAGCAGCAAGGTCGACCATGTCCCCTTGGGGTCAGGGCACACTCCACCCGGAGTGTGGCCTCCTCTTGGGCTTTAGCGCATGGCGCCTCGCTAACAGACATCTGCAGAGCTGCAGGCTGGGCGATACCAAACACATTCGCCAGATTCTACAATCTCCGAGTGGAGCCAGTGTCCAACTATGTACTCGCCCCTACGGGTGGCCGGTAATGGGCCAGGCTCAGGTGTCTTCGCTTGCTCGCCATTCCACTCCACGGACTGAATACGTGCAATATTTTTCCTCAGGTGAGCTCCCCGAGAGCCCTGAGCTCCTCCAGCACTGCTTACGCCGACATCAGTTCAGTCTGCCCTTCGAGCCCAGACCCTCATGTCCGGCCAGGTGCTCCGTGTGCATGGTTCCCCTCCGGCGACCCCCACACGAGTATTTCCACCGTAAGCCTCCTCAGCGAGCAGGTGTCTTTCCCTTGGCAAGTCCCTGCCGCCCCTAGGGTTAAAAATCCACCTTCGGCTGGTACCCTAGAGTTCTTCCATATGCAGCCCTTAGCGGGTCATATATGTATTCTTAAGTCCTCCCTACGGGTAGGCATCTTGGCATTCCCTCACTGGGATATGCTTCCCAGTGTACCTTGGTATTCCTGTGATAAGTGGGAGTCCTTCGTCCGTACTAGTCTTACGACAGGGTACTCTCACTTACGCAGGGCACTGGATGACGGCTGAGTGGCGTTGTTGTATTGGAACCCCCATTCGTTAGTCACTAACGTACGTCGTAGTGACTGAACGAAAGGGAACGTCTCGGTTACGTATGTAACCCTCGTTCCCTGAGGAGGGAACGGAGACGTACGTTTCCTTTGCCACGTCAGCTGTGTTGCTGGTATGCGGAGTTCAGTCTTGGCTCCTGCAGCAGTAACATAATGCGATGTTGCCAGCGTACTTCCTTATATACCCACAGGGTGGGGCGGAGTTACGCATGCAAATTCCGCATGCCCATGGCATTGGCACT
Source organism: Romanogobio albipinnatus (assembly GCA_023566225.1). Classification (NCBI taxonomy): domain Eukaryota; kingdom Metazoa; phylum Chordata; class Actinopteri; order Cypriniformes; family Gobionidae; genus Romanogobio; species Romanogobio albipinnatus. The sequence goes on from CM042244.1 coordinate 5,581,184, forward strand.
GCCATTGGGCGCTGTTGAATTCTCGAAGATGATAGGCTTCTAAGCGAAACCCCCATTCGTTAGTCACTAACGTACGTCTCCGTTCCCTCCTCAGGGAACGAGGGTTACATACGTAACCGAGACGTTTCCTATGGTCAGAGACAATGAACACTACTTTTTTTTTTTTATGACCAATTAGCATGCTCAAATCATGACCCCAATTTTTTTGTGTCTTTACATACCTAATGCTAGAAAAGTCACCAAGTTTCATATCATTCCGATGAAGCTGTGATTTTTAAAAATTCAAAATGTGGTTCATAGGCTCAGTTTTTCATAGGTGTGTGTGTGTGTGTGTGTGTGTGTGTGTGTGTGTGTGTGTGTGTGTGTGTGTGTGTGTGTGTGTGTGTGTGTGTGGATGTGTCAATGTCACACTCTTGATGTTTTAGAGTGTCACCCCTTTACTGCTGTATACTTTTTTTCATCATCATGGCCGATTTGTAGATTGTACACACAAATATTCTGAGAATTTTTGTGGTTTTGCCGATTTCCCATTCATTTCCTATGGTTTCCTATGGTCAAAGACAATGAACACTACTTTTTTTTTTTTATGACCAATTAGCATGCTCGAATCATGACCCCAATTTTTTTTTGTGTGTTTACATACCTAATGCTAGAAAAGTCACCAAGTTTCATATCATTCTGATGAAGCAGTGATTTTTAAAATTTTCCGGTCAGAAATGACCGAAGAGCACCAGAGGGTTAATGCTGATCTGACTCTTTCTTCAGGATGCTGGTTGGCTCACTGGCATCAGAGAGAGTGACTGGCAACAGCGCGGGAGCTCGGCTCACAAAGGACTGTTTCCTGAAAACTTTACGCAGCGCCTGCAGTAAATGACCGCAGCGTGTCACCAGAAGGCGTGTGGACCTGGACGTTCGCAGACAGAGCCACCCACCGTGACGTCTGATGTACTGATGACAGCTGTCAGTCAGACCAGGCAAATCCCACACGTGAGGAAATAACACAATCGACTAGACGAAGCAAGTGGAGACACAAATACCTACTCAGAGCTTAAAGAAAATAAAACCAAGCATGACGTGATAGTATGGTCAACCTTTTCTTGCGAAACCAAGATAAAATCCCTGTTTTTTGTTTGTTTACCTGTGAGCAGCAACGAATTGATGTGTGCTTTGTTGGAACTCTGGTGACCTCCACATATAATCCCTGTCTGTTTAAAGAAGAACTAAAGTGAGAGTTTCCCCTCTAAAGACAAAAAAGTTACCTTATCCTCTCTGCACCAAGTGTATTGTATTGACTTTGTTGCTCTGCAGCGAATTTTATCAGAATTTGTAGTGATATGATCTATTTAACCATTCTAAGTGTTACACAAAACTTAGGTGTTTTCTTTGAGATATTTCTGATATAAATGTGACATTGCATCATCGTTAGTGTTCTCTGTAGTTTCACGGCTGGCCGTGCGCGGCTATGGTGGTGGTATTTGGCATATATTTGATATTGACATGAGACTTTCAGTGTTTATGCCAAATTAATCCAAGTCCTCTTGATGAATATGGATATGTGTCGAGTTTACAGCATGAGAAATGTTGTGAGAAGAAATCTGAAATATTGCAGCTTGGCGAAACATAACATGTAGCTCCCTATAATTACAGACATTATGTGTATTATATTCACAATGACATAAATGCAGAACTTATCCTTGAATGGACGTGGAAACGTTAATTTGTGAATGATGTTTTATGGTTGGAGAAATTGTATTTATTCAACTCTATATTTTTTAAGCCAATGACGAGTGGGGGCGGGAAATCGGAAAAATATGCAATATATGTAATTGGTTGATAGAGTAATCATTGTCTTAATTGTTTGGTTCTGAAACAAAAAAACAGCATCACTCTTGTGTTCGTATTGTTAGCCTCACTGTAGAGCATTTCTGTGATGTACATATCTGTGCTAATTTAACTGTAAAGTGAATAAAGAATAGTTCATATGAGTTTTGGTTCATCTTCACGAATGGAAACAACATCACTCAAAAAAAATGCTGGGTTGAAAATGGACTAACCCAGCAATTGGGTTATTTTAACCCAGCTAATGGGTCATTTTAACCCAGCGGTTGGGTTAAATGATTGCTTAAAACAACCCAATCGCTGGGTTAGTCCATTTTCAACCCAACTTGGGTTGTTTTTAACCCAGCTTTTTTATCATAGTGGTATTCACTGCACAAATCAAATATCACTTGTGTAGCAACTTATAATGTAAAAACTGCACATAATGTAATACATTTTACATTATCATAATAAAATGTTTATAATGTAATAATTTTCTGAAAACGTAATAAAATCTTGAGCTCATAAAGTAATAACTTTTACATTATGAGAAAATTATTCAATTATAAACTCACCAAAAACATGTTATATTTTCATTATTGCAGCCAGTCTTAAACTACCTGCAAAATGCAACATTTAAATATGCATGCAATTATTATTGTTAATATTATATGTTTATTTAACATAAAGCCATGGTATTCCTTTAGAGCAGTGGTTTTGAAACTTTTTTTTAAGAGCGGCCCTCTTTTTTTTTTTTTTGTTGTCGCGACCCATTTACTATAGGCCTACAACCATTGCTAAAGTTGATTTTGCACTAATTTGATAGCTAGGCCCAGGGGTGCCGCTAGCAATTTTGGGCATTATGAAAGAATATGAGGTTGGGCCCCCTACCGTACCAAACACACAAGCCAATCTAGCTATAAAAATCTTTGTCTGCAATTGAATAATACTGACCTATTAAGCTCCGCTCGCCCAGCCCAGAATGCCCTTTGTGCCATGCTGGTTCAAAAATATGTGAAATAAGTGCTGCCCCAGACTAAAGTTTCTACTGGACTAGTAGTTGTTCATTTAAGCCATTACTCGACTAAGCACTTTTATTAATTTAATTACATAAATATAAATACTGGAGAGAATTCTAAACCATAATGAGTGTTTGCATAATATATTAGCCTCTTCCGCACTCAAGCGCACGCATAAAGCTTGCCACAAAGTACCGGCAAAAGGAATGATTATGAATGTGTCAAAAATAGCAAGGAGACATTTGAATTGTTTATTAACATGAGTGGTTTTCTGAGTCGGTATCGGCTGCAAAGATGAAGTTGACGACGCTGACTCGCCATCTCTGCGATAAAGAGAAATACACATTTCATATGGATTACATAATCAGAGAGTAGCCTATTTCTTTCCATTTTGAAATATACATGAAATATGTCATGTCTGTGAGGCACGTAGTAGAGTTTTGGTTCATTTATAAGATACGCTCCAGTTCACGTGCAATGCAGGTGATCGCGCCGGCGCCTCCATGTCATGACTATTGTCTGCTTATTATTTATTAAAACCAGGCAATTGGCTGATGAAACATTGATTAAAATTGAGTTTAAAATTCACTTTAAATAACAGCTTTCTACAAAACTTAATGAAGCGGTCAAAATCATTTCTGACCCACTCCATGTCTCCCGACACATTGCGCATCTCATGCTGTTCACTTTTCATAATCAACATAATAACATAAAAAAATAACATTATATTATTTAAACTTAAATATGAAGCCGAATATCTTTTCTTAATAATAAACAAGTATAGCCTACAGTACAGAGAAATTTCATGTTAGAGCGGGATTTGAGAGAACGTCATGTTACGTTTTACCGATGAGCGTGAGCGGTTCACGAGTGGAGCGTTTTGGCGGAAATGCAGAAATAAGCCATAATTTTGTTTTATTTTTAATTTTTTGGTAGATTATACATTTATAATTTCTATTACATTACTACTAGTACTGTTACTACTAATAAAAGTTAATAAAACCGATATCTGGGGGACCCCTGAGTGCGTGGACCCTTAGAAACGTCCTAACTTTCCCCCCCTTGACGGCGCCCCTGGCTAGGCCTATATATGGGACGCTATTTAACTGGTTAACCAACAAGAATTTTAACAAATTAATCCCCAGGTAAGTCACGTATAAGTCACATTTGATTGCATTCAGAAATACAGTGAGGAAAATAAGTATTTGAACACCCTGCTATTTTGCAAGTTCTCCCACTTAGAAATCATGGAGGGGTCTGAAATTGTCATCGTAGGTGCATGTCCACTGTGAGAGACATAATCTAAAAAAAAAATCCAGAAATCACAATGTATGATTTTTTAACTATTTATTTGTATGATACAGCTGCAAATAAGTATTTGAACACCTGAGAAAATCAATGTTAATATTTGGTACAGTAGCCTTTGTTTGCAATTACAGAGGTCAAACGTTTCCTGTAGTTTTTCAGCAGGTTTGCACACACTGCAGGAGGGATTTTGGCCCACTCCTCCACACAGATCTTCTCTAGATCAGTCAGGTTTCTGGCCTGTCGCTGAGAAACACAGAGTTTGAGCTCCCTCCAAAGATTCTCTATTGGGTTTAGGTCTGGAGACTGGCTAGGCCACGCCAGAACCTTGATATGCTTCTTACAGAACCACTCCTTGGTTATCCTGGCTGTGTGCTTCGGGTCATTGTCATGTTGGAAGACCCAGCCTCGACCCATCTTCAATGCTCTAACTGAGGGAAGGAGGTTGTTCCCCAAAATCTCGCAATACATGGCCCCGGTCATCCTCTCCTTAATACAGTGCAGTCGCCCTGTCCCATGTGCAGAAAAACACCCCCAAAGCATGATGCTACCCCCCCCATGCTTCACAGTAGGGATGGTGTTCTTGGGATGGTACTCATCATTCTTCTTCCTCCAAACACTTTTAGTGGAATTATGACCAAAAAGTTCTATTTTGGTCTCATCTGACCACATGACTTTCTCCCATGACTCCTCTGGATCATCCAAATGGTCATTGGCAAACTTAAGACGGGCCTTGACATGTGCTGGTTTAAGCAGGGGAACCTTCTGTGCCATGATTTCAAACCATGACGTCTTAGTGTATTACCAACAGTAACCTTGGAAACGGTGGTCCCAGCTCTTTTCAGGTCATTGACCAGCTCCTCCCGTGTAGTTCTGGGCTGATTTCTCACCTTTCTTAGGATCATTGAGACCCTACGAGGTGAGATCTTGCATGGATCCCCAGTCTGAGGGAGATTGACAGTCATGTTTAGCTTCTTCCATTTTCTAATGATTGCTCCAACAGTGGACCTTTTTTCACCAAGCTGCTTGGCAATTTCCCCGTAGCCCTTTCCAGCCTTGTGGAGGTGTACAATTTTGTCTCTAGTGTCTTTGGACAGCTCTTTGGTCTTGGCCATGTTAGTAGTTGGATTCTTACTGATTGTATGGGGTGGACAGGTGTCTTTATGCAGCTAACGACCTCAAACAGGTGCATCTAATTTAGGATAATAAATGGAGTGGAGGTGGACATTTTAAAGGCAGACTAACAGGTCTTTGAGGGTCAGAATTCTAGCTGATAGACAGGTGTTCAAATACTTATTTGCAGCTGTATCAAACAAATAAATAGTTAAAAAATCATACATTGTGATTTCTGGTTTTTATTTTTAGATTATGTCCCTCACAGTGGACATGCACCTACGATGACAATTTCAGACCCC